>OU343219.1:98-600098 GCA_910596185.1 Chrysanthemum makinoi
AAATGGTTTAGTCAGAATTCATGATTATATCATCGGTGGTCATTTCATTATAGACTAAGTTTAGTCTACATTTCATTAATATCATTGTCATCACATTACCACGACCTGGTTTTGCATTTTACATAATTACATAATTTCCTTATTAAATAAACGCTATCGCTGCATTAATTATTTTGAACAATTGATCCGATACTTTTCAAAATTATCCCTGGACATATTTTATACCTCATATTAAGTTTATAAAAATTATTATGAGTTTACCCCGCTAAATTTATTTCAGATATAAATTGTTATATTTATATAATTGTATTTATCCTGTCAAGAAAACTTACACGAGCATTATTATTTCACTCAATTTGCAAGAAATGTATTTTTTATAATTTTTATGACATCGACAGTATTTTATTTTGTTCTCATAATTTATTTCAGCCTAACGCTACCCTAAATACTATTTTAACTTACAACTTACAAACTATACCTACACATTAATCATTTACTAAATAAAAATTCATTGCCAACTTTCTTCTTGTCATAAACCCCACGCCACTACCATAGTATTCTCACTATTTAAATAGCTGGATCTTGCTCTTGTGAATTTGCAAAATATCTACAAGTGTATTAAATTATCTATTCACTTCACATACAACTTGTTTTGTAAAGTGAAAGTCATTTTTTCTTCTCCTCTTTCCCTAGAACCGCCACATAGAAGATCAAGGAGGAGATCACATTTTTGCAAGTCAAGTTAAATTTCCCACAACTATAATATACCTCTAATCAAGGTTTTGGAATAAAAACCTAGGGTGTTTAAGTTTAATCCTTGTTCTTTTCAACCTCATCAAGTTAACTTGTGCTACTCTCATATCAACATCATCATCTTCATATTTATTTTCATGATCATATCATTTTATTTGGAGAAACATGCAAAGTCTCATGAGGTTTATACCACATTTTTTGATTTTTAAGAGTTTATATATATTGACATCCTATAATTCTATCTCTTGTTATATTATTTTGGTGATGTCTAGGAACCCATGACACCCTAATGTTGCATTGCAGGACAATAGCCTTCTAGTTGTTTTGAAATGGGTTAATAAGGTTTGCAGCATGGTAAAACCATTTCGCATTGAACGCTTTGAAAAGGGTCTGTCCTTATTTGAAATTCTGGAAAATCTGGACAGTAAGTAAAACATATTTGGCCTAGATATTTAGAAAATATACTTTTAAACGAAACCGTACGCTTGAACGGATTAAAACCTGGAGTTATAACTAAGAAGTTATGAATTTTTCAATTTGGCTTATCTAAAAAAATATATAAATTTTATGGAAATTTCAGCAAAACATAATTATCGTAGGATATCATTTCAACGAAATACTTGTAGTATTTTATAATGACGAGATGTCATAAACATATATTTCGACGGTAAGTGTTATTTTCAAAATTCACAAGTGGTATAGATATCATCCGAATCGCATGCATAACATTACATCATAACTTATTATGTATCATATCATTCATAATAGGTCAAGTTTAAAGATTCACGTTACATTTCTACAGTATCCACTTTTGTCATCATAATCATTGAACAGTGTGAGTCATAGCCCCTACTCTTTTAATTGTTTTGAATTACTTTTGGGAGATACATGTCAACTATTTTTATGACAATCATGATTAATTGCAAACTATATGTTTATCCGAACCGAATGTTATCATATTCTATATCATAAATCATTGAGTTAAATGTCTTGGTATTATCATTGAGCTAAATGTCTTATATGTTCTATCGTAGATAAAGTTCTATGTCATTGACTAACGATACATTGGGTCATGTTCTACGTCAGATAAAGTTCTATGTCTGGCTGACTATCGATACATTGGTCATGTTCTACGTCAGATAAAGTTCTATGTCACTGGACTCACCGATATACATCAATGTTCTACGTCAGAGATAAAGTTCTACGTTTGACTAATGATACATCGGGTCATGTTCTACGTCAATGATAAAGTTCTATGTCACTTGACCATCGATACATGGGTTATGTTCACGTCAGATAAAGTTCTATGTCGGGTTGACTATCATACATGGGTCATGTTATAATGCCAGATAAAGTCTTCTACGTCACTGACTAACGATACATTGGGTTATGTTCTACGTCGATAAAGTTCTATGTCCTTGACTAATCATACATCAGAGTCTAGTCCTATTGATTAAGCCATTGTTCTACGTCGAAATAGGTACTATTGTGAATTCATTTGACATCATGTGCTTGAAACATAAACTACTATTTTGGCAAATAATAAACACACGTCAGTAGTTTTCATGGGAAGGAACTTGAACCGAGTGGATTTATAATGCCTTTTGTCGATAAACGATTTGAAAAGGCTACATTTCAACGCGAAAATCTATGAACTCACTCAACCTTTGTGTTGACACTTTTAGCATGTTTTATCTGTGTATCTAAGGCATTCACTTCATGACATCCATATGGACATATCATAGAGTCGTAGGACGACGCTGGCCACACTTGGGATTTATTCATTTTAAAACATCGCTTTGACTCTGAACAAACTTATTTCCGCACAAGTTAATTTCATTTGGGACCTACACTTTGTAAACTCTGATTATTTTATTAAATCAAACGATGTGTTTTCCAAATCCACACTTTAGGTCGCTCAATATATCTCAACTATGATGCTATGACAATCAATCCCCGTGAATTCCATTCACAGAAAACAGTAATTTGGTGCATGATTACATCGAGCTTCAGATTATAGAGAACTAGGTTGCATCATTGACCCTAGACTATAACTACATCATCATAGCATCTCATCATTTCATCATAAGTGCATGTTCACTTTACATGCGGTTTATACGTACATTTTCGAGTTATTTACTTTCATTTCAAAATCGATTGTCACATAGATGCCTTCAAATACCCATCCTATCATACTCACATCACTCTGACGTGGAGAATGCCCCCACATTCCCTATCACAATTATAACATCGCTTGACTCAACACCAAACAACATATGAGTCGATTAGTCCAAGCACAGAGGTTACTCCTAAATTATACATAGCCCGATCACCTATGTCTAATTCAGGAAGAATCATGCAATGAAGGGAGTAGTATGCTTATATGTGTAAGATCTGCATCGAGCAAATTTTCAAAAGTCATCCTTCAAACCATTTAGCCTAATCTCATGACGCTTTGATGAGTTAGGAGATTAGTGAAAATTGGTTGGTAAAAGTCTTTTGAGGGTTTTACTCGAGAATGGGAAAGTTTGCCATCAAACCCTAAATTTATTAGACTAACACCTAACCCATTAGTGGACCTAATTCTTTTTGTTTCTTAGCGAATGACAACTCGTATTTTCAAATCATACTTCAAAACATTATTCATGCTTCATCATTTATCGCTTACAAACTGTTTACGAAGCATCAAATTAACGAATCCGTAATGGTTTAGTCAGTGAATTCATGATTATATCATCGAGGTCATTTCATATAGACTAAGTTTAGTCTACATTTCATTAACATCATTGTCATCACATTAGTTCATGCATGGTTTTGCATTTTACATTAATTACATAATTTCCTATTAAATAAACGCTATCGCGTAATTAATTATTTTGAACAATTGATCCGTTACTTTCAAAAATTATCCCTATATATTTTATACTCATATTAAGTTTATAAAATTATATTATGAGTTTACCTTGTTTTAAATTTATTTCAGTATATAAATTGTTATATTTATATATTACTTACTGCTAAAACTACACGATAATTATTATTTCACTCAAATTTTGCAAGAAATGTATTTTTATAATTTTTATGACATCGATATATTTTTATTTGTTCTCGTTAAAATTTATTTCTAGCTAACGCTACCCTAAATACTATTTTAACTTACAACTTACAAACTATACCTACACATTAATCATTTACTAAATAAAAATTCATTGCCAACTCTTCTTTCTTGTCATAAATCCCACGCCACCACCATAGTATTCTCCATGAAATATGGATCTTGTCTTGTGAATTTGCAAAATATCTACAAGTGTATTAAATTATATTCATTCACTTCACATACAACTTGTTTTTGTAAAGTGAAAAATCATTTTTCTTCCTCTTTCCCCTAGAACCACACATAGGAAGATCAAGGAGGAGATCACATTTTTTTCAAGTCAAGTTAAATTCACAACTATAATATACTCTTAATCAAGGTTTTGGAATAAAAACCTAGGGTGTTTAAGTTTAATCCTTTGTTCTTTTCACCTCATCAAGTTAACTTGTAAGCATTTCATATACATCATCATCTTTCATATTTATTTTCATGATCATATCATTTTATTTGAGAAACATGCAAGTCTCATGAGGTTTATACCACTTTTTATTTGATTTTTAAGAGTTATATATATATTGACATCCTATAATTACTCCTTGTTATATATTATTTTTGGTGATGTCTAGGAACCCATGACACCCTAATAAGGTGTATGGTAGGATTAGAATAGCTTCGTAGTTGTTTTGAATGGGTTAGAATAGGTTTGGCGCGAGAAAAACTCATTTCGAACCGTGCTTGAAAAGGGTCTGTCCTTATTTTGAAATTCTGGAAAATCCGACAGTAAGTAAAAATATTTGGCCTAGATATTTAGAAAATATACTTTAAAAGCGAAACCAAATGCTTGAACGGATTAAAACGGAGTTATAACGAAGAAGTTATGAATTTTTCAATTTGGCGACGAAAAATATAAATTTATGGAAATTTCAGCAAACATAATTATCGTAGGATATCATTTCAACGTAAATACTTGTAAAGTATTTTATAATACGACGAGATGTCATAAACATATATTTCGACGGTAAGTGTTATTTTCAAAATTCACAAGTGGTATAGATATCATCCGAACTGCATGCATAACATTACATCATAACTTATTATGTATCATATCATTCATAATAGGTCAAGTTTAGTGATTCACGTTACATTTCGTGTATCCACTTTGTCATCATAATCATTGCAACAGGTGAGTCATAGCCCCCTCTTTTAATTGTTTTGAATTACTTTTGGGGGAGATACATGCTCAACTATTTTTATGACAATCATGATTAATTGCAAACTATATGTTTATCTCGAATCGAATGTTAGTCATATTCTATATCATAAATCATTGAGTTAAATGTCTTGGTATTATCATTGAGCTAAATGTCTTGGTATGTTCTATCGTCAGATAAAGTTCTATGTCGGTTGACTACTTGATACATGGGTCATGTCTCCCGTCAGTATAAAGTTCTATGTCAGCTTGACTCATCATACATTGGGTCATGTTCTACGTCAGAAAAGTTCTATGTCGGTTGACTACCGGATACATTGGGTCATGTTCTACGTCAGATAAAGTTCTATGTCGGGTTGACTACCTGATACATTGGGTCATGTTCTACGTCAGAAAAGTTCTATGTCATTGACTACCGATACATTGGGTTATGTTCTACGCAGTATAAAGTTCTATGTCGGGTTGACTACCGATACATTGGGTCATGTTCTACGTCAGATAAAGTTCTATGTCGATTGACTAATGATACATTGTTATGTTCTACGTCGATAAAGTTCTATGTCGGTTGACTAACGGATACATTGAGTCTAGTCCTATTGATTAAGTGCTATTGTTCTATCGTCGAAGTTAGGTACTATTGTGAATTCATTTGACATCATGTGCTTGAACATAAACTACATATTTTGGCGTTATTGTAAACACAGGTGGTTACCTGAGTTTTGTATGGCGGAACTTGGAACTGAGTGGATTTATAATGCCTTTTTTGCATAAACGATTTTGAAAGGCTTTACATTTCAACGCAAAATCTATGAACTCACTCAACCTTTGTGTTGACACTTTTAGCATGTTTTATCTCACGTATCTAAGGCATTCACTTCATGACATCCATATGGACATATCATAGAGTCGTGGTGACGATCGCCACACTTTGGGATTTATTCATTTTAAAAACATCGTTTGGCTTGTAACAAACTTATTTCCACACAAGTTAATTTCATTTGGGACCTACACTTTGTAAACTCTGATTATTTTATTAAATCAAGCGATGTGTTTTCCAAACGACACTTTAGGTCGTTCAATATATCTGTAACTATGATGCTATAACAGTCAATCCCCAGAATTCCATTCTGCCAAAAACGTAATTTGGGGTGTGACATGAATACACCTGCATGTGCCCTGATGATTCTGTAATCTCTTAACTGAATGCCTATAAAGAACGTGTTGCTATTTATGAACAACGTGCAAAATTTTAGTTGACCACCCGTGAGCAGGAAATGGATGACCAAATGCATACAACTATTAGAAAAAGTAGGTTTAGAGAAGAAGTATTAAAACAAGAGTTAAACTCCTTACAAGAAAACTTTCAAAACTGCTAAGCAAAAACAAAAACTTCAAGAAAATGTTAAAATGCTTAAGCAAGAATTCAATGCTAAGGAATCAAAACTTTTGAATGATTTTTCTAATCTAAAAACCTTGAAAAACAAGCTTGAAAATAAGTTGTATTTACAAGGAAACACCATTCCAGACCGCTCACATGATCACTAAGCATAGAGTCCTAGCGATAAGCATAGCATTCCCCTTGTTGAGGAACCAAATCCAGAGGTCATTAAAAGGCTAGAAATGCTCATAAGGTTCTTTATGATGGCAAGGAAATCCTTAAACCTAGACGAAAACCTAGTTGCGCTGAGTGCATGAGGAAGATAAGAAATCGATGAAATCACTAGGAAAAGTTAAACAAGAAACTAGATGATCCAAAATGTAAAGAAAAGAAAGTAATCATCACACCCCATGATTACAAAAAGGAAAATTGGATTGTCTTAAACAAGTTTAAGCCTCGGACATTGTTAACTCGAACAAGTGTTATGGAAAATGGATTTAGATAAGCAGAAAAGTGAAAATATTGTTGAAACCAACCCCCCTTTGGAAAATGCCTAGAGCGACTGTGTATCCTCCAAATACACCAATGCATCTAGTTCCTAGAACAATTGCCACTAAAAGCAAGACCTTAATCAGTCAATATGTTATCTTTCAACTATTTGTTGATTTTGAGAAAACTTGCAAGAAAAGGATCACACCCACTGGTATAACCGAAGGAGAAAGAGGTTTTGAGCAAACTAAAGAATGTTATTTAACCGAAGTCATGCCTTTCTTTAAACAACTAAAAGATCACTTTGAGAGTCTTAAAAAGGGAATGAATTGGATATTAAAGAAATGGAAAAGGAATTTGATGCAATGATAGTTGAGGTTAGTGACTATGAGCGAGCATTAAAATATAATGAGATTGAGAGGAAGAACTTGCATACACTGAATGAGAATATGATTTCTGAATGTATTGCTCAAGATGTGTTTTTCACTGCTACAAATTGTTCTATTAATGCTTCTAAATTTCATGAATTATCTCAAGGTTCCCACTGAAAGTCTCCCATGATCGTGTCATTGAGCTTGAAAAAACTAATTCTAAATTAGCTGAGAAAATTGAACTGGATGATCACGACAATTTGGTTAAACATTTTTCTAAACTAGAAGTTGAGCATTTTAATTTACAACTAAAATATCAACATCTTAAAGAAAATGTCAAAACCTCATATATCAAGACATCCTCGATGCTCAGAGTTTGATGCAATTTTTCAAATTAACAAACGTGATGAACAGATTCAAGCTCATTGCAACACAATCAGAAAGTTGAAAGCCCAAATCTCTCAATTAAAGGGTCAAAAGAACAATATGACAGCTCCCAAATGCCTCCTCCTTTAGATTCTCGGAATTCTCAAACTTTTCATCTTCAAAACTTAGTTAATGCCTTACAAAAGGAAAACGAGAGTTTTCTAGAAGAAAATGAAAAAGTTAAACGACATTTTAAAGAGTTATATGATTCAATAAAAGTCACCCGTGACCAAAACAACTAAAAAATAACGTCTTTACAAAAGGAAATTGAGAATCTGAAGTCGTGGAAATGGGAAACTACCACTTGTTTTCAATAAGAATGTTGTCTCAAAGTCACCCATAGATTGCAAATACACCTGACGAGTTAAATATATTCCTCCTCATCTTAGGAATAATGAACATGCTTTTCATGACTACTGTGCTCACCTTAAGGATAGTCTAGAATGTCTCCGTGAGATTGTCGAAGAGGATTTCATTAACAAACCTCTTGATAGTGAAATTAGGTTTGCTTGCCTCCGGGCCAAACGATCTCAAGAGTTGCTTGAATGTGTAATTGCAACATGTCCAAAATCCTTAGGTGAAAAGGCAAAGCTGTGAAGCCTTGTTCTATGCCTAGTGCCAAGCAGGAAATCCATTCTATGCCCAGTCTTAAGAAAGTAAACACTGATGTTCCTTCAAGTAGTTGATTCCGGATATGTTAGTGCTAAGAAGGTGAACTTTAGTGTGCATAAATAGCTCAAATCACAGTCCTAAGAGTATACACTAATGTGCCTTCTAGTAGTTCAGATCCTTGCACATCAAGTTCAGGAATGCAAAAGTTAGATCAACCAACTAATGTTCCCATTCCCTCTACGAGAGTAATCGGTGACTTTAAAGCGAGGTGTCAAAGTCTCAAGACAATACAAGGAATGATAGGACCTTGCAAGCTAAGAATGTGCATTGGAAGAGAGTAGAAGACCAATCTAGGAACTTTAAGCTTGAGTTGAATAAAACGAATCGTGTTGAGTCTAGTATTAGCCTTAAGCGCATCTTGTAATTAATTCTCGATACTATTTGCAAACCTTGTAATGATGTTTGCTTGAATTATGTTGCTAATCATGAATGTGGTATGAATGCTTTGTCTAATGTCACAAATGCCCGTTAAAATTGTTAATGCTAATAATCGTGCAAAGAAGGCAAAAAGGCAAAAACGAAAGATTGTTAGAAAAAAGTGGAAACCCACAGGAAGAACATTTATAAAGATAGGTTATTATTGGATACCTTTTGGTCATAAGAATAATCGGTTTTACTCTCAAACTGCTAAGACTATGCCCACTAGAAAATGGATGCCTACCGGTAGAACTATTCCCTTAAGAAGTGAACATACTTTGAATAGGTCAAATACAGACACCAACATTGCATCTATTCCCAATAATTCCATTGCTTCTACTTTTGATATGGATGTTTCTATTTCTGATGTGGGTGTTCCAATATGTTACTAACCGTGGAACCCATTCTTGCATGGGGATCCCAATTATCCGCTTATCCATTCTTGTCTGTGTTCAACTCGGATCGTTCAAATCGCTTCGTGGTACGGACTCATTTCCAAGCATATGACTTGAGACCGGTCGCTGCTCATGAACTTCGTGAGCAAATTCATCGGGACAGTTAGATTCGGTAATGATCATTTCGGTGCAATTATGGGTTATGGAGATTATGTTGTTGGAAAAAGTGTTATCTCCGTGAGTTTACTATGTGAAGGTCTTGGTCATAACTTGTTCTCGGTGGTCAATTCTGCGATTCGATCTAGAAGTAGCCTTCCGAAAACATACTTGTTTTGTTAGAGAACTTGATGGTAAGGAACTTTTAAGAGCTTCACGTGGTTCAAATCTTATACACCATCTCTATCGAAGATATGATGAAGTCTTCTCCAATCTGCTTTTGTCAAAGGCTTCTAAAACAAAGTCATGGTTATGGCATCGTCGTCTCAATCACTTGAACTTCGGTACCATCAATGATCTCTCCGTAAAGGACTTAGTTGTAGGTTTACCTAGACTAAAGTATGAAAAGGATCATCTTTGTTCAACATGTCAATTGGGAAAAGGCAAGAAGTATGCCCATAAACCCAAACCCTACTAACTCTCACAGAAGTTCTTCATACAATTCATATGGATTTATGTGGACCAATGAGAGTGGAGAATATCTTTGGGAAGAAATATGTGTTAGTTGTGGTTGATGATTACTCTAGATTCACCTGGTCAAGTTCTTAAGGACAAAGGATGAAACTCCTGATATCATCATCAAACTCATCAAACAATACAGTTCGACTTAACAAAACCGTCGAGAATTATCCGGACGGACATTAATGGAACTGAGTTTGTTAACAAACAACTTAGTGAATTTTATGAAAGCATTGGAATCATCCATCAAAGAAGTGTTCCACCTAACTCCTCAACGTAACGGTGTAGTTGAAAGACGAAATCGAACTCTTGTAGAAGCCGCTAGAACAATTCTGATTTACTCAAAAGTTCCAATGTTTCTCTGGTCGGAAGCTATTGCCATGCATGCTACACACAAAATCGCTCCCGATTCACACCGCTCATGGAAAAACTCCATATGAACTTGTCCAGAAGAGAAAACCTAATCTCTCTTTCCTTCGTGTGTTTGGTGCATTGTGTTATCCAACTAATGAGGGTCAAGACTTAGGCAAACTTAGAGCTAAAGCAGACATTGGAGTATTTTTAGGGTATGCACCAAACAAAAAGGGATACCGAATCTACAACAAAAGAACCCGAAATATCATGGAAACAATTCCTGTTACGTTTGATGAGTGACGTCAAATGGCTCCTGGACAATCCATTCGGCCAGACCCGCACTTCAAAATAGTCCCATTGGTTCATCCCTTGTTCCTAACTCTTCTCAAGAACTCCATATGTACCTCCATCTAAGATGATTTAAAGAAATTGTTTGATCCTATGTTTGATGAACTTTATGATCCAAGTACTAATGAGGTATCGATTCCTACAACAGAGGCTGCTCATATTCCTGTGAATGAAGTCAATCCTTCAGTCTCAATATCAGTAAGTCAAGAAGCGCCGCTTCTCTGATCCTTCGCCTCATCAACAAATCATCATTCTTCAAATGTACATCATGGATATGTTTTCGCATCAATGATGAAGTTAATCCCTTTGCTACTCCTGAAGATGCTCCATTTGAAAACATATTTGCTCCTCAATCTTCATCGAACCATCTTCTTCAGAGACATCGACTCTGCTACTTCAGTCCCTCAACAACTACCACATGAACACCTCAGAAAATGGACTCACGATCATCCATTAGACAACATCATTGGAAATCCTCTCGTCCGTATCCACATGGAAACAACTTGCAACCGATGCCTTATGGTGCTTCTTCAACTCCGTACTCTCAAAGATCGAACCAAAGGATGTTAAAACTGCCATGAATGAAGACAGCTGGTTCAATGCTATGCAAGATGAAATTCATGAGTTTGATCGACTTGGTGTATGGGAGTTAGTACCGCACAGTGTGCTATGATTATTGCTCTAAAATGGATCTTCAAAGTAAAACTTGATGAGCATGGTGATGTGTTGAAGAACAAGGCTCGATTAGTTGCTAAAGGATACCGTCAAGAGGAGGGTATTGACTTTGAAGAATCTTTTGCTCCAGTTGCACGAATCGAGGCAATCGAATCTTTTGGCTAATCGCTAGTAAGAACATGGTAGTCTATCGATGGATGTAAAGACGGCATTTCGAACGGAGATCTTAAAGAAGTCTTCTACCCAACCGAAGGATTTGTGAATCCAGAGCATCCTACTCACGTTTATCGTTTGAAGAAGGCTCTTTAGGGTTTAAAGCAAGCTCCAAGGGCATGGTATGATACGCTATCAAAGTCCCTTCTATCTACCGGATTTAAAAGGAGCTTTGATCCAACATTGTTCACCAGGAAGTCAAGCAAACATTTAATTCATGTTCAAATTTATGTTGATGATATCATTTTTGCCTCGACCTGACCCCAATGAGAATGTGACCGTTTTTCAAATGAAATGAGTTCAAAATTTCAAATGTCAATGATGGGACAAATGTCATTTTTCTTGGGATTACAAATTTCACAAAGTCCCGGAGGCATTTTCATAAATCAATCTAAATATGCAACTGAGATCTTAAAGAAATTTGGATTTGATTCAAGTGACCTGTTGACACTCCCATGATTGATCGAACCAAACTAGATGAGGACCACTCATGGATCATGATTGACCAAACGAAATATCGTAGTATGATTGGGTCCCTGATGTACCTCACCGCTAGTAGACCGCATATTGTTATTTCGCCGTTTGCATGTGTGCTAGATTACCGCTAAGCCTACTAAAAGCACCTTGAAGCGTTAAACGGGTCTTTCGGTATCTTCAAGGAACCATCAATATGGGACTTTGGTACCTGAAGAACACCGGTATGTCACTAATGACCTATGCAGATGCCGATCATGCAGGGTGTCAAGATACTCGTCGAAGTACTTCCGGAGGTGCTCGCTTTTGGGTGATAAGCTTGTGAGCTGGTCTTTAAAGAAGCAAATGAGTACTTCTATTTCCTCTACAGAGGTGAATACATAGCCATGTCATCTTGTTGTGCTCAAATCTTATGGATGAGATCTCAATTATCTTACTATGGCTTTGAATTCAACAAAATCCTCTCATGTGATAATAAAAGTGCTATTGCTCTCTCATGCAACAACGTTCAACACTCAAGAGCAAAGCATATCGACATTCGACATCATTTCATCGGGAAACAAGTGGAAAAAGGTGTGGTGGAACTCTATTTTGTGAGGTCCAATACCACTTAGCGTACATCTTCACCAAAGCTCTTCCAAGAGAACGTTTTGAGTTCATACTTCCACGACTTGGCATGAAAAGCCTTCAACCGAAAACTCTCAAACGCCTTCAGGAGGAAGACGAGGAGTAAAGATCTATCTTCATCTATCTCTTGTAAATATTTATTCAAAAAAAAAAAAAAAATCTTCAAAAAAAAAAAAAAAAAAAAAAAAAAATTGTCAATTTGTCATGTTTTTCTCAGTTCGATTATATCTACGGTCTTTGTGCTGTCATTCAAAGAATGACACGGGACTTTAGATGTTGTTCGAATTTAAAAAAAAATTGGGAGAAAGAGAAACAATGGTTTATTGTCATTTCAGGCAGTAACCCGCTTTTCAAAGAAAGAACAGAGCCATAATGTATCATGTTTTTCAAAATTCCATGCTCGATTCTCTAAACATTTATCTGCATTGAAAACTAATGCTTTTGAAAAATAACTTGGACTCTATTTTTGATAATCATCTAGACTTATTTGTCAAAATATCTATCTCTCAAACAACAACCTATGTCATTGTTTGAGGGGAGAATGATTTCAATTAAATTAAAAAGTTATTTGGCATTCAATTGTTTTCAAAAGATATTCATGCATGTTTTATCAATGGAGTTTAAAGTCTCAAAATCCGATCCTTATCGGTTAAAACGCTTTCATAATCAAGTCACAATTCTCCTTAAAAGCTTTCAAAATCAATTTAAATCTATAAGAGATCACAAATCTCAAATGATTTGATAATTGTGATCGGGGAGAATGTGTGATTTAAATTGGATTTAAACCGATAATTCGGTAAATGGTTTTATAAGGTTGTACAAGCTCTCCTTCCCACATGTGCCAAACGATTTCAAATTTTCCATGCACATGTTGAGGGGAGCATCTATCTTAAACCACAATGATTTGAAACGTGATCATTTATCTCAATGTGCGCAGTTCCCTCTAGTATGTGCAAAACTCTTTTCAAACCTCGAGGCACATATTGAGGGGAGCAAAATCATGAAAACCTCATCCTTCCCCAAAATGCTTTATCTACTTGATTTGATTAGGAAGTGATGTTGATATCTTTTAGAAAATGGTAATCAAAGAAGTTAATTCTTTCTCTTGCCTCCGTGTGCAAAACAATTTCAAACACTTGATGCACATGTTGAGGGGGAGCTCTTATTCTAAAAATATCAAAAACAATTCAAGTACAAAATGCTTTGATAATATATCACAAGTATCTAGATTGATTTTCAAATGGTTTTCAATTGGTTCCAAATGGCGGATGAACAATACCAAATAGACCGACCAACTTTACTTTATGTACGGTGATATAAGGATGATAAGGTTAGGTATTTGTTCCCATGATCCGCCAGAACCGGAGGGATCTACCCGGGACTATCCACTAGTTAGTGTAGAGTTCTTAGGTATGATGATAAAAGGAGAAAATGAGATATGGGAAGAGTGCGGACCGAGGACGAGCTAGTATCGGAATAAACCCAACAAGGTTCTTGCTATGAAGTCTCGGTAAGCACCGAAGGGGTTGAAGAATGAAAAAGAATTGAATGAGAAAAGGGTGAAAACAAATAGCCCTCCATTTTATTCAACCTTAGGCGTAAACCGGTTCAATACATATGCTACTAGTGGTTACTTAGGTAACTCCGGTATTGAAGACAAGACGTCATGGACCCAAAGGACGACTTGCGCACTAAACTTCCCAAGCTACTCAAGTTCCTCTTAAAAGGGCTTGTTTCATTCTCATGGGAACCTACATAATCTATCGACTTTCTCTTAGAGATTGTTGATATTGAAGAAGGAGACCCTCTCCCTAGTCTCCGATATAGGATCCAAATATGCACAAATTGAGTCTAGAGCCACGAGATCATCAATAAATCTCATTAGGACACTTTCAATGAAGACTCTCTGTTTCACACAATGTGGAAAGAGAGATTATATCTTGAGTCCTACGCATTATCCTTGTGGTATTGCCAGAACATCCGAGTGATATGCAAACATACTCACAATGAAGATGGAAAGCCTTCTAGAGCCATCATCAAACAAGCTCTTGGTAGGTGGCATGTGAGATCTATCCAATATATCAACCATGTGACAATGACGAAACAATGGGGCGATTCAATCTTTTGAATCAATCCGGTTCAGTTATGGATTGACGGATACCTTTGAAAAACCGGTCTTTGTGCTTTAAAACTCTTTTCATTAGCACTTCGACCGTGTACTAATTTTTCAAATCAAAAGGTGTTTTATGATTGATAATTGATTTTCATTAAAACCTTCGTTATATTGCAAAAACAATTTCTATTGAGCAATACACGATTGTTTTTCAATTATCTTTTCATCAATCGCTGGACTTAAATTGGCCGGTTCACTCACTCCGTGTTGTCTTCTTTGAAACGTTCCGGTTTGAGAACGCTAAAGCAACTGCGAAACCCTGTCAAGGAAATTCTTCAAATTATACCGATCACGAGGCAAGTACTTGTATCGATCAAGCGGGAACCGTGGGCCGCGTGTACCTCAATTCATCGAAAGTGTTCAAAGACACTTTCGTGCGCTTTATTGCTAACTGCCTTATGCAGGTACACCCCGACGTTTGTAATGATCGAATGGAGTGGTCAATCCATAGCCGCATGCTCACACAACACATTCATATCGAAAGAAATCATGATTGGTGCATCAATGACTCTGATATTCTAACTCCATGCTTCTGCTACGCTGCCGCCAATATCATGAATCAACGAAAGCTTCCGCTACTCTGATGAGAAGATATCATGATCCATAATGTGAGCATGTCGGTCCGAAAGTCACAACATCACATAATACCAACACCACAATGGATGTATCTGAGATTTTCTACTAGCTGATGATCTCAAAAGCGGCTCAACTTTATTATCACGTGGATCAGTAAAAGACCTCCACTTGGATTAACCAAACGTGCAATGAGTGGAATCAATGACTACGAGCTTCGGAGCAAAGTACTACATCAAGAATGCAAGATCAATGGTTAATGTAATATCTGATTGTATTCAATGTCATTTTCGTATATGTTTGAGGTGACCTCCTTTAGGGGGAGATTGTTAGGAATTAGAAATTCCAGGTATTAAAGAGTCGGTCACCTCAAGTATATGTAATCGATAGAAAGCTCGTAGTCATGGTACTTTTATGTTAAGTAGTATTTAGTTTAGTAACACCGTGGAGGACGGACGGGTCTTTACCCACTGTATGCCTGATCCACACCCGTTGTGTGGCGTTTTATTGTAAGACTATAAATACTCTCTACCTTCCAAGGTAGAGAGTTAGAGCTCATAATAAAAATTTTCTTTCTCTCACTAAAGTTCCCTAACCCTCTAACTTTCTCTCTCTAGAATTCCACTTATACGCCAACCTTGTGTTATGGTTTGATGTGTATGTGAAAACCAATATCTTACATATGTTGATGATGAAATCGGAGACAGCGTAACCGTGTACGTTCAATTAATCAAAGAGGTATGAAGTACCATAAATATCTTGTGAGAATCAATTGCTGATGAAACTTCTGATCTTGTTCATTATGTTGATCATCAGTTGTGTCATTGTTGTTGGAAACAATTTGATCTATTGTTATCAGAGATTCGATTGAAGGTGCATCTCCAGAACAATTGTTGTTGTAGATTCATGGTGTATCTAGAATTAGAATATGATCGTTGTGCGCGGAAACATTAGATACATCTGAAGCACGACTTTCTAAAGAATCTCCAAATAGTGGAGCAAACAAAATTTCCAATTCTTGACGATTGAGTACAATGGTGATGCGGCTGATGGATCATTATGTTTTAGATAGTGAGAAATGGGTCCTAAGCTGTTGTACTTAGAAGCCATAGCTGAAGTGCTTGGTCGAAACTGAATTATTCTGAAGCCATTGTTGTTGTACCTGTATAGAAAGTAGGACGGGAGAGATAGAGACAGACATGGATCCCCAAGTGTAACTGGGTTCTAGATGTTAGAAGCATAAAGTTGCAGTGTCAATTATCTTCTTGACACCTGAACACACTGTTTTGTTGCAAATGTTTAATATCTTTCCTGTAGGAATCCACCTAAGACCAACAGTTTTTAAAATTCTACCCGTGGGTATCCACCTAAGATTAGATCTAGGAAATGCTGAAACTTCTTTTGGAAAGGGTCTTTGTCCTATATTGATCCACAAGGTTGTCAAGATCGGGATCTTACCCAGGATCGTTTTCGTTTTTACAAGATCGTGATCGTAAGATCGGATCGGGATCTTAAGATCCTACTCTAATGTTATTTCTTAATAGTTTATGTAATTGTATACAAATCTACAAATTCTAATACATTATAACCATAAAATACTATCAATGTTTCATATAAATGTTGTCATAAATTATGATTATAAACTGTTTAATAAGATTAACATGTTCTTTTTCGAATTCTACAAACAAACAACCCATAAATTTGTAGTTTTTTAGTTTGTATTCTGAGAAAAGTAAGATCGGATCGGATTAGATCGTAAGATCGTATGGTAAAGATCGAGATCCTATAAGATCTTAATCCTGCAAAGATCCTATTTAGGATCCGGATCGTTTTTGCTTTGCAGTATCGTAAAATCGTAAGATCCTAAGATCAGGATCGAGATCCTGACAACCATGGATCCACCTATTAGGTTTCCAAAGTTTGTTTCTCAGTTCAACGGGTCTATTTCGAATTGTCTGTTGACTACACTTAGGTCTGTTCTGCAATACACTAGAAGGCATCACACGAGGTCGTGAACCTAAGATTCCATCCTTTTGGAGTAGTGCCCTTTTCCTAGCCTTTTCTAGATCATAGTTCTTGTACGCGTCATTTGAATCATATGAATCTTTAATTTTAATGCTCGGTTTAGACACAGTGTTCAAACTAATCCTAGACGGGCCAATTGCAGCTACATGTTGAGGTTTAACAGAAACAGGTTTAACAGAAACAGGTTTAACAGAAACATAAGCATTTTTCTCAGGCCAGGGATGTGGAGTGACTTGATTTGACAAATGATTATTCTCAACAACTTGGGAGGCAAACCATGGTTTTGAAGATTTTGATCGTTCAGATTTAAAAGCAGTTGGTTGTCTAACTACTGATTGGTTTCTGATTGATTGTAGTGACGATTTCCCCAAGATTGTTGGTTTTGTAAATTTAGTATCCACACTCTTGCCAATTGATCTTCTCAATTTGTTTTGTAAAGCAACATGCGCAAGCCCCTTTGTTTGAATTTGAGCCTTTAGATGCTCATTTTCTTTTACTAATGTATCCACACGATTACTTTGCATTTTAACTTCAAGAGATTTGCAATCTGCCTCTAGTTTTGAAAAATCTTTTTGAAATTGAGCAATGGTCTTTTTGAGAAGAATGTTTTCAGATTCAAGAATTTGATTTGACGATTCAGTTGTATTGTTTGCAACTAAGGGCTCAGACATGAGACAGTTGTATGGACATTGTGCAACATGCTGGTCAACCTCTCATTCATTTTTGAATTCAGGTTGCTCAGTTTGTCTCGCATTTGCAGGAAGAGTATGAACAACAGTAGATTGTACCTCAACCATCTGTTCTTTGTCAAAGGTTGGCTCTGTGTCATAGGTGGGAATGATATCTTCCTCAACCATTTGTTCTTCATCAAAGTTGGGTTCGGTGTCATAGGTGGGAATGATATCTTCCTCAACCATTTGTTCTTCATCAATGTTGGACTCGGTGTCATAGTTGGGTATGATATCTTCCTCAGATCTGCTGCTGTCATCCTGCTTTTCCAATGCTACAACCTCATTGTCCGTATTCTGACATTTGCGTATTCTCATCATTCATGACAAGCCTTTGAGCATTCCTTCCTTGTACATCAACTCTTTCACCTTGCATGACCGCTGATTTCGGGATCAAATGAAGTCTGACTCTTTGAATTCTTAAATTGTGAGAACATCTTAGTAAGTAACATCATTCTTTTGTTTAATTCCACAAATGCATTTGCATCTTCAGAATCATCAGTAGCAAGGTTTGGTGAAGAAGGTTTCAAGCAGTAGATGGAAGGTGAGGAGATTTGTGAAAGCATTAGAGACATTGATGTAGTGAATTTTAATTTTCCCTCAAAAAATAATTATGAAAAATTTTCTCCCCCAAAATTTGAAATTCACTATAAAATGCAATTCTAAGGTTGTAAGAAAAATTTGAGGTTTGACAATTTTGACGCCAAATTTGACCCGAAAAATTCGAATTTGGGCTAAAAAATTTGAAATTTTTATCAAAATTTTCACAGTTAAAGCAAAATTTGAATTTCGCGTAAAAATTGAACGTTTAGTCTCCCATAGAAATTAAATTTTACTCAAATTTTCCCGCCAAAAAACTTTTTTTTTTTTTTTTAAATTTGTGTTGATGATGTGTTATGGATCTTTAAAGGATAGATGTGGTTTTAGGTTTATGTAGATTAGTAGCAGAAATCCAAACTTGCAGAAATCCAAACTCGCAGAAACTCGCAGAAGAAACTCGCAGAGAAGAAACTCGCAGAACTTCAAAAAATTTCCAAACTCGCAGAACTTCAAACCAAACTCGCAGAACTTCAAAAAATTTCCAAACTCGCAGAACTTCAAACCAAACTCGCAGAACTTCAAAAACAAACTCGCAGAACTTCAAACCAAACTCGCAGAACTTCAAAAACTTTCCAAACTCGCAGAACTTCAAAAACAAACTCGCAGAACTTAAAAAATTTTTTTTTCCAAACTCGCAGAAATTCAAAGAAACTCGCAAGAATTCAAGAGAAACTCGAAAAAATTCAAGAGAAACTCGCAGGAATGCAAGAAACTCGTAAGAATTCAAAAGAAACTCGCAGGAATTCAAGAGAAACTCGCAGAAATTCAAATAAAACTCGCAAGAATTCAAGGCTAACTCGCCAAACTCGCAGAAATTCAAAAAAACTCGCAAGAATTCAAGAGAAACTCGCTAAATTTCAAGAGAAACTCGCAGGATTCAAGAGAAACTTGCTAAATTTCAAGGAAACTCGCAGGATTTCAAGGAAACTCGCAGGAACTCAAGAGAAACTCGCAGGATTCAAGAGAAACTCGCTAAAATTCAAGAAAACTCGCAAGAATTCAAGAGAAACTCGCAGAACTTCAAATACAAACTCGCAGAACTTCAAAAAATTTCCAAACTCGCAGAAATTTAAATCCAAACTCGCAGAACTTCAAAAACAAACTCGCAGAAAGTCTAGAAACTCGCAGAAATTCAAGAGAAACTTGCAAGAATTCAAGAGAAACTCGCAGAACTTCAAAATATTTCCAAACTCGCAGAAATTCAATTAAAACTCGCAAGAATTCAAGGCTAACTCGCCAAACTCGCAGAAATTCAAAGAAACTCGTAGAAACACGTATTTCAGTCCAATAAATCCATAAATTTCAATCTAAAACACGTTTTTAAGTACGGATTTCCATTAAATCTAATCAATATTAACCTAAACTATCCCTTGGCTCTTGATACCACTTGTTAGGTCACCATTCTATCACATCAATATGTATTTCTAGAGAGAGCAAGTTTTAGTGAGAGAAAGTGGAAGGAACTAATGAATGATTAATGAAATGATAATTGTAATTAGAACCAACAACCCTCTCCCTTCAAGGGAGGAGGTATTTATAGTGATTACATAAGTAGGGGTGTTTCCTCTTGGTTCTAGAAGAACCTTTTATCACAGCTCATGGGTTTACTACATGAGCTGTAAATCTAAATACAAACATTTATAAACCATAATTGTTAACGACCTATTACAAATGAAATGACCTACACTTTATAATAAAACATGTTCCTGACATGTAGACTCAAGATTCTTGTGGGTTAAGGTTTATTTAGTGTTAAAGTTTAAGTTTTTTGCATCAAGTTTCAAACTTTACGTGTGTAGAGTTGTTTTTAAGCTTGACTTTATTCGGGTACTATTTTATACGTATAAGGATATAATTTGTTTTGGATCATCAAGTTTCAAACTTTCTTGTTATTTTGGTGATATTGAAGCTATTTCATCATTAAAATCAGGTTACAAAGCATTTTTTAAGCATAAAAATCAGTTTTGGTAAAAGTTGGTACTTTTTACTCATAACAAAACCCTAGTTCTACTCGTATACTCAAAGTCTACGCCTAAGCAGTGTATACGCGTAAGAGATTCTTCACTTGATCTTCAACGCTGTTGGTTTACTCAGTGTTTTCTTGCATGGATAAGCCTGAAAACACTTCAACTTTGGATATCTTTTACACTTGGATAAGTGTAAAGTATTTTTGGGTAAAACCCTAGTTTAACGCCTAAGCTTAAAGCTTACGAGTAGAAACTTCTTTGCCTAAGCATTTCCTACGCTTAAGCTTGTCTTACGCATAAGGAAATATTATGCATAAGGTTTTCTACTACTAAGTCTTTGGTTTAAGCCTAAGCTAAGCTTTTATCTCAAGTCTACGCTTAAGCTATTACTACACGTAAGCTATTGTCTACGCGTAAGTTGGGTATTACGCGTAAGGTTCTTTCTACGCATAAGCTGGTTTCTATGCTTAAGGTCACTTCATCAACAAACTCAAAGTTTCATTCGACTACAAAGATCTATCATCAACACAAGTTTCAAGATGTCTCAACCACCATACCTAATGAGTATCCTCAACAACAACAACAACAACTAACACAACAACAACAATTCTATCAACAATATCCTCCACCATCTCAGCAACAATTGCAACAATTTCAACAAAAATTTCAACCGCCATCTCAAATGTACTTTCCTCAAGGAGCAAACCCTCTTCCACCACAAATGGTTCAACCAAACCCTCGTCAACAAGTTCAACATTGTAACTACTTTCAATATCAGTATCCCGCCAAGTATGCTATGAATGTTACAACACCAAAGGAACCCTCTTGGTTTGAAAAGATGTGTGAAGCTTTAAGTAGCCAACAATCCATTCATGAAGCTAGATCCGTTGATAGACCTCCAATGCTCACTCCTGGAAACTACGATCAATAGGTGATAAGGTTCTTTAGATTTTGTGATCTCAAGAAGCCACATGGTAAGTTTTTGAAGAAGGTCATCCTTGAAGGTCCTTTTCAGATGCCTACTATCACTGTACCGGGAGATCCGAATGCTAATCCACCAAGAGATGATGTTACCAACGTTGTCGGTCTTGATCAACTTACTACTGACCAACTTCTTCACTTAGAAGCCGAAGAAATTGCAATGCAATATATCCGGGATTACCCAATCCGATACTTCGTAGTGTTGATGCTCAGAAGACTGCTAAAGCAATGTGGGAGCACATTCATCTTCTAATGGAAGGCACTGAACTCAATCAAGAGGACATGGAATCCAAAATCTACTTAGCATATGAACACTTCATGATTGAACCAGGAGAGACATTGGAGTCATATCATCATCGGTTCTCAGACATCATCAATGACTTGAATAAACATAATATCATTATGCCAAGGATTGCAATCAACACAAATTTCCTGAGTTGTCTTGGTCCTGATTGGGAGAAGTATGTTACATTCACCCGTCAAGCAAAGAATCTTCATCAAGCTACATACGGATTGTTGTATGCCTATTTGAAGCACCACCAAAAGGAAGTAGACAAAGAATGAATCATCCGTGGATTCCCTGCTTCACCTTCACTCTCGGATAATCAAACTCTTGCTTTGTATACTCAAGCATGTTATCCTCAATTTCCAACCTTGCCAACTGTCTTCACAAACCCTCCACAACCAACTGCTCAGATTACACCATATGATCCATCACAACAACAATCACAAGAAACTCAATTGGTTCCATACAACAACAACAACAATGATCAAGCACTCTACAGTGAATCAAATGAGGATGTAGAAGCCTTCGATGCATTGAATCAGGGATTTGTATTGATTGCAAGAGCCTTCGGATGATTTGATAACAAATCCAACAACCGCATTCGCACCTCATCAAATACAAGAAATCAAGCTGTTGTTATCAATGGAAGGGTTGAGGTTCAAAATCGTGGAAATGGTCGTCAGATGAATAGTAGCCAAGGGTTTAACATTAATGGAAGGAATAATGGTCTCAAGTGGTTGATCAGGGAAATGCTCAAACTGCGGTTAATGGTCTCCGATGCTATAACTGCAATGAGAAGGGTCATCTGGCTAATGCATGCCTAAAGCCGAGAACAAAAGGCAGCGCTTATCACAAAGATGCTTTAATCTTGGCTCTCAAGGATGAAGCTGGTGGAACACTTACCAACAAGGAACAGAGCTTCATGGATGATGCTGATTCTGATGATGACATGGAGGACTTGCAAGCTAATGCAACTGTGATGTTAATGGAAAACATGCAAGAGCTCCACATGAGTGACACAGGCCCAGTGTATGACACTGATGGCTTGTCTCAGGTACCGAATCAAAATATACTCATTAATGATCTGATATCTCCGCCAACATCTGCATCCGACGAGGCTCAGAGTGTTCAACATGACTCTTCTACATCTCATTCTGACGATAATCAAATGGATCCCGTAGTTATTTTTGACGATCAAGATGACCTTATGGTTAATATTGATAATCAAGTTGACTCCGTGGTTATATTTGAGGATCTAAATAATGATCATGTTGAGACTCAAGTTGAACAAGATGAACCTTTGTCTAATCCAGATCTTGAGCTCATGACCAACTTAATTAAGACCACCCAATCTCAATTGGAAAAGTGCAATGACATCAATAAGAAACTACAAGATAAGATTGCACTGTTGACTAAGGATAATGAATGCTATAAGTTCCAACTCAACATTTTTGAAACTAAAGAGAAACGTGAAAAAGGTTTTGAAGTCGCTTTTGCAAAATCATACCAAAATGAAAAATCTTTGGGAAAACAGATATGTGATCTAGTTGCCTCCAAGAATGCATTGCTTTCTCAAATAGAACAATTAAAATACGATCATAAACAACAACTTAACACTCTCACTTCGGAAACTCTAAAAGCCAATTCTGAGTTGTTAACTTGTCAAAAACAGTTTTGTGAGTACGAAAAGCATTCGAGGAAACAAATAGATGACTATCTTGAGGAAATTGTCGACTTACAACACAAAATCAAAGAGTTTCGAAATGTCGTTTACAAACATGGTGAGTCAATCACAACAATTCAAAAGTTTTCTTTTAAACCAAATCCAGATGGATATGGACCAATTCTTGCTGATTACCAACCAAGTTTTTCACATAGAGCATTCAAACCAAATCCTTAAGTTTACAGTGCAGAACATCGAATTAATGACTGATGCAGATTTTACTAACCAGGTTTTAATATTTATAAAGTCTCGTTATACCTATGGTCTACCTTAGTGCACTAACGGGCAGTGTACCCGGTCGAGTGTAGTGTAGTATAGTAATCGGTAAAGCCGAGGTCATCCCAAGATCTATGTGTGTTGGATTATTACTAAGTCTAGGTGTCACAGATTAATAATGGTTTCGATAGGGAATTAATTAATTAAACTACTAAAGCAGAATAAAG
The DNA here is from genome assembly GCA_910596185.1 of Chrysanthemum makinoi. Lineage (NCBI taxonomy): Eukaryota > Viridiplantae > Streptophyta > Magnoliopsida > Asterales > Asteraceae > Chrysanthemum > Chrysanthemum makinoi. The sequence goes on from OU343219.1 coordinate 24,169, forward strand.
CAAATAAAAGCAATAAAAGGTAAAGGGTTGTCAGGACCGAAAAACATATAGATTTATGTGGTTTGGAGGTTTAGGTTGGTGGAAGAAGATGAAGAGATTCATCTCTTCTAGAGAGATAAAATAGAGAGAGGGAGGAGAAAACTCAAGGTTTTATTAAGATAAACACACACTACACCTTTAGCCAAATGCTTCACCTCACCCCTCATGGAGAGTCATGAGGGGTATATATAGGCCCTATCTTTGCCACTTAAACGATACTAGTCCCTAAGGGCAAAGTATACTACGCGTCTAGTCCAATTCACGTAAGTGACGTTATCTTTAGAAAAAGCGAGGCTAACAATCTCTCTCCAAGATAGCGTCACACGTGAATGGTTACAATGAGACCTATAAATACAAAACAAAGTAAATTACAATAGTAAAGAACAATGTTGACTTTCTTGAAGCGCAGAGTCTCTGTAGTCTAGATACTGAGGCAAACTTGAAGTTTTCCCTTCCGACGATCTCGGCATTAGATCTTCTTGTAGCTCTGAACTTCAAGTGTAACGGTCTAGTTAGGTTATTACTCCCCCTAACTAGTGAGCCTTTTTTTCTTTTTCTGCTCCCTCCTGAACCGACAACTTTCTTCCAACACGTAGCGGAGAAAGTATACTCTTGAAGCACAATGGTTGTCGTTCTGGGAACATCGTAACAACATAACTCACTTAGTATTGCATCCAAGTTGGTAAAAAACCCCGATGTACACCACACTACTTCTCCTTCTTCAGTCTTAAGCAAAAATCCCTTCGTAATCCAATCACGGAAGATGAAATTCCAACTTCTTCCTCCTGATGGTTGCGAGCTATCGGAATCATCATAATGTTGCGTACATGCCGTATTACCTTCTTGATGCAATATTAACATCATAGCTTGATCAAAATTCCGTGAGAATATGTCGTAAAAATATACTCTCAATATATTTCTCTCAAACCAACCTATTATCGAACCTCCTTTGAATTCACCGGCTAAATGTAATGACCACATAAGGAGATAGCCCGATACGACTAACTTGAAACGGGAGTAAACATCCCAACTTGTGACTTGCTGCTTGTTCTAAATTTTTGAACAATCCACAACTTCGTGTGACACTGAGCACAACAACATAACTCCTTAAAGTGATGGTTACACACTGTGAGAACTACAACGTAACTCCTTACCAGTTATAACCAGATTGTCCATTCAATCACTTAAAGTGACAGTAATACCCCAACAAGTTATCTTGAGACATGCATCCAACCAACCAACGTCTCAAAGATAAAGAAGTCCACCCGTGAAATGTCACGTCAATTCCGCATCAATAATACCGTACATAAACTCCGTAGTCATTTTTCACATCTTCGTTCAAGCCGTGAATTTGTATCCTCGGTGAAAATTTTATACCATACCAAAATACCGCTCATTTAGAAAATAAAAAATTCCATCCAAATATTTTGTCAAAAAATATTCGGATAACAATTTTCTATGTCAAACAATTAAGTTAATTCAGCTCGTGAAATCAGTTAAGCAGCCCGTAAACGAAACTAACTCTCAAGGCCCAAATCCATATCCAATCAAATCCATACCCGTTCTACCAGCAGTTGATGAGCAAAACCAAAACCAGAACGATGCAACGTTAGATGAAGACTTATTTGAAAACCCGTTTGCTACGGAATCAGCTGAATCTTCTTCAATCTTACGAGAACCATCTAATTCGCATACGTATAACCAATGGTATCCTTCTACTCTGAAGTGGACAAAAGACCACCCAATTGAACAAGTTATTGGTGAACCTTCAAGGCCAATTCAGACGAGACGCCAACTTGCCACCGATTGCGACTTATGCATTTACCTTTGCTCAATTAGCAATATAGAGCCAAATAACATTCGCGAGGCAATGGCAGAACCCGCATGGATAGAAGCAATGCAAGAGGAACTTCTCCAATACCGTCTTCATGACTCTTGGGAAATGGTTCCAAGACCAATTGACGTTCGCGTCATTGATCTCAAATGGTTATGGAAGAACAAAAGGGATGAAGAGATGACTGTCATTCGCAACAAAGCTCGTCTTGTGGCCAAAGGATACAGACAAGAGGAAGGGATAGACTTTGAAGAGTCATTCGCGCCGGTAGCTAGACTAGAAGCAGTCAGGATATTCTTAGCCTATGCCGCTCACAAAAACATCACGGTTTATCAATGGACATTAAGACCGCGTTCTTGAATGGAACTCTGAAAGAAGAAGTGTACGTGAGTCACGAGAAGGCTTCATAGACATGAATCATCCAGACTACGCCTACAAACTCAAAAAGGCAATCTATGGATTGAAACAAGCTCGAGAGCGTGGTATGACGAACTGTCCTCTTTCCTTATCCAAAACAATTTCACCAAAGGAACAGTTGATCCTACCTTGTTTACACAAAAATGCAAAACGACATTTTGATTGTTCAGATTTACGTGGACGACATCATCTTTGGGTCCACTAATCCGAATCTTTCAAAACATTTTGAAAATCTCATGAAAAGCAAATTTGAAATGTCCATGATGGGGAACTAAAATTCTTTCTTGGTTTACAAATACATCAATCCCTCGTGGAATTTTTATAAATCAAGCTAAATACACAACTGAGATTTTGAAAAATCATGGTATGAACAATTGTGACTCGGTCGAACACCAATGGTAACTTCACCAAAAATTGGAGCCGATTTGTTTGGGAAACCTATTGATCTGAAGAAATATCGGAGCATGATTGGTTCTCTCATGTACCTCACCGCTAGTCGACCAGATATTCATTTTGCTGTTTGCTTATTAGCACGGTTTCATGCAAAGCCTACCGAACTGCACCTCAAAGAGGTTAAACGGATCTTTCGGTACCTCAAGACATCCATTCACATGGGACTTTGGTATCCGAAGGAATCCGGATATGATCTAATTGCCTTTTCGATGCGACCACGCAGGTGATCAAGTTACAGAAAAAGTACATCCTGAGGAGCACAATTTTGGGTGAAAAGTTAGTAAGCTGGTCTTCAAAGAAACAAGATTGCACTGCACTTTCAACCGCTGAAGCTGAGTATGTGTCTCTATCTGCGTGTTGTGCTCAAGTTCTATGGATGAGAACACAACTCATAGATTATGGCTTTACTTTCGATAAAATACCTATGTATTGTGACTCGAAAAGTGCCATAGCCATATCATGCAATCCTGTTCATCACTCAAAGACTAAGCATATCCGTGTCCGCTATCACTTCATCAAAGAGTACGTCGAAAATGGTACTGTTGAATTATTCTTCGTGAAGATTGATTGCCAACTCGCCGATCTATTTACTAAAGCCCTTCCAAAAGAAAGGTTTGACGATTTAGTTCGACGACTTGGAATGCGAAGCCTAACCCCTGAGGAGTTAGAACGTCTTCTCGAATCTTCTTGAAAATGATTTTCCAACAAGCTTCGCTGTAAATATTTTTTAAAAACAAAATACAAAATTTGAAAAACCAACAAAAGCAAAATATAAAAATATAAAACTTTCAAAAAATACAAAAATAATATAAAATAAAAAATCCAAAAATATTCTTCTCACGACATGTCTCTTGTATAATCGATATTCTGTACGTTTCTAGAAATGTCATTCAACAATGATACGGGTATGTACAGATGCTTGAGCGAGAGTTCTTTATTGTTTTCTAAAACATGTCGTTTCTCAAAATTTCTTCATAAAATGGCTTTCGTATACTTCAGTACGAAACCCCGACTAAAATGATGACTTTTGATTATTTTTCAAATCAAAACTCGTGCTTTTATAGAAAAATCAAGTGTATGCTTCAGTGCACTGCATTTAAAAATGGTGAGAAATCATCATCATCTTGAGCACCTTTTCAAGATTGTTCAAAAAGATTTTTCAAAATCTTTCAAAATACTTTGTGCTCAAGATAACTCCTTCTAAAATCCTTTAATTGATTATGCTTTATTAAAGGGGGAGTATAAAACTAAAATGTTCCAAATTCATGCTTAAATCAAATCCGTTTGTCTCCCCAAAATATTCTAAAATGTTGTTTAATCCGTTGATATAAAAAATATCACGAATATGCTATTTTTGAGGGGGAGGAGACGTGATTAAAATGTGATCTAAAAGTTTTAATGATCGTTGTTTGAATCTCAAAATGAGCTCGACTCAGACGGAACCAATGAATTGACGGGAATCTAAGTCAGTAAATGTACCATCTCGAGAAACTTGTGATAGATATGCACTTTCATGGGTCTAACCTCCTTTTCAAGGAGTGTTTACAACTTCAAGTTAGTTATTAGAGCTAGTTGTCACCTAAAAACTGACAATGGAACTCTTTAATTAGGCAATGTAACTGTGTCTCGTGGGGAATTGTCTATCATGAGCCGATCAATTCAAAAAGTGCAAACTCTACCCTCTATGTGCAGATTTCTGTTAAAACTCATAAGCACATGTGAAGGGGGAGTGTTTCTGAAAATGTAAAACTCGCGGAGTGTCTCAAACATGTTTTCTATCATAAACACTCTGAGAAATTTTCAAGAAAAATGGTTTTATGGCAACATGGGACAGTCATGGAGTTATAAGGTGACTAAGGATAGGAATTCAGTCCTATGATCCGCCAGAGCCGGAGGGATCTACCCAAGGACATCACAAATAGTTAGCATTAGAAGTCCTTAGGAATGATTGAAAAAAGGAGTAATGTGAGAAAGGAGAAAGAAGGGGTTGAAGAATTAAAAAGAAAAGTTAAAGAAAGGGTGAAAAGAAATAGCCCTCCATAATCAACCTTAGGGCAGAAACCGGGTTCAATTCATCTGCTACTGGTTGTCACTAAGATGACACTGGTATTGAAGACAAAGACGTCATGGACCCAGTGACGCACTGCACTAAACCTTCTAACCACTCAATTCCTCTTAAAAGGATTTGTTTCATTCTCACTGGGAACCCTACATAATCTATCGACTTTATCTTAGAGATTGTTGATATTGAAGAAGGAGACCCTCTCCCTAGTCTCAGCTCAAGAAAACCAAAATGCACTAATTGAGTCTAGAACCACGAGATTCATCAAAAGATCTCATAGGAACACATGACATTTCATCGCTTGTTGTTCATCTATAAGGGCACAAGTGATACATTCTAGAGTCCTACGCAGGTCTTAGCAATCTGCCAGAACATTTATGAGAAGTTTCACATCTGTGATCTTCAATGATTGAATGGAAACTCCTGCCAGGGTCAACATCAAGCAGCCCGACAGCAGGTCACTTCGGTAACTCCCCGTGGATTACGCTTAGTGTGTCTCAAACGGTCTACAGTCGTGGGGTGATGCTTTGGTGTACCTCAGCGACTCATCTGAACTGTAGGTATACTTCGGTATATCGTGTTATCTCACTTGTGGTACTCCAGTTCAGGAATGACCCTTGTGAGAATTAGAGACGTGTTTTCACACTATGCTGTTAACACCCTCGAAATTCAAACTTGTAAGTGCCAGAATCCGCTTATTACTAACCTGTTTTTATGTTTTCTTCTTATGGAAGCTCCGGAGTGGATGGATCGTGCAGAATCGCCACATGCTCATACCAACAACACATGAAAGTTCTCATCAAAATCAAAGGCAACTCAAAGTTAAAGATGATTCTTCGTCAATGTCAAAGAATCTACAAAGTGTAAAGACTCGAGAACTTCATCATTGGAAACTCAAAGTCAAATAGAAGTGTGAGCATGGTGGAGAAAGACGTGGAGATACCTAACCAACGAAGTTGACAATGGCAGACAACCACATTAACTGATCACAAAGCATGAAGGAACAAAGAATCAAGACTATTCTATATCTACACGCAAAGTTCAAGCTCGAGAAAAGTAAAGACATAATCAAGTGGAGCATCATTTGAATGACCACCCCTTAGGGGGAGATTGTTAGCCTTAATAGTTTTTATTAGAAGTGATGGTCATTCACGTTTAGGAACTTTGTAAAGTGTGTTTGATATCGTGATAGAATAGTCAACGGGCTCGTGGATTGGGCTAAGCTAATTGGTTAATCTTTAAGGTATGTTAGCCGTTTATAAGCTTAAGTATCCCAAGCCAAATCCAAGTCCAACGAAGCCCATAGGAAAGCCTTTTAGGTTTTCATGTATTCCACCTATAAATACCCCTCAAATGGTCATTTGAGGGGTGTGCTTGAAAGTGTGTGTGTGTGTGTGTTTTCTTTGGAATATACAACATATTGTGTTTATCTTTATCCTCTCACATACACGGATTTCATATCATTCAAGTCACCATCTTTCCTTCCTTCTTTATTCACGTATTGTTTGTGTTTGGGTTTCACGAGTTCTACGCATAACTGTGGTAAACGTGGGTATTTGTGGGTATTTGTGTGGTAAACGTGGGTATTTGTGGGTATTTGTGTGATAAGGTTGATAAAAGTAAGCCATTATACTTCAGTACGAAACCCGGACTTCAACATAATGGCTTCTGGACACATCAGTTCAGGACCCGCGCTTCAAAGAAAGGAAAGTGCTTATTAAAATCAAAGGTTTTTAAATATTTTTTCAAGCACTATTCCTTAAAACATAATGGCTTGTAAGTATTTCAGCTTGCAACCCGATCTTTAAAGAAAGGAAAGTGCTACGCAAAATCGATTTTCATAAATATCGAGCACTTATCCTAAAACAAATGAAGATAATTCTTCTCTAATTATCTTCAAAAGATTTTCAAAATCTTCATCATCTTGAGTACCATTGATTCGAAATTTTTCAAAAAGATTTTTCAAAACCTCTCACATTTGGTACCAAGATAACTCCCTCTAAACCCTTAATTGATTCTAAATTTTCTGTATGAAAAATATGCTTTCGTTAAGGGGGAGTATTAAACCAAAGTTGTTCCAAAATTCATGCTAAATCAGTTTCTCTCCAAACGCTTTCCGAAAAACATATCTTTTAATCATTTTGTTTCAAAAACATCATAGATATGCTATTTTTAAGGGGGAGGAGACGTGATTAAAATGTGATGTAAAAGTTTTAATGATCGTTGTTTGAATCTCAAAATGAGCTCGACTCAGATGGAACCAATGAATTGACGGGAATCTAAGTCAGTAAATGTACCATCTCGAGAAACTTGTGATAGATATGCACTTTCATGGGTCTAACCTCCTTTTCAAGGAGTGTTTACAACTTCAAGTTAGTTATTAGAGCTAGTTGTCACCTAAAACTGACAATGGAACTCTTTAACTAGGCAACGTAATCGTGTCTCGTGGGGAATTGTCTATCATGAGCCGATCAATTCAAAAAGTGCAAACTCTACCCTCTATGTGCAGATTTTTGTTAAAACTTATAAGCACATGTGAAGGGGGAGTGTTTCTGAAAATATAAAACTCCCGAAGTGTCTCAAACATGTTTTCTATCATAAACACTCTGTGAGATTTTCAAGAAAAATGGTTTTTATGGCAACAATAGGACAGTCACGGAGTTATAAGGTGACTAAGGATAGGAAATTCGTCCTATGATCCGCCAGAGCCGGAGGGATCTACCCAAGGACATCACAAATAGTTAATATTAGAAGTCCTTAGGAATGATTGAAAAAAGGAGTAATGTGAGAAAGGAGAAAAAAGGGGTTGAAGAATTAAAAGAAAAGTAAAAGAAAGGGTGAAAAGAAATAGCCCTCCATATTCAACCTTAGGGCAGAAACCGAGTTCAATTCATCTGCTACTGGTTGTCACTAGATGACACTGGTATTGAAGACCAAGACGTCATGGACCCAGTGACGCACTGCACTAAACCTTCTAGCCACTCAATTCCTCTTAAAAGGATTTGTTTCATTCTCACTGCGAACCTTACATAATCTATCGACTTTCTCTTAGAGATCGTTGGTATTGAAGAAGGAGACCCTCTCCCTAGTCTCCGCTTAGGAAAACCATAATGCACTTATTGAGTCTAGAGCCACGAGATTCATCAATAGATCTCATAGGAACACTTGACATGACATCGCTTGTTGTTCATCAATAAGGACACAAGTGATATATTATAGAGTCCTACGCAGATCTTAGCAATTTGCCAGAACATTTATGAGAAGTTTCACATCTGTGATCTTCAGTGATTGAATGGAAACTCCTGCCAGGGTCAACATCAAGCAGCCCTGACAGCAGGTCACTTCAGTAATTCTTCGTGGATTATGCTTAGTGTGTCTCAAATGGTCTACAGTCGTGGGGTGATGCTTCGGTGTACCTCAGCGACTCATCTGAACTGTAGGTGTACTTCGGTATATCGTGTTATCTCACTTGTGGGACTCCAGTTCAGGAACGGCCCTTGTGAGAATTAGAGACGTGTTTTCACACTATGCTGTTAACACCCTCGAAATTCAAACTTGTAAGTGCCGGAATCCGCTTATTACTAACCTGGCTTTGATACCAATTGTAGGACCTTACTTTTATCAACCTTATCACACAAATACCCACGTTTACCACAGTTATGCGTAGAACTCGTGAAACCCAAACACAAACAATACGTGAATAAAGAAGGAAGGAAAGATGGTGACTTGAATGATATGAAATCCGTGTATGTGAGAGGATAAAGATAAACACACTATGTTGTATATTCCAAAGAAAACACGCACACACACACTTTCAAGCACACCCCTCAAATGACCATTTGAGGGGTATTTATAGGTGGAATACATGAAAACCTAAAAGGCTTTCCTATGGGCTTCGTTGGACTTGGATTGGGCTTGGGATACTTAAGCTTATAAACGGCTAACATACCCTAAAGATTAACCAATTAGCTTAGCCCAATCCACGAGCCCGTTGACTATTCTATCACGATATCAAACACACTTTACAAAGTTCCTAAACGTGAATGACCATCACTTCTAATAAAAACTATTAAGGCTAACAAGGGTAAATCAATAGAGGAGAGTGGTGCTAACCTAGTTAATCCTCCTAGCTAGTTATGTCTACATCTACTTACTTCCAATTACTTCAGGTGGGGTCGAAGTCGAGAGGACAGCATATGGTCAATTCGCCCTAACCTATCAGCAAAGATGCCACCACAGGAGAAGTCAGGTGTCCCCTCATAAGTCTTGTTGTTCCTGGTCCCCTAAGCCAAGTCATTAAGTACCGCTACATGCTAGATCTATAATAGTGAGTGCCCGGGGGTTAGCAACTTAAACACTCACCCCCTAATTCTTAAGTTCATCCAAACGGTAGGTGATCAGTTGGTCAAATCGCACAAGTAGAAAGGGTCGTCAGTTGGTCATATCTTACCCTTCCCATCTCAGTCCGCTCACCTAGGGTCAGTTGGTCATATCTCCTAGGCAATTGGCTTCTACCGCCATTCAAAACTACCGAACCAAAGGTGGCTACCAATAAACTATGCATGCATACACTTAGAAATAATTATACGGAAGTAATGTAAATGCAAACAAAACAATTAAGGAATCATAACTAGGCCAGCGCCAAGAGGTTCTTAGCCGCTCATGTTAATCATACAAACCAATTCAATATTCAAAGGTACGAAATACATGAATTGAAAGTAAAGAAAATATAAAATGCTAATGCTTATCGTAGGGGAGTGATTTCTCCCTTGGAGACAGCTCCGTATGCTCCTCTAGATCTGCCTTGAGATTTTTCCCACGTTCTCTGATTGTTGTGTGTGGAATGGGATGATTAGAAATGCTGGAATTTGTGAGGTATTTATAGGCCAGATCTGGGTTACGGTGTAACTATAACAAGAGTTACGCCGTAACCTTCAAATCCTTTGTATTTTGCACTAGATCTGCTAGTTACGGCGTAACCTTATAAGTGGTTATGCCGTAGTCTTCAATAAACATGGTTACGCCGGAGTTTGATGAAATAGTTACGGCGTAAGTATCAGCGGCGTGGAACCTCATTTGACCTAATATAGTTACGTCGTAGCCTTTGGGAAGAGTTATGCCGTAACCTTCTGATAAGTTGGTTTTCTGAGTCACGCAATAGTTACGTCGTAATGTGAGAGATGAGTTACGCCGTAACTTCTTCAAAATCAGCATACTATGATAATTCTTTAGACAATTCTCCAATTCCGCGTCTCTTTAGCTCCAATGCTCGTAATTTACCTAAAAGTGGAAAACAATGGAAAACAAGCGTAAATCCATATAAATGATATAAATTACAAGAATTATCAGGGGAAATTGACACTTAATATTCAGGACTATTTGATGTTATCAAATATCTCCCCACTTGAACTCTACTTGCCCTCAAGTAGACCTTATTAGAAAGATTCTTAAAAATATATCTCCAAAAACCTGGAAAATATAAGTTTATAAATCCCTTATGCTAGAATAAAACAAAGCCGAACACCCACGAAAGGGGAATAAAACACTCAAATCTCTCAACTACTCTAAGTGTCAATTTCGGGGTGATCACTCAATCGCACAGTCATAGCATGTATTCTATCATAAGCTTGGCGGTTACACAAATCTCCACCACTAGAGTTAAGGGCTAAACAATTCTCGAAGGCAATATGGGTAGACACGACAAAGGTTAAGGGGTGACTCGTCATTACTAACATGTCACGGCGAAGTGGACAAAATCAATGATACATGACCAAATCCATGGCCAAGACACCAAAGATTGCTCGCTGCATCACCTAGACACGCTTCATGACTAAAGGGTAGGATAAGACATGGGATATATAAATGGTGTAAAATAAAAAACAAGCAGTTAGTCTAAATCTATAACCAAGTCATCACCACTTACCATCCGCCCAAATTTCAAGCTTTGAATTCAAGAAACCGGATCATGAAATACAAGGTAGATGTGTCATTAGAGGGAGTCGTGATGGGCACACTACCTGTTCTCCAACTGTTGGTATAACTACCAACTTCAATCTTCAAATGTGACCGAGGTGGCCTCCTCGATACTAAATCTATAAAGCTCATAATATAGTGATTATAACATCACACTTTACAATAACTAAATCATAACAATTTTGTTTTTCAACATAACAATAATAACTAAACATAATATCCCCCCACTTGAGATGAACAATGGGAATTCGGGGGGTCTTCAATGATCTTCAGGAATGTTGTCGATGAAAGCGTGGTTTCTGAACCTTTCCACTTGAACCTTGAACTTAGGCAAATGATGACTTCCCAATCACAAATAAAGACTACAGGGTAGGCTAAGGTTTATAGGTGTATCGAAACAATATACCGGGTTAACAAAATGAAAGGAATGGCTCAGATGGGTGTATCTAGGGGTATCTTGCACTAAAGGTGAGTGCAACAAAAGGGTTTCACATGGGGGTCGAGAAGTCGAGGTGACTAATCGATAGACACACAATGGTAGGCTGTTTGGGTGATAATCCTATAATATTGCCTTCTAAAACTGAAAAGTCCAAATACATCGAGCTAACTCAACATACCTCGTCTATGGTCTTGAAATGATGCCAAGGCCAAGTTCTAAAGTTTACAAGGTACCGGCACACTCATAAATTGGTGGATTTGGGGTAAAATATTGGAAACGGATAAGGCTAATCTCACCATAATATATCAAGGGTTGTATGTGCTCGACTAAGGTCTAATCTAGTTAGGTTAAAAAAAACATGTCAAAATTTTAAAAATGGCATAATTTTTCAAAATAAACTAGAAAAATGAGGGCAAAATAATGTTCAAGAGATAATTCTACTCTCGTCCCCCCACTTGAATTGTACAAAGTCCCTTTTGTATTAAGCATTAAATAAAGGTGAAGAGAAAAGTAGAATTAGAGCGAGAACTTCCCTGAAATTTGCTCCATAAAGAAAGAAGGCCCACGAAAAAGAGAGGTGCCTTCGTATAAGCATCATGAACAAACTTCAATCCCTGAAATCACACTACCGACAAGCATAATTCTAAAAAGAAAAAATGAAAAATGAAAAATGAAAAACAAACCTAACTCACTTTCATAGGAATCACGGTTGCATTTAGCATATGCAACAAGCCTTTTAAACCACTTGGTGTCCCAAGTGGACGAGTGAAGTCTTGTGAGGGTTTATAGGGGACACACCCACAAAGTTCATTTAAATTACTAATACAAGGTTATTGCATTTTAAAATGAAAGAATTAAAGCAGAGGAAGCTTACGTCGTAACTCTTTTGAGGGAGTTGCGCCGTAACTAGCAAAACCTAACATAAGCTGCAAAGCGAGTGGTTATGGCGTAACCACAGGGATGGTATTACGCCGTAATGATTAATGCGTCAAGAATTCTGCTGCTAAAAAGTTGGTTATGGCGTAATCACATAGATGAGTTACGCCGTAACTCTGGTCAGATCAGCAACCTGCAGCAACAATTATTTCCTCGTTTCCTGCAAACATGGTTAGAAAACACAAAACCCTACAGAAATGGAAATAAAACAAAAGAAAGGGATAATTCGGGTTGTCTCCGGAAAGAGCACTTTTCTTTATTTAAGAGTCTTTAAGTTAGACTCAGAGCTGCGGGGCTACCAGTGCTTGTTGGTCATTTCGTGGATATGGCAATCTCCACGTTGGATCCAACTTACCAAATTCTCACCCCGTTTGTAGTCATCCCCTAATTCTAAACAGCCTGAGTAGAAACTCTTGATTTTCTGGTAAGGGTGGTCAATAACTTTTTCTTTGTCTTCCTCACTGATATCGAGCAGTGGTTGGGCTTGGCTTAACTGCCTCTTGGTCCAATTTTTAAAGTTCTTGATCGTTCCCGGCATTTTGAAAATAGTCTTATCATCGTTTATCTTCAGCCATACTAACCCTTCTTTTTCATTTTTATCTAACCCCGAAATTTCCTGAAAAGGCTTTCCTGAAATTACTCCCGTAAGTCCATCTTCCACAAATTCGCTTACGTCGTCTAAAACCATAAAGTCCACCAAAAATGAATGAGTTCCAACTAAGTCATGGATGCTAGTTGCAAACCCAAGAAAGTTATTTCCCTTATATTCTAATTCTTTCTTCATAACTCGGTTGTAGCATTCTTTCGACATGATGTTGACTGGGGAAGTAGTGTCAATAAATGGGTGGAAGTAGATGAACCCGATTTTGCATGAGATCTTGAGATAATAAGGATTTCTATGATGTATGCGGGTTCCTACCTCATGAAATCTAGGTTGATTGGTTTGCGAAAAATCCTTAACAGAGTTATCTTGCCAATGGGCCATCTCGCCGTCACTTGAGAGGTCTTCAACACTTAATCCTAAATTATCCTCTTCCTCAAAGTTGATGAAAACATCAAAATCTCTTCCTGAATCAACCTCGCCAGGATCCGGGGGGTCGCTAAGAAATTCTTCTAAAGCGTCACCAAAACTGCCTACTGGGTCAATTGCACATACCTTTTCCGGGGTAGACAAGTGTTCATTAGGTCCGAACGTCGCAATTTATCCGTTAGCTTCAAGAGTTAACTTTCAAGCAAAGACATCCACCTTAGTATGGGCAGTGGCAAGCATAGGCCTACCTAAAATGACAGGTATTCTGTTGTCTTCCGGAATGTCAAGAATCACAAAATCTACTGGGAAAAGGAATTTCTTAATTTTCACCAAAACATTTTCAACGATGCCCAACGGCGATTGCATAGATCGATCTGCCATTTCAATTTTCATCTTAGCCGGCTTTAGGTCACCAATCCCCATACGCAAAAACATCGAACGAGGCATTATGCTAATACTAGCTCCAAGATCAACTAGGGCATTACACATGTTTAGACTCCCGATCAAGCAAGGGAGAGTGAAACATCCCAGATCTGTTTCCTTTCGTGGTAGCTCGTTTCTCAAAACTGCTGAACATCTTTCGTTGAGGTGAATTGTCTCATCATTGCTTAATTCCTGCGAAATATCATCATGATTAGTTTTAATAGAATTATTGATAGGGATGTTTACCGATAAAGCTTGGTCCAGAAGTGACTGTCTTTCCATGCTGATTCGTCGCTTAACTTTTTCCTAAAAGGTCATAGGTTCTTCAAGGATAGTTTCTACAGTGTGGAAAACTTCCTTCTCCCGAGCTGCTAGGTAATCAGAGATGGCTTCTGAACATGAGCTAACACTCTTCTCCAATCTCTTGATCATATCATCATGAATCTTGAGAGAAGAGACTGTATTATCCACAAATGTTTTCATCAAATTTTCAATCCTATCATCTCGTTTCTTGATTCCTTGATGTGGTCAAGAATCTTTTTCTCAAGATCGCTCCTGGTTTTGGTCCCAAACACGCTCTTAACCCTCTCAACCCTGCATGCTTCATCTTCTCTTTCTAACCTTCATTTTTCGAAAATTTCCCCATAATTGTATTCTTGTTTTGTTATCGTCTTCATTACCTTATGATCGAAATTGTCTCTCGGTCCATACCATGTATCCATATGCCAGTTGTAGCAATGTTCAAAAATCGGTTGAATACATTCTAGGGCTTGGTCAGGAGTCATGCTAGGAATAGGTCTCGGGGAATCGAGAAGTTCTCGTGTTAGCGTATTAATCCCACGATAGAAGACGTAGACGATCTGATGTTTGTTTAAATCATGAGCGGGGCATCGATAGAGTAGCTCATTAAATCTTTCCCATGCTTGGTAAAGCGTTTCTTCTCCAACCTGAACGAATTAATAGATTTTCCCAAGATGCTTGGCTATTTTTGAAGGAGGGCAAAATTGCTGGATGAACTCTTTTCTTAGTTTATCCCATGCTCCTTTACAATCATTAGGGAGTTTGTTATACCATCTTTTCGCTGTCCCAGTAAGAGTCATAGGAAAAATCCTTGCAGTGACCGAATAGCTCGGAGTACCTCTGACATTGAAAAGAGAGGATAAGTGGAGAGCTTCTTCAATGTGATCCTGAACGTCCTCATCTTCATCTCCAAAAAACTTAAGTTCATGTAACTCTCGAATAATATGATCTGGAATAGAGTATTTTTCAGTATGAGAATCTTGTGTGAAGCTTCGTTGGCAGTTCTCATTTGGTAGCTCCAAATACTGCTCCATAATTAGGTCATCAATATTATTTTCATTGATGACCTCCGGTTTTGCGTCAGACTGGTCTGATTCGTAAAATGAGAAGATGTTCTGAATAAGAACCGGATAGTAAACTTTCCTTGTGCAAAATTGCTTCTCCGGGTCGTCGAATGGGGTGGCCAGAAAAGGCCTCGAGCTGCGAGTCTTGTATCCTGACATTTAAGAAAGAAAATTAAAAAATAGACTTAATATGAAATCCTAAAATAGCTCCCCGACAGCGGCGCCAAAAACTTGATGCAGGTTTTACTGACCAGGTTTTAATATTTATAAAGTCTCGTTATACCTATGGTCTACCCCAGTGCACTAACGGGCAGTGTACCCGGTCGCGTGTAGTGTAGTAATTGGTAAAGCCGAGGTCGTCCCAAGAGCTATGTGTGTTGGATTATTACTAAGTCCAGGTGTCACAGATAAATAATGGTTTCGATAGGGAATTAATTAATTAAACTACTAAAGCAGAATAAAGCAAATAAAAGCAATAAAATGTAAAGGGTAAATCAATAGAGGAGAGTGGTGCTAACCTAGTTAATCCTCCTAGCTAGTTATGTCTACGACTACTTACTTCCAATTACTTCAGGTGGGGTCAAAGTCGAGAGGACAACATTTGGTCAATTCGCCCTAACCTATTAGCAAAGATGCCACCACAGGAGAAGTCAGGTGTCCCCTCATAAGTCCTGTTGTTCTTGGTCCCCTAATCCAAGTCATTAAGTACCGCTACATGCTAGATCTATAATAGTGAGTGCCTGGGCATTAGCAAATTAAACACTCACCCCCTAATTCTTAAGTTCATCCAAATGGTAGGTGATCAGTTGGTCAAATCGCACAAGTAGAAAGGGTCGTCAGTTGGTCATATCTTACCCTTCCTGTCTCAGTCCGCTCACCTAGGGTCAGTTGGTCATATCTCCTAGGCAATTGGCCTCTACCGCCATTCAAAACTACCGAACCAAGGGTGGCTACCAATAAACTATGCATGCATACACTTAGAAATAATTGTACGGAAGTAATGTAAACGCAAACAAAACAATCAAGGGATCATAACTAGGCCAGCACCAAGAGGTGCTTAGCCGCTCATGTTAATCATACAAACCAATTCAATATTCAAAGGTACGAAATACATGAATTGAAAGTATAGAAAATATAAATTGCTAATGCTTATCGTAGGGGACTGATTTCTTCCTTGGAGACATCTCCGTATGCTCTTCTAGACCTGCCTTGAGCTTTTTCCCACGTTCTCTGATTGTTGTGTGTAGAATGGGATGATTAGAAATACTGGAATTCGTAGGGTATTTATAGGCCAGATCTGGGTTACGGCGTAACTATAACAAGAGTTACGCCGTAACCTTCAACTCCTTCGTATTTTGCACTAGATCTGCTAGTTACGGCGTAATTTTATAAGTGGTTACGTCGTAGTCTTCAATAAACATGGTTACACCGTAGTTTGATGAAATAGTTACGGCGTAAGTATCAGCGGCGTGGAACCTCATTTGACCTAATATAGTTACGTCGTAGCCTTTGGGAAGAGTTACGCCGTAACCTTCTGTTGTTCCCTATTCACTATCGTTTAAAAACAATTAAGTACTTAAAACAATTTAACAAAGGAACAATGACTGAAATTAAAGTAAGTAAAACACACAAAGTAATTTTCAACGTCATATTCTTTATTAGAAATCAATCAAAAAGAATACGTTACCCAAGTACTTGCGGAACAGTACTTGGGATTGAAATGACATAGTTTGGTGACTCCTCTCTAAGCTCAGGCTAAGTCCGAGCACAACTCTTAGAACCCACTGAGCTATCTCAGGGATTAAGTTGTACTTGGAGGAGTGAAAATATGGCTTGCGTGTATGTGTGTTTTTATAATTCACAAGCTTAATCTTTTCACTCCATCTCTTATGCTATTTATACATGTATGAGTTTTAACTCTTTCCTAAGTGATAAACTGACATCATACAGAAGACAAAATACTGATGTATTTTGTCTCTGCATAAAGACTATTCTAGGTAAGAGACAAGACTACTTTCCTAAGGTCAGTGATGACACCGAGCCCGATCTTTGCCATTCAGTGGAAAGTTGACTTTGGTTGATAAGGACTTCGTCTTATCTGATTCAAACTTATCTCGCCTTGTCCCGCTTATTCTTCAGTCTTTACATCCTTCAGTCTTCTACTTCAGTTTGTCTTCAGTGTAAGTAGTTGGAGAAGAGTCTTAGGGATTCAGTGAGTTATTGTCATCACTCACTGAATCCACCATCTTCTTCTTGACTTAGTCTTCACCCTTTAAGTTCCGCCTTACTGAGTGGAGAGACTTCTTCTTCGCCTCATACTAAGTATCCTGAAGATGACTCACTGAGAGACTATGCACTCAGTGACCTGTTAATGTTTAACGGACTAAACACTTGGGCTATTTTCTATTCAAATCCTAGATTAAGGGGTTTGGGTATTTACTGAACCCAACAGTCTCCCCCTAGGACATTTAAGTAACTGATACTTGTATCATTTTGTTACTCATTCAATGGTCAATATTAACTGTCAGGGTCCCTGAATGAGTCTTACTCATTCAGTGAGAGGTTGTTTTGTGGGTTTCGTTCAGGGAGGAGGAACCATTTCAGAGAACTTACTGAGATTGGTTTTCGGATGTCTGACTTTCAATGTCAAGCATTCTCAATTCAGCTTTCAGTCTCCCGAAGGTAGGTTCATCCAAGGGTTTGGTGAAGATATCAGCCAGTTGATATTCAGTAGGGATGAAATGGAGTTCTATGTCTCCTTTCATTATGTGGTCCCTGATGAAGTCATATCTGATATCAATGTGTTTGGTTCTTTGATGAAGGATAGGGTTGTTGGAGATTGCAATGGCACTGGTGTTGTCACAGAAGATGGGTACCATTTTGTAATAGATTTCATAGTCACTGAGTTGACTTTTCATCCATAAAACATTGGCACAACATCCTGCAGCAGCCACATACTCAGCTTCAGTTGAAGACATAGCCACTAATTGTTGCTTTTTAGCACTCCAACAAACCAGTTTTCCTCCAAGAAATTGACAGGACCCTGAGGTACTTTTCCTATCCATGTTGCAGCCAAAGATAATCGAATCGAGTATCCTTTGAAATCAAACCCTGAGCACTTTGGATAATAGAGTCCAAGGCTTGGGGTTCCCTTCAGGTACCTGAGAATTCTTTTGGCTGCAGTGAGATGGGATTCTTTTGGATTGGACTGATATCTTGCTATTAGACAGACTGAGAATTGTATGTCTGGTCTGGAAGCAGTTAGATACATCAGTGAGCCAACAATCCCTCTGAAATGGGTTTGATTGACTGAATTGCCAGTGAGATCAGGTCCAAGATTGTTAGGTGGGACCATTGGTGTCTTCACTGAGGCATAGTCAGATATCTCATATTTCTTCAAGAGATTTCTTGTGTACTTCTCTTGACTGATGGAGATTCCTTTATCAGTTTGCCTTATTTGTATTCCAAGGAAGTATGTGAGTCCTATAGATAAATAATGTGTTGTCTATCTTTCCTCTGACAAACTTGTTTTGAATCAGGAAGGCTGAGAGAGTTTCATACCATGCCCTAGGAGCTTGTTTCAGTCCATAAAGGGCTTTATCAAGCTTGCAGACATAGTCAGGGAATTCACTACTCTCAAAGCCTGGAGGTTGTTGAACATATACATCTTCCTTAAGTTCACCATTTAGGAATGCACTTTTTACATCCATTTGGTAAACTTTGAAGTTCATGTAGGTAGCATATGCAAGGAAGATTTTGATGGCTTCCATTCTTGCAACAGGAGCAAATGTCTCATCATAGTCAATGTCTTCTTGTTGACTGTAACCTTTGGCTACAAGTCTGGCTTTGTTTTAATGACAGTGCCATTTTCATCAGTTTTGTTTCTGAAAACCCACTTCATTCCTATGACAATGACATCCCGAGGACATTTGATCAAGGTCATGACCTTGTTTTTATCAAACTGTTGAAGTTCTTCCTACATGGCCTGAACCCATTTGGGTGTTTTAAAGCCTCGACATTTTTGGGTTCTATATCCGATAGGTAATCAGATATAGACATTCATTGGCTTAAGTCAGTAGTTAACTTAGCACCATGCTTCTAGTAAGCATGCCCTCAGTGGGTTCACCAATGATGTTTACGAGCTCAATATCCTGAGATCTTGTCCACTTACATTGTGGTATAGGATCCGAGCTTGAAGAGGTCACCGGAGACTCGTGAGTGAGTTCTGTGCATGAGCCATAGAATCATTAGGAACATCCGCTGAGATGTCTTGTTCGTGTTGGGTTTCATGAATCACAGGTTCCCGATCATTTGGATCGTTGTTACCTATCCCAGCAGGGACCGACCGATTATCAATGAATTCACTGATAGTTGGTTGTGACAAGTTGTGAGGCAAGACATAATATGAGATGTCAGCATCAGCTTGGTATGAGGAATTGATTTCAGTGTTATACTCATCACGAGGATATCTTGATGAGTTATCAATTCCTATTTCCTCCACTGAGGTGTTGGTGAACCTGATGCTTTCTACACTTTCATCAAAGGTGACATGAAAGGTTTACTCAACTTGTTGTATCCTTGTGTTAAATACCCTGAAGGCTTTGGAGATCACTGAGTAACCTAGAAAGTATCCATCATCAGCTTTAGCATCAAACTTGCCTAGATGATCCTTGTGGTTATGAATAAACTTAGGACATCCAAACACATGAAAGTAGCTGATGTCAGAAAGTCTACCTTTGAATATCTCATATGGGGTTTTGTTATGTCTTTTGACAATGATTGACCTGTTTTGAGTGTAACAGGCTATTTTGACTGCTTCAGTCCAGAAATGCTTTGAGAGAGCTGAGCCATTTAACATGGTTCTTGCAGCCTCAATGAGAGTTCTGTTTTTCCTTTCAGCTACCCCATTTTGTTCACGGGTGTAAGGAGATGAAAAGTTTTGGGAGATTTCCTTTTCATCACGTAGCTCTCAAGCTCATCATTTCAACTCAGCATCATTGTCAGCTTCGATTTGTTTTACAATAATGTCATTCTCGGTTTTCAATGTTCCCGATGAATGACATTATAGTATCACCGCCTCGACTCTTTTAGAAAGAAAGTATACCCAAGTGTATCTTGAGAACTCATCAACAATGACAAGAGTATACTTCTCATGCTGGATTGATCTAGGACTGACTGGTCCAAAGAGATCCATATGCAGGAGGTGAAGGCAGCTTTTGATTGAGAAATTTTGTTTTGTTTTGAAGGATGCTCTTTGGTGTTTGCATTTCTCATAGGCTGAGCATGGTTTATCTTTTGCAAAAACCAAAGGATGGTAAGCTAAGGACCTTGTTTTGTTTTGCCAAGTTGTTGATGTTTTTGAAATTTAAGTGTGAGAGTCTCTTGTGCCACAACTAGTTGATTGTTTCAGTGGCTTTGGCAAAGAGACAAGTTCCATTTTGAGAGAGAGTTGACATGTCTAAGACATAAACATCATCTCTTCTAGGAGCTATCAACACAACTTCTTTGTTGGCATTAAAAATGGTGCCTTTTTGTCATTGAATTGCACAATGTACTTAGCATCACATAGTTGACTGACACTGATGAGATTGTATTTGAGACCATTGACATAAGCTATTCTAGAGAAAACTATTCTATTGCAGTATACTGAACCATAACCTTCAGTGGGACATGATGAGTTATCACCAAATACTACCTTAGGTCCTGATTCCTCTACATATTTGTGCAGATACTCCTTAACGCTAGTCATGCTTCTTGAGCATCCACTATCTAGATGCCAAATAGGCTCCCTGGCGTGTCTCTGCACAAATAGTAGACAAGATTAGTTTCTCTTGCTGACCCACATACTAGTGGGCTTGGGCTTAAAGGTCTCTTTGGATTTGGAAATTGACTCATGGTCAGTGGTTGAGTGCATTGTGCTACCACAGGTTTTTCATTTGGAGACTAAGGATGACTTAGTGATTTTGGGTTGCTTGGAGTTTCTCCTTGCTTGGATGACACTGTCATGCTGAGATGTCTTATGAACTGGATGATGATTATTAAAACCACGGTGTGGGCAAGGAGGAAAAGGTTTTGCTCTAAACTTTTGAGCAGGCTTGGATGTAGAAGCATACTGATGACCAACTTTGGTGTAGTTTGCTTTACTGAGAGAACTTACATATTGTAAGTGATCAGCAGTTCTGTGATCATCCTTTTTGCAGATCATACAAAAAAGGATTCTATAACAGTTGTCGTGGTATGACCGGTATAGTGGCACATATCACACTTCGCTTGTTTTGGTGGTGGCTTTTGACTTTGAGGTACTAGAGGAAGCCGATTTAGTTTCCTTGACGATTCAGTGGACTTTTTCGATGGATTCCATCTTGTCAGTTAGCTTCCTCATGAGTTCAGTCAGTTGCTGAATTTGGTCAGCTTCAGTGGGGATAGAGGATGTGGAAGTTTCAGTGGGGGTAGACTCTTGTTGAGTTGGTTTTTATTGTCTTTTGAGGATAGTTCTACCAAGTCCAGACATTTCTTTTGGTGAGTGTAAATGGTATTGTAATGGAGTAAGCTCAGAGCTAGGAGCAAAGACCCAAGAGGTTCCAAGGGTGGAAGTGGTGCTTGAGATTCAACTTCAGACTCAGAGATGTGTTCAGTACTACTAGGCACATCAGGGAGTCCAAGCATGCTCTTTAGAGCTTGACTTTCAGGCTCTAGAATTCTTCCGTAATCAAAGTTTGGAAGCTTACTCTCGTGATTAACCCGCTCAATCCAATCACCGGGCTTGGGACTAGTCAACATACCGGTAATCATGCCACCGACACAAATGGCTTAGGACCCCGGTCTTTGAGAGAGTCGAAGATGATCTTCACCTCGACTCTCTTCTTGCTACTAGGGGCTCCCACAAAGATCAAAGACCCCGATTCTTAGCACCAACTATTTAGAATATCTTGAACCTTTTTGAGTTCGTCTTGAAGAGCCTGATTTCTTTTGACTAGTTCAGTGTTTTGAATTTGCAAAGTGACATCTTCAAGCTTAGCTTGTTTTAAAAGAAGCAGTTCATCCCTACACTTGTTTAATTCAAAACTTAGCTTGTTGTATTTTGAAAAAAGATTCAGTCTTTGCTCTTCTACGAACTTAAGTTCAACATTAAGATAACTCATGTAAGACTGCCAATTAGAGTCATCATCCATAGAAAGTAAAATATTTACCTTCTTCATTGTGATATTGACCCATTCTCCATTCCTGACATGATTCTTTCCAACAGCTAGCTTGTCCTCTTCTGAGAGGGCCATCAGTGCACTGACATGCACCATTTCATCATCTGATGACACTGGCTCTTCATCACAGTCGAAGGTTTCAAAGAACAAGGCCTTTGTTTTTACCTTGCACAGATTGAACACTTTTTGTTGTTTCTGAGGGACTGGCCTCAAGCAATGCAAGCTTAGCTTTGACTTTTCTATACTTAGCTTCAAAATCAATAGTTTTTTTGATCAAATTTGTTTTGAAAGTTTTGATGAGACTGATAGATTTTTGGTTGAAATTTGCTAAAGCCTGAGGACTGATTTGACCCTGATGGTTTATAGGAGGGTTCAGAAATCGTTTTTGAAAAACAGTCTTTTGCAAAATGACCTCTTTTGTGACACTTAAAGCATTCAGTGTCCTCATTTGCTTTAGCATTTGAAAAACCTTTGTTTCTTTTTATAAACCTTCGAGAGTTAGCAAGGAGTGCCCTTTCCTTAAATTCAACGTTCAGGTCATTTAGGTAGCCCTCACTTGATCTCTCATCAGGCTCATCATCAGAATTTTCTTGAAAGTCTTGAACCACATTGTTGGAAAAGAAAGCAGTTGATATAGGTGTTGAAGTGGTGGTCAGGGACTTTTTGACTTCCTGAGACTTCTTTAATTCAGGGTATCGTCTGTTAATGAGGTTTTCCTCAGAGACAAATTTCCCATAAATTTCGTGAAGTTCAAGATTTTGGATATGGTTAGCATTTCGAGTCCCCGAGAGAAATTCAACCACTTCTCAGGGAGACTATTGACAAAACCGACAGTGATTTCATGTTTGGACAACTTAACACCATCTTTAGACAGTTCATTTAAAAGAGTTTTGTACCGGGTGTAAGTTTGAGACAGAGTTTCTGAGTCCTTAGCCCTCAAGGTGTTATACTCAAGTTTCGTGTCCATTATCCTGCTTTCCTTGGTATCGATGGGCCTTCATGGTCGTGAACTAGGTCATCCTGTGTTTGTTTAATCTGTACTACAGCTTATAATCGACTCCATAATATCATCGGAAGACATGATATGATGATACTTTTGAGTCTTTGGTCCCGTTGACCACTCTTCTCTAATCCCGAAGTTCACTGAGCTTCAGGTTTAGGCAAACCTTCAGCAGTCTTTGGGATAAATGGACCTTCATTTATACACTTGATATAATAAGGTTCCATCCCAATCAAATAGCAAAGCATACGCTTTTTCCATTTGTTGAATTTTCCAACTTCAAGTCTAGGGGCAACAGCTAATAAGCTCCACCCTTTTTATCGACTAGTTGGGGTACATCAATTTCAGCCATAAGGATCCTGATTTAAAAACGTTTTAGAGCGGCTTAAATTTTTTATAAAAGGTTTTATAATCAGCCTCGCTCTGATGCCACTTGTTGTTCCCTATTCACTATAGTTTAAAAACAATTAAGTACTTAAAACAATTTAACAGTGAACAATGACTGAAGTTAAAGTAAGTAAAACACACAAAGTAATTTTCAACGTCATATTCTTTATTAGAAATCAATAAAAAAAACACGTTACCCAAGTACTTTGCGGAACAAGACTTGGGATTGAAATGACAAAGTTTGGTGACTCCTCTCTAAGCTCGTGTTAAGTCCGAGCACAACTCTTAGAACCCACTGAGCTATCTCAGGGATTAAGTTGTATTTGGAGTAGTGAAAAGATGGCTTATGATATGTGTGTTTTTACAATTCACAAGCTTAATCTTTTCACTCCATCTCTTATGCTATTTATACATGTATGAGTTTTAACTCTTTCCTAAGTGACAAACCGACATCATACGAAGACAAAATATCATGTATTTTGTCTCTGTTTACAAAGACTATTCTAGCTAAAAGACAAGACTACTTTCCTAAGGTCAGTGATGACACTGAGCCTGATCTTTTGCCATTCAGGGAAAGTTGACTTTGGTTGATAAGGACTTTGTCTTATCTGATTGAAACTTATCTCGCTTCTCCGCCATTCTTCGCCTTTACATCCTTCAGCCTTCTACTTCAGTTTGTCTTCAGGTAAGTAGTTGGAGAGAGTCTTAGGGATTCAGTGAGTTATTGTCATCACTCACCGAATCCACCATCTTCTTCTTGACTCAGTCTTCACCCTTTAAGTTCCGCCTTGCTGAGTGGAGAGACTTTTTCTTCGCCTCATACCGAGTATCCTCGAAGATGACTCACTGAGAGACTATGCACTCAGTGACCTGTTAGTGTTTAACGGACTAAACACTTGGGCTATTTTCTATTCAAATACTAGATTAAGGGGTTTGGGTATTTACTGAACCCAACACCTTCTGATAAGTTGGTTTTTTGAGTCACGCAATAGTTACGGCGTAATGTGAGAGATGTGTTACGCCGTAACTTCTTCAAAATCAGCATACTATGATAATTCTTTAGATAATTCTCCAATTCCGCGTCTCTTTAGCTCCAATGCTCGTAATTTACCTGAAAGTAGAAAACAATGGAAAACAAGCGTAAATCCATATAAATGATATAAATTACAAGCATTATCGGGGGAAGTTGACACTTAATATTCAGGACTATTTGATGTTATCATTGACTCAATTATGAGTGTTGTTGAATATAATCGTACTGAGGAATTAGATGCTGAAGACGAGAGTCGGTTAAAAATGGAAAATGTTGTTTATAACAAACCATTTAACTATTCCAAAGCCATAACTTTCGTCACACAACGGGATACTTCTAACACACCTTGGGTTATCACACCTAATCTTGAGTCCTTCTCCCATGATGGTCCCCACTCCAATGTTGCACAAATTAATGGTCCTTTACCTTCTTTTAGTGAAATAAAGCCATTATCTGAACGATGCCAGATTCTAAAATACTTTGACACTTTTATGTCTGACATCAAACTTTTGGAACATGCAATTGAAGTTAATTATGAAATAAAAGCTGAACATTTTTAATCGCCATTTGCACGACAACAAAGGGATATTTTTCAGAAAGGGCTTTTACCACATGTTCAAAATCTAAAAATGTGTGCAATATATTGGGAACGGGAACTTCAGAAAGAGATTGGACTTATGAAAACAGTTTTCAAGCAAACAGAAACATCGATTTCAAATACTAAACGTAAAAAGAAAATGTTAAGAAATCATGTTGACCGACTCTTGGAAGATGTTATATGTGCTGATACCATCAATGTTGTGTTATTACATACTGTTGCATATGCATTTGATTATATCGCTGTTGATTCTGTTGATAATGTTGAGAATACTGATAATGTGTCACAAATCGAATCTTTCAAAATTGAAAACGAGCGATTGTTAAATGAGCTTTCAAATGCAAAAAGTCGTCTTTAATGGTGTCAAAAAGATTTTCAAAATCGAGAACTTGCTTTTCAAAACAAAATCAACCAGTTGTGTTCAAAATCTTTTGATCCAAAAATAGAACAACTGGATGATGAAAACGTGTCTTTAAAATGTCAAATTTCAAAATATGAACAAAAAATTGCCAAAGTCAAAACAAAATATGGTGTCATATTTGATTTGCTCAAAAAGATTCGTGCTAAAGCGTCTAAAGATGCTGATGATCATCTTGCATATACCAAAGAAGTTTTACGAAATAATGGAAACACTCGCTCTGAAAATCAAGATTTGTTACACACTATCCATGACTTAAAAGCAGAGTTGGTAAAACTT
Organism: Chrysanthemum makinoi; assembly: GCA_910596185.1. Lineage (NCBI taxonomy): Eukaryota > Viridiplantae > Streptophyta > Magnoliopsida > Asterales > Asteraceae > Chrysanthemum > Chrysanthemum makinoi. The sequence goes on from OU343219.1 coordinate 50,053, forward strand.
AAGCAAGATAAGATTAGTAACACAAGTATACTTGCCCCAGGAATGTTTAAACTTGACTCTAGAATGCCTAATGACAAACCACAAGATACTAATGTGCTTCCTTCCACTGAAACATTAATATTTGCCTCTTTTCCCAACGTTAGCACTTCACAGCTTAAGAGCAAAACCAGGAAGAATAGGAAGTTGCAACATAAGAGAAGAACAATAAAGACCTCTGATGTAGAAGAACACCTTAGGACTTTGAATAAAACTCAAGTTTCACCCACTTTAGACATTGCGTTAGACAAGTGTAATAGCAAAAGTGATGTAACGAATGCTGAACCTTTAAGTACTTTGAATGTTATGTTTGAAGCATCTTGTGTTGGTTGTCGTAAAAGCATATTTTCTGGTTGTCATGATAAATGTGTTGCTAATGCTATCTTATCTCGTAAGCGAAACAATAGAAAACGGAATACCTCTAGGCCCACAAATGCTTCTAAGTCTGTGCTAGGTAAACCGCCCTCTAGTGTTCCTTTGACGATCATTGATGTACCCATAGAACCTACTTCACCTCCTAGGAAGAAAATATCACCTAGTGCATTCACTAAGACCAAAGCACGAACTAGTTGGACTTGGCAGAGATGGTTACAAAACATACAGGGATTTAAATGGATTCCTAAAATTATTAACATGTGTGTTTCAACAGTAACTGTAATGGAACCCTCTAACTCTTCTGGTTCCACCTCTACTACTATTCCACCTGTGTTGTTCGTGTGTCATGCAGGTGATACAGATCATCCTCTAGATTATTGATAGCGGATGTTCCCGGTACATGATAGGCAATCTCAAACTGTTATCAAACTTTGTCTCAAAGTTCATTGGCACTGTCAGGTTCGAGAATGATCACTTCGAAACTATCATGGGCTACAGAGATTACATCAATGGGAACATAGAAATTAGCAGAGTTTATTATGTGGAAGGTCTCGGTCACAATCTCTCTTCTGTCGGTCAATTTTGTGATGGAGATTTGGAAGTTGCATTTCGGGAGAAAACTTGTTTCATTCGTGATATACAAGGAAATGATCTTATGTCTGGAAACAAAGACATCAAGCCTTTACACAATATCAATGCAAGACATGATTGCTTCATCTCCCATTTGTCTACTCTCTAAGGCAACATAAATAAAATCTTGGCTGTGGCACCGTCGACTTTCACACTTGAACTTTCAAACCATTACCAATCTTGCACGTTACAAACTCGTTGAAGGTCTTCCAAGATTTCGGTATTCTAAAGATCATCTATGCTCAGCTTGTGAACAAGGGAAAAGCACTCGTACTCACTTTCCTTCAAAGGTGGAGCACAACTCTCAGCATGTGCTTCATCTTCTTCACATGGATTTATGAGACCCGATGCGTGTGAAGACGATCAATGGCAAACGCTACATTCTTGTAATTGCCGATGACTACTCAAGATGGACTTGGGTTTATTTTCTTCGAAGTAAAGATCAACCTCCGCAGATGATCATCACCTTTCTTATGAAAATTCAAGTTCAGCTCCAGAACACAGTCAGACAAATCAGAACAGACAGAGGAACTGAATTTGTGAATCAAACTCTTTGTGAATGTTATGAGAAAGTAGGAATTGAGCATCAAACATCAATTGCACGGACACCAGAACAAAACGGAGTTGTTGAAAGACGCAACCGTACGTTAGTGGAAGCTGCAAGAACGATGTTGATAAATGCAAAACTTCCAGATTATTTGTGGGCTGAAGCCGTGTCAACTGCATGCTACACTCAGAACCGTTCTATGATAACCAAACGCCACAACAAAACACCTTATGAGCTTATCCAAAGCCACAAACCGAATCTCAAACACCTTCATGTATTTGGCTCTCTCTGTTACCCGAATAATGATCGTGATGATTTTGGAAAGCTCAAGGCTAAAGCTGACATAGGAATCTTCGTTGGATATTGTGAAAATTCTAAAGGATACCGGATCTGGAATCGTCATACAAGGGAGATTATGGAAACGATTCATGCAAATTTCGATGAACTTACAGAAATGGCTTCTGAGCAAAACAGCTTGGAACCCGGTCATAACCGCCTAAACTTCCCCCAAACCCCATCATCACCGAACCAAGCTTACAGCTTACTCGCCTTCAAATGGAACAAGCTATTTGCTCCTCTGCTTAGTGATGATATTGATCAACGTGCTCGATGTATCAATCTGTTTCCCTGCTCAACCCGATACAAATCCAATCCTCGATACACCCGCAATGTAAGAATAACCGTTGAAGAAGCACCTCCAATTGATTCTACATAAACAGCCGAATAAACCGCATCCAATGACGTTGAACCAGCTGATGATCTTCTAAACCAAGATGTACCTACACCCGCAGATTATGATCCAAATGCGTTCTTTAATCCTTTCACTAATGAAAATGCCACTTAAGATGTTGCGGAATCATCTACAAGCCATTTGAATCCACCTAATCTGCATAATGTATATCAACATCAACCCTCCACACATCGTTGGACTAAAGACCATCCTCCTGTGAACATTATTGGAAACCCGAATCAACCGGCCGAACTAGACAACGCCTTCAGACCGACGGTGAACATTGCATTTATGCACTTACCGCTTGCCAATCTGAACCCAAAAACATTAAAGAAGCAATGACTTATAACAACTGGATTGAATCCATGCAAGAAGAACTCAATCAGTTTAAACGTCTTGAAGTATGGGAATTGGTTGAAAACCAACAGGGTCTATGTTATTGGTCTAAAATGGATTTGAAATAACAAGTTGGATGTCAAGGTACGGTTATCGTAAATAAGTCATGTCCGGTGGCTAAGGGTTATAGACAAGAAGAAGGTATTGACTTCGAGGAATCATTCGCACCGGTTGCTAGACTTGAGGTCGCATGCATTTTTCTCGGCATTCGGCTCACATGAACATCACAGTCTATCAGATGGATGTCAAAACCGCTTTTATAAATTGTAAACTAAAGTAAATGGTATATGTCAGTCAGCCAAAAGGATTTGTTGATCCAGAGTTCCCTAATCAAATCTACAAACTAAACAAATCTCTCTACAGTCTAAAACAAGCCCCTCGGGCGTGGTATGATGAGTTATCATCCTTTCTTCTATCCCATAATTTTGTCAAAGGATCGGTCGACCCAACACTGTTTATACAATATCACGGGCACACATTTTAATCGTTCAAATTTATGTGGATGACATCATTTTTGGGTCAACCCATAAAAAGTACTCAAACGCTTTTTCAAAACTTATGAATACAAATTTTGAAATGTCCATGATGGGTGAACTTACGTTCTTCTTAGGACTACAAGTTCATCAATCACCCTGTGGTATTTTCCTAAGTCACTCCAAATATGCTCTTGAAATTTTACACAAACATGGAATGCAAAGCTGTGATACCTATGCCACACCAATGGCACATACAAAAAAAATGGACGCTGATTTGCATGGGAAATTGGTTGACCCTACCAAATACCAAAGTATTATTGGGTCTCTCATGTATCTAACAGCCAGTAGACCTGACATTGTATTTTCTGTTTATCTTTGCTCCTGTTATCAGTCGCGACCAACTGAGACACACCTCTCTGAGGCTAAAAGAATCCTCTGATACATCAAGGGAACCACTAATTTAGGGATCTGTTATCTAAAGGATTCTGGTTTTGAACTAATAGCATTTTCAGACGCTGATCATGCAGGTTGCTTAGATTTTCGGAAAAGTACTTCAGGTGGCTTGCAATTCCTTGATGATAAATTGGTGTCATGGCAATCGAAGAAGCAAGATTGTACATCCGCCCTCAACCGGGTAATATGTAGCCATGTCGGCGTGTTGTGCTCAAGTCATTTGGATGAGAACACAACTAAAAGACTATGGTTACGTATTTGACAGAATTCCGGTGTACTGCGACAATCGAAGTGCTTTTGAGATCTCGTGCAACACCGTTCAACATTAGAAGTCCAAGCACGTTGATATTCGATATCATTTCATAAAGGAGCATGTGGAAAAGGGTACCGTTGAATTATATTTTGTGGGTACTGAACACCAACTGGCGGATTTTCTCACCAAAGCCTTAGCTCCTGCTAGGTTTTTGATTTGATCCACCGGATTGGCATGCGGTGTTTGACTCCAAAGGAACTGGATGAACTTTTAACACAATCTTAAAACCATTCAAACACCAAAACCTCTTTTGTAAATAAATTTTTCAAAAACAAAATAGAAAAATATAAAATCTGATAATATACAAAAATATTCTTCTATCTACATTCTTTCAAGCACTGCAAGTACAAATCTTCCGTCAACACCTTGTTATTTCAAAACTTCCATTATTTTCTCGAGCAAAGTGTTGAGGGGGAGATTGTAAATATTTTTCAGTTTCATAAAACCTTGTACTTGCATGTTACCCAAATTGGTTGTATCCTTAATAATGGTGGATAAGTTTCTTGTTTTAAACTCTCTTCGGACTCAAATTTGTAAAATTTCTCTATTTGTAAAGCCGAGGGGGAGTGTCGTCATGTTCCTTTTCAAACATTCACGTTTTGCTAAATCAAAGTGGATGTTATGGGTCTTGGTTGAAAATGATAAAGGCGGAGGGGCCATTCTTGTCAAATTTGAAAACAATTTCAAACAAAAACCTCCACCTAACCATTCTTTCACATTTACTACCTCATTTATTATTTTCAACTAACATATCCACGACTAAGATTAAATCCTCAAAACCGTGCATCATAATCAAAATGTGTAAGTTGTTCTAGTATCTAATCAACATTACAAACATAGGTTTTTAATCTTAGACGCATCCAACGGCTAAATTTGTCAAAAGAATTATTTGTGTGTTCTTACGCGTACGCATAAGAACATGATGTTGTAATCTGTGTTTTGTGTGAAGTGGGTTGTGTTAAAAAGGTTAAATATCAATGCTAAACCTATTTCATGCAACAAAACCAACCCAGAAAACGTTATTTAATCATCTTCAAAATTTAGGGTTTATGCGTGGATTTGGGGGTTTTCTATTGTGAGTGTTTCTGGCTAATTAGATGCTTGAGATATGTTTGACACATGTTTAATTAACCTTTAAAACCTTTGAATCATACCCAGAAACATCAAATCTTATGAATTAAGTTCTAGGGTTTATGAACGCGTAAAATTGGGTAATTTTGATTCATGGTTCATTTGATGTTAAAACTTGTTGTAAACGACTCACTTAGCTTCTAAGACATCCCAGAAATAGTTTGGTTAATTTCCTATGGTTGATTTGATTACACATAGAATTTGATTGCTAGGGTTTACTTCTACGCCTAAAGTCTTTCCTACGCGTAACTGGATTTTAACTTGTGATTCCATGTGATGTTGAAAGTGGTTGAAAACATGTTAAAATGAGTGTTATGTTTGATCTATTACAGGATTCTACGCGTACCTATTTCAGAATCTAGGTTAAAATGGAATCTACGCTTATGGAATACCTTATGCGTAGATGTTACGCATAAGAGAAATCTTACGCGTAACTCTTACGCATAAGGTTCTACAATGGACTACGCGTATCCTGTGAAGGATATGCGTAAACTTGGATTTCTATGCCTAAGGCTTGCTCTTACGAGCAAACCTTACGCGTAAGACCCTAACCTAAGCTTACGCGTAAGCCTTATGCTAAGAGTCCATTCCTACGCGTAAGCTTTCTTACGCCTATGAGTGACTCCTACGCATAAGCTTATTCCTACGCTTATGGTTACATTGTTTACACATAAGCTTACAAACCTACACTTAAGCCAATTTGTAACTTTTAAAATGTTACGCGTACAAACTTGTAATAAGTTACTCATAATGTCACAAAACCAAAATGTCACTAATATGCTACAAAAGTTAAAACGTTGTGTGAATAAGTAAACTTTGGACATTAAACATTCAAAATTAACATACTCACGTAACTTTTCATGTCAACTTTGGACTATTGTACAATATGTGACTTTGGACTAGTAACATTCATTAATATAAAAAATTCAACAATTGGACAATAAAATCAACTTTTGACTAACATAATGTCTTTCGATATGTTGGTTCTTTGGTCTCAATACTTTTCAGATCACGAAATGGACGTCATAATGGAAAATGTCAACGCACCAAATGAGCTCACAATGAATGATATCTTCCCAACTGATTACAGCAAGACGATTGGAAAGAACAACCTCAAGGTCAATTTTGAGAACTTCACGTGCTCAGAGTCATCATGCAGGATTGCTGTGGATATCCTAAAAACTCATCCTTACAACAACATGCTCACCAACTCAAAGAACTCTACCAGAAATATACATTCATCAATTCTGGCACACGATGAAAAAGGTGGATGGTCGAGATGCTGTCACTGTGACCCTCAAACATAAAGAAGTCACCGTTACGGTAGCAGATCTTTGATCAATTCTTCTTCTACCTGCTATTGAGCCTGCTGACTATGTGGCAATTCCAAGTGAAGAGGCTACAATACAATTCATGATCGACATTGGCTATGATGAAGCTGCCGGGGTCATCACCAGACATTCCACTGTTGATTTGAAGAATATTCCTCAACCTTGGAGGACATTGTTTATAATGATCGCCAAGTCTCAGATCGGGAAGAGACAACGGTCACGAGCATCCGAAACTTTTGCATATGCAAACCTTCTGGGGAATGGTCAACAAAAAGAACATCGACTTTGCTAGTCTGATATGGGAAGACATGATGTCCCATCTCAAGAAGCCCGAGAAAAAATTTACTTTTATCGATACACCAAACCGTTGATCCAAAATATTCTCGAAACATCGGATATTCCTTTGAGACTTAATGACCCCAACAATCACTCTGTGTTGTATGAGCCCACATTAAACATTGTCAGATTTAAGGACTCATCAACAAAGAAACAAGGTGCAGTGTTATTGGACTGCCTTCTCACCAATGATATCAAAAGTCTTCCATCGTATCGTCAATACCAAGAAGCTGTGAGCAAATGCAAAGTCGGGTTTATGGATGAAAAGAATTATGCTACTCCTACCAGGAAGACACGAAGGTATGGCAACGCTGGAAGCATTGAAAGCACTGGGAGCGCCCTCAAGTATCCTAAAAGGAATCCTTCTCGCAAGAAAAGAGTTCAAACTCAGATCGTCCGTTCTCAAATTAAACCTGAAGATACTCAGGAGGACGTCGATTCTAAAGATACTGAGTCTGAACAGGTGGTTCGCTATTCCAAAACTGCTACAGATGAAACAACCTCACTGAGGTCTGATGACAAACCACCTAGTCCCAAATCAGACAAAGGGAAGACACCCGTTGCTGAAGAAGAAGAAGAAAGCTCTGACGAAGAAATTGATCCAAAGGATGAAGAGAGAGCTTACCACAAAACCCTTAAGCATATGAGGATTCAACATGCCGCTATGGAATTTAATCTCCAACAAACAAGAGGCCCTGGAGGTTCCAGTGGTGGAGCACAAATCACATCAGTTCTTGATGCGGTTAATCAACCCGATAAGGGAACTGGTGCCACCGCTAAAGAAATCTACAGAGCAGTAGTAGCAAAATTATGAGGTTCCATTCGATTTTGAAGTAGAAGAGGAACAAGAGAAGAATGAGAAAATAACTGATGAAGATGTTGAGCAAGTGGCTTAGGAAAAGGCTGAAGAAGAAGCTCGTGCTAAAGCTGATGAGGAAGAAAGGATTCGAATTGAGGCAGACAGTTTCATCCAAGACAATCCTGAACATAACCCTGAACAAACTTCTGAGCCACCTAAAGACCCAGAGCCATCTCATGACTCATCTTCATCTGATTCATCATCTCATCCATCACCACCACCATCCAAAGATGCTACCACCAGATCATCATCCAGATCAATCAAGAAACCCATTGACACTTGGCCATCACGTGCCAAAACCAAGATTGTTAAGGCTGTTAAGCAAGCAAGGAAACGAAATATGGTTAACAAGAAGTTGAATCAGCTGGCTGACAGGGTTAACTTACTCGGTGATTTAATGAACGAGTTCTCAGAGGAAAGAGACCAGATCCAGCAATTCCTCAACCGAGACATTCAAGGTGAAATGGACAAGACAATTAGGGAATACAGTCATAAGTTCCTTCTCGACACCGTCCCTGGAGTCACAAAAGAAATGATCGCAAGACAAATCTATCCATATCTGATGTCATTGGTCAAGCAAACACTTTCAACTACACTAGCGGTTATGGAAATCCGACCAGTTCCGCCTCCTCTTGTCACTGAAGTTGATTTGATTTCAAAACTGATTATGCAGATGTCTCCCCGATCTCCAACTTTCACTTCTGATGAATCAAAACTTTTTGAGGCATTGCTTGCATATCAACTAAAGATAACTTGCAAGGAAGGAGGTGGCCAAGAAAAGTGACCAAGAGACGATGATGATGCGAACAAGGATTCAAAGCCTAAACATCAGAAGAAAACAGGCAAATCCTCATCTATGCCTCCACCACCCCCAAAGACCACCACAGAGAGATCAACTCAACGACCTCCTACTTCTGATAAACCTTAGGACTCTAAGTCTCTACCACCATCTGAGAAAACTGGTGATCATTTCCAATACACCGGTGGTGACAACGAAGAGATTCCTGAGCCCCAACAGCCACCTTCATCTCCAACATCAACTAAGCAAAGAACCAGGACCATCATCAAAACCAAAGAAGAAGAGATCCAACTCTGTCGTCTCATGGTTAGATGAAGATGAAACAACAGAATACAAATGGTTTAGCAAGCTTGTTGATGCCACTCCTTGATTACCGAAAGGCCAAGAACCGGTAGATGGTCTAACTATGGAGCATGTTAAGATCATTCAGGATAATTTCAATGTGAAGAAGATGATGAAAGGGGAGTTACGCCAACTCAAGAATGATACATTTCAACTACTAAAGGACAGCTCCGATAGTGCTATTGAAGTCGAATATAATCTAGACAACATCGCACGAGCTATGTCCAACAACATTGATTGGCTCAACCCTGAATCAAACATTGACTTCACAAGACAAGATAAGACTCCATACTACACAGACTGGCCCAAGCTACTACCAACCATTGGTCAACCAGATCAACCAAGGATTCCCTACCAATAATTCTTCAATAACGACCTAGAGTTTCTTCAACACGGTAGAGATGTAAGCAAGAAATATGCTACGTCACTCACCTTTAACATCCCAACACTAGTCTTCTCCAACAATGTTGCCATCAAGGAAGAAGCCACAAGAATGTTTGTTGAAAAGGTGGTGAATTATGATCTCGATGCACAGTATGGCATTCATTATTGGCCTGAAAGAAGAAGACTATACTATAGAAGCTGCCAGGTTCAGAAATCAAACAAAGAAGTGTTCAGTGACAAACGGATCGTTGCTATCATGAATGTCACCTTGCTAAGTGGGATTACTCATTCCTGGAGGAAATCAAATTCAAACGCCAAGACGAGCAAGAATATGATTTTATCAAGCTGATTTTCCGAGATTGTCACTCAACAAACATTGAAGACATGTATCCGCTAAGGTACAAGGTCGGATGAGACATTTCTCCACCAACATCCAACTCCAAAGACATCAAGTCATTGTTGATATTCATTAGAAGCAAAGTGATCCAGGAACGTGTTGAAGATCTTTAACTTGCCGTGGAATCATACCGTAAACAAGTCAATCTCACTAAACCGTTACACTTTCCGATATCAACCAACTCTCTCTCAAGACACCATTGTGAAGAAACCGAAGTTTGGAGTTGTTTACCGCAGTGAACTTCACCACAACTGTCTCATGGTGTGCAATGAGCTTCACAAGTTTTGTGATCACACTCTGAAGAAGGTTCGTGATGGGTTAGCATATCGGTTGAAAGAGATTCACGAAGGAATTGGGTCGAAGAAGCGGTGGAATTCTAAAGAAAGGAGGGATGTTAAGAAAATCATCACAAGGATAGATGAAAGGTTGTTTCATCGTGATCAGATGCGGAATTTGGAAAGCTTTGTGGGTGGACGACAGAGTTTCCCTCTTACGGGTTATCAATGTTAAGAGAGAACTCCCGGTCTTATTGAAGGATTGACTGGTACCCCTTAAATTATTTCTTTGATTGATATTTGGATGATATGATTTGTATAATTTACTATGGCTTGTGCACACATAATAGTGTACAACCCGTACTTGTAATGAAAGGACCCTGTGGTACGTTTCAAAGGCCATAATCCTATAAAAGGAGCGAAAGCTTCTTACTTTTCAGTAAAACTTATAAAAACCTTCATTTTTCAAAGTTTTGCTCAAAAGAACAAGTACTTCCCCTTATGTTTTCAGAACCTCAAAAGTTAATATTACTTGTTGAGGGGGAGTACTTGCTTAAGTATCTTTGTTCACAAATTGTTCTTCGTGGAAATCTTCCCACAAAACTCAAAATGGACATATTCGATATCAAAATTTCATCAAAAATAACATTTATATGCCATTTTTGAGGGGGAGAAAAATTGTGTGATACAAATATGTTGTAATTTTGATAGAATCTTCTGGTGCTAAGACTTAACCCATGAATTGACGAGATCTGAACTGTCATACATCGAAAAGATTTGTCTTCCAAGACTTATTCGAGTAGATTGTACCTTTTCGAGAAACTCTAGATAGACATGAACTTTGACGGGTTTGACAACCTTTTAAAGGTTTGTCCACACCTTCAAGGTAGTTATTAGAGCTAGTTGTCACCTAAAAGCTGACAATACAACTCTTTAACTATACAACGTAACCGTGTCTCACTGGGAATTGTCTATCTTGAGTCGATCAATTCAAAAGTGCAAGCTCTACCCTCACTGTGCAGATTTCTGTCAAAACACTTGAGCACGTGTGGAGGGGGAGTATTTCTGTAAATACAAAACTCTCTAAATGTTAAAAAATGTTTTCACTCATAAACACTTTGAGAGATTTTCATGAAAATGATTTTATGGCAACGTAGGATAGTCATGGATTTATAAGGTGACTAAGGTTAGGAATAACCGTCCTATGATCTGCCAGAGCCGGAGGGATCTACACAAGGACACCACCAATAGTTAGTACTTAGAAGTCCTTAGGTATGATTATAAAAAGGAGAAAATGAGAAACGGAGAAAGAAGGAGTTGAAGAATTAAAAAGAAAAGTAAAGAAAAGGGTGAAAAGAAATAACCCTCCAAATTATTCAACTTAGGGCAGACACCGGGTTCAATTCATATGCTACTGGTGGTCACTAGATGACACCGGTATTGAAGATTAAAGTCATCATGGACCCAGTGACGCATGCACTAAACCTTCTTAGCCACTCAAGTTTCTCTCAACAGAAGCTTGTTTCATTCTCACAGGGAACCCTATGTAAACTATCGCCTTTCTCTTAGAGATTGCTAATATTGAAGAAGGAGACCTTCTCCTTAGTCTCTGCTCAGGAAAACCAAAGCGCACTATTGAGTCTAGAGCCACGAGATTCATCAAAAGATCTCTTAGAAACACTTGACATTTCATCACTTGTCGTTCAACATTAAGGACGCAAGTGAAAACATTATCGAGTCCTTCACAGATCTTAGCAATCTATTGAGAACATTTATGAGAGGTTCACAATTGTGATCCTCAGTGATTGAATGGAAACTCCTGCCAGGATCAACATCAAATAGCCCCGAAAAGTCGCCGTAACTCCTCGTGGGTTACGCTTAGTGTTGTCTCAAACGGTCTATAGTCGTGAGGTGATGCTTCGGTGTACCTCAGCGACTCACCTGAATCAGGTGTACTTCGATACATCGTGTTATCCTACTTGAGGGAATCCAGTTCAGGAACAACCTTTACTAGAATTAGAGATATGTTTTCACACTATGCTGTTAACACGCTCAAAGTTCGAACTCGTAAGTGCTGGAAATCCCACTAAGGAGATTCCTTTTAAGAATCGATTCCTGAAGATGTGGGTCATTACTTGAACATGTTCAATGTAATGCCAACTGTCCCTTATGGGATTCAGATGGCTGATTCGCCCGACCAAGGTGAATGGAATCAAGACATTCATCAGAAGAACAATTGTAGTGGTCAATTCTCTAAGAAATGACCACAGTGATCGATTGGTGTTTATCACTAACCCATTCATTTGTTTTCTTCTTATGGATGCTCCTGAGAGATGATCGTGCTGATTTCCACATGCTCATACCAACAACAACACAATTTGAAGTTCTCTCGAAAGGCAACACAAAAGTCAGAATGATTCTTCCTCTAAGACAAAGAATCTACAAAGTTTAAAGACTTAGAGAACTACATCAAAACTGAAATCCAATGTCAAAGAGTGTGTGAGCATGTTGGAGAAGGACGTGGATACACCTGAGCAACGAAGCGGACCTAATGCAGACAACAACAACATAACATCACCATATCCACACCAGAACAACGAACAAAGATAACAAAGACGTCAAAGCTCAAAACTTCAAAAGAAAAAAGATCCTCACAATGGGGAAATTGTTAGAATCAAGGCACTTCTTCTCACAAGAAAGAGGAATGCTAGAAGACGTCAAGGCAACTATTACATCAACACCAACAACTTTTCCAAGATTGTTGGAGTCATTTATTAATTACCAACACTTAGGGGGAGATTGTTGGAATGACTCTTAACTTGTATTTCAAGTGTTAGTAATTAGTTTGTAATAGGTTGCTTAAACTAGGCTTTTATGTTTTTATTTATGGCAAGACTTATGTAGAAAGCCCATGAGCCTTGGCCCAAGTCCAATAAGGAAGGAAGGAACTAGTAGTGTTTCCCTAACTCCCTTCCCCTATAAATAGACATGTAAACCTTCCTTGGAAGGTTGGTTGTTCACTTTTCACTTATATTCTACGCCTAAAGTTTATTAGTTATTCGTGTGTTTGTGTTTTGTGTTCAACCGATCTTTCTTCATATATATTTCTTATATATTGATGCTTGTGTTAACTTATGGTGACCTAACAATTATAAATTCAACAATTAAAGTCTATGTACTTGTGAATTGTGATATATGACTGAGTAAACAATGAATGCCTATGGCCATGTACTTTTGACATATCTAACTATTTATATATTGGGTGTTTTAAATGAAATGTAGGCGAGTGATGTATTTCGTTCATTCATGTAAAACATGAGTTTATATAATGGGCAAGAAAAGTGTGATTGTGATGTATTTCATTCATTCTTGTAAAACATGTGAATAAAGTTCACTTCTGTAAATTCACTCTTTAAAAGGATTATTTAGGTAATTAGCGTATGAATAAACTGTCAACTTTTAAGTTTGTTGTGTAGTTTCATTTTTTTTTCTTTTTTTTATACATTATGTCTTTGAATTACGTTTACTATATGTATTTTCTGATAATATTATCCTTCTCATTTATCAAACACTCCTACTAATAGATAGGGAAAAAATGATCATATGATACACACAATAAATGTAATTCAAACGTATGATATATATATAATAAAAGTATAAAAATGATTACACAACAAAGTAAAAAATGACAAATTTGTTACATTTTCATGCGCTTTGCCTTTGTTTCCACCTTCAAAATAACCATTCAACTTTATGAGCTTAAGTGCTCTCAGCCAATTAAATAAAACACTCTTAATGGTTAAATACTAAAAAACCTTTAAGTTAATTTGACAAAATTTAAACCTTTTTCTTCTATTTGTCAATACTCCCTCTGTCCCATTAAAGGTGTCCACATTATTATATATGTTCGTCGCAAACAAAATATTCAGTTTTTATACATGTTAAGTATTTATAACTGGTTTTTCTACTCTACTTGTAGAACCAAAACTTGCATTTACAACTCATTTCTAACTTCTATACTAGTTGTTTACGTATGGTATGTAAATCGGTTTAAAGATGAGATGGGAATGGTTTTGTTGTTTGATTTCCCATATTGAACGGATTGATAAGGATCTAGAAACTCATGTATCACTTAAATAAATACCATACTTTATTGCTACGAGGCAATATTTGCCCAAGTGTTTGAAACTTGTAAAGTTGAGTGTGTTGCTGTGCTTTTATATAAAGGCTTGTAAGGTTTAGGGATAAACTCTTTGGGGATGATTAACGGTTGCTAGAGAGCCATGTGTTGACCATCCGAGAGCAGACAAGAGGACATGTGTCATGCGTTCTTTAGCTCGTATAAAGTGGTGCTTGGCGTGCATCCCCATTCTGCAGTGTCAGATGGTACATGTTAACCGCTAGTGACAGTTGGGAAGCAGTAGTACTATCATGCTCAGTCTAGCCTGAGAGGTCTTATTAGGCCTTGCGTGGCTAGGAATTTAAGTCGGGCTTTCATCAAGTGCTTGTTGATGAGCCCTGGTAATGGGTTTGATTCGAAGGTAATTAATGGACCTGGGCCCAAATATTGAAGTGTTTTTGAAGTATTTTAAACCAAAGAAATGAATTGAAAAGGTAATTTTAGGTGGAAAATGTGTTTTCAAAAATCTGTCAAACTTTCGGATTTGTGGTTAAAACCCTAGCTTTCGGATTTGTTTTGAAACCCTAGCTTTCAAATTTGTTTTGAAACTTTCGAATTTGTTTTTGAACTTGTTCTAGTTGTAGATTCTTCGCAAGATCAAGGATTACTCAGTTTTTCTCTCTCTTGTATAAGTTTGAGGAATACTTCGACATTGGGAATTCTACTAGCTTGTAGAAGTTAAAAGAAAACTTTCGGATTTGTTTGAAATATTTCGGATTTGTGACTTTTAGTAGTGTTTGAAATCTTTCGGATTTGTGACCTTGCGGATATTTTTCAGATCTTTCGCATTTGCTACATAACTTTTGGATTTTTTTTTTTATAATTTTCGGATTTGCTACAGAAATTTCGGATTTGTTTCAGATTTGAGGCCTTTCGGATTTCCTTCATAACTTTCGGATTTGTCATTCAAAAAGAGTATTTTGGTTGGAAAATTTGAGTAAAATTTAATTTTTAGAGAAGACTAAACGTTCAATTTTTACAGGAGATTCAAATTTTGTATAACATTGAAAATTTGGTCTAGAATTCAAATTTTGGGTCCAAATTTGAATTTTAATGGTCCAAATTTGGCGCCAAAATTTTTGTAACTCAAAATTTTTGCATAACCTTAGAATTGAATTTTATTGAGATTTTCAAAATATGGGAGAAGAAAATTTTCAAATTTATTTTTTTAGGGAAATCCAAAATCATTAAAATCAACTCAAAACAGACTCATAACCAAGACACAATCACATCTTTACCGTCTACAAGATCTGTGACCATTCCAACCAATCATCAGGACTTCACAACCAACACAAATCAACTTACAAATGCTATCTTCTCAATCCGATGTTGCTTAAGTTGGCTCATATAATTGTCCACCAATGCTTGTCAAGGTTTGTATACACAATGATCAAATTAAATGCAACGTTTTATCAAAGAAAAACCCGATGGTGACCTTATCTGGAACTCAATCCAGAATGGTGCCTACATTTGCAAGGTCGTCACCATTCCAACTAACCCTAATGGTACACCTCCGACTGCAAAGATTATTTGTTAACAAACAAACACAGGCCTTAGTGATGAAGAAATGGCTCAAGTGAAAGCATACAGACTTGCTTTGCATCTTGTATGTTAGGGACTACCTGATAACATCAAATTACCTGCTATTTTATATATCAAATTTCCGTGTTTATTGCCTCATTTGTATTAATATGGTACTTAATTCGTTTATATTCATTCATATTTACATTTCAGGATAAATGAGGCGTTAGAGCGGAAAAAGATGCGAGAAATAGCAAACATGTGCAAAAATATATTATCTGAAGAAGGTTACGGCGTAATCAAAGACGATGGACTACGCCGTAACTAATAACATCAAATAGTCCTGAATATTAAGTGTCAATTTCCCCTGATAATGCTCGTATTTTATATCATTTATATGGATTTACGCTTGTTTTCCTCTATATTTCACTTTCAGGTAAATTACGAGCATTGGAGCTTAGGAGACGCGGATTTGGAGATTTTATAAGAAATTGATGATAGTATGCCCACTGTGATGAAGCTACGGCGTAACTCCTCTCTCACATTACGGCGTAACTCCCACTAAGGATTACACCGTAACCCATTAGGTCAAAAGATGTTCCACGCCGCTACAAGCTACGTGGTAACTCCTTCCAACGATTACGTCGTAATCATGTCACTTGTAACATGTATTGAAGATACGCCGTAACTCATCCCATGTGTTACGCCGTAACCAGCTATTACGAGAGCTTTATTATGGAAATATTAAGGTTACGGCGTAACTCTCAAATTAAGTTAAGCCGTAACTAGATCTCGCCTATAAATACAAGCCCTAAATTTTGTATTTCACATCATTCACTCCACACCAAAAAGCAGAGAACGTGAGTAGGGGACCAAAGACAGATCTTGAAGAGCATACGAAGCCATCTCCAAAGGAGAAATCACTCCCTAACGATAAGCATTAGTGATTATCTTTTCTTTTACTTTTGATTAATGTATTTCATTATGCCAAACATTGAATAGATTTTTTCTCTTAATATGATTGGCTAAGCACCTTGGGTGCTCGCCTAGTTATGATTCCTTAATTGTTCTGTTTATGTTACATTGCTTCCGTATAATTGTTTCTAGTGTATGCATGCATAGTTCGTTGGTAGCTACCCTTATTTCGGTAGTTTTGAATGGCGGTAGTGTCTAGTTGCTTAGGAGAATTGACCAACTGATCCTAAGTAGGTAGACTGAGTGGGAAGGGTAAGAATTGACCAACTGACGACCCTTCTTCGCTTGTGCGAACTGACCAAATGATCACATGCCGTTTGGATGAACTTAAGAAGCTAGGGATGAGTGTCTAAGATGCTAGCGCCTGAGCACTCATTGTTGTGAATCTTGCATGTAGCGGAACTTAATGACTTGGCTTAGGGGACTGAAAACAACCGTTGATCTCTGATGGAAGCCTTTGTTGATAGGTTAGGACGAACTGACCAAATGTTGTCCTAGCGACTTAAACCCCCACTTGAATCAATTGGAAGTAGTTAGACGTGAACATAACATGATAGGATGAGTAACTAGGTTAGCACACTTTACCTTTACTGATCACAACCCTTGCCTGTATTTGTTTTCTTTCATTTCCTGTTTTATTAATTAAATAATCATTTCAATCTTAAAACCATTAAAACCAGTGACAATTAGACTTAATTAGAATCCGTTCACATAGCTCTTGGGACGAACTCGGTTTTACGGATTACTACACTACACACGACCGGGTACACTGCCCGTTAGTGCAAAGGGTGGACCATAGGTAAACGAGACACTTATAAATATTAAAACCTGATTAGTAAAACCTGCATCAGTAACCCAAACTATGAAGGCCAAAGATTTATGTGTGAATGTTACGCCGTAACTAGTTAATAATGTTACAGCAGAATACGTTATTGTATTACGGCGTAACCAGTTCTTAAGGTTACGCCATAATTAATATTTGTGAAGGTTACGACGTAACATGGTAATTTAGTTACGACGTACAGATAAATACGGAGCGGATAAGAATATGCGGATGAAGAATTACGACGTAACTCGGTAATTTAGTTACGCCATAATTAATAACTTTGGCACAAAGATTTGAAGTCCAGGGGCTGAAAGTGACAAAATTATATTAAGTTTTATCAGGACTAAAGATTATATGAAGAAGTACGAAGAAGGGCTGAAAGTGACAAGTTAATTCGAAGTTTTATTAAGGTCAAGGACTAAAAGTAAAAATAACAAGAACGATGAGGGGCTGAAACCGTACATATCTTATAAGTTTTATACTTATAAAGGCATACGGACTTGATATGAAACATGCACTACTGTGGGCTAAACGCGGACAAATGCATGAAAGTTTAAAACTAGGATGAAATGAAAAAGTACGAGATAGAATAGTTACGGCATAATTCAATTTTAGTTACGGCGTAACTAAGAATTTAATTACGACATAATTGTTCGAGATCCGAATTTCTTTAGGCCTTCATTGTCGGCGTAATTAGTCTTTGAGGCCCCTAGGAGAGGGGTGAAAATTGCCCTAGAGTGGTGCCCTAGTCGACCCCTAGGAGAGGGGTGAAGAGAGATACATAAAATAGCCCTAGAGTGGTGCCCTATTCGACCCCTAGGAGAGGGGTGAAGAGAATTAAACATATTTTTGGTTACGGCGTAATTCGCCTTTGAGGTTACCCTGTAATCTTGTCGGGGCCTATAAATACAACCCTAAATCTGCATTTTTATGTATCTCTCTTCACCCCTCTCCTAGGGGTCGACTAGGGCACCACTCTCGGGCAATTTTCAGCAGTTCCAAGCCATCTTTCAAGGAAGAATTCACTTACAATCATCATTATTATTAGCTCTACATAAAGTAATTTTTATCAAACAATATGTTTAATTATATTCATGTTTTATTCATCATTTTTGGTATAATTTACTATATGTTTGGCTAAGCACCTTTGGTGCTAGCCTAATTATGATTCCTTGAATGTGTTGTTTATGTTTTCATTCTTCTATAACTGTTTCTAGTGTATGCATGCATATTTCATCGATAGTAACCCTAACTTTGGTAGTTTTGAGTTGCGGTCGTATTTACTTGCTTAGGAGAATTGACCAAAGGACCCTTAGGGAAGTAGGTAGAGAGGGTTGGCAAGAATTAACCAAATGACTATCAATCCCTCTTGTGCGAATTAACGAAAGGATCACCGTTCAGAAGGAGAAATTTAAGAATTTAGGGATGTGTGTCTAAGATGCTAGCGCCCGAGCACACATTGTTTCGAATCTTGCATGTAGGGTACTTAATGACTTAGCTTAGGTTGTTTGAGACCCTCGTCTCCCTAAAGGGTAGGCCTTTGACGACGGGTAGGAACATTTGTTGGTAGGCTATGACGAATTGACCAAAGGAGTCTAGTGAATTGAACCCCCACTTGAAGCAATAGGAAGTACTTAGAAAACATAGACATAACATGATAGGATGAATAATTAGGTTAGCACACTTTCTCCTTCTGCATTCAAATCTATTTAATTTCCGCATTTCATTTCTGTTTATTAGTTTAATTTATCAATCACTCAAAAATCCCTTTAAATCGTGACATTAGACTTAAGTTAGAATCCACTCACATAGCTCTTGGAATGACCTCGGCTTTACCGAATACTACACTACACACGACCGGGTACACTGCCCGTGAGTGCACAAGGTAGACCATAGGTAGATGATACTATTAGAAATATTAAAACCTGGTCAGAAATCCTGCATCAAGTTTTTGGCGCCGCTGCCGGATAGCTATTTAGGATTTTAATTTATGTTTTTCTTTTATAGCTTTATTTTCTTTTATTTTTGTGTTTAGTTTTCTTTTTCCTTTCTTTTCTGTTTTTGTTTGTTTTTTATATTTCAAGATATGGGTGATTCGGATGTTGACATGCTCACTATGGAGGAATACATGGCTTTGACTCAAGGTAACCAAAGACCAGGCGTGGTAAGTCCAGAGATCAACAATAATGTCAGCTTTAAGATCAATAGCCAGTTTATGAAGGAGCTCAAACACAAGCTTTTTGCGGGAACTAATGATGAAGATGCCCACCTACATCTGGGAAGAGTATTAGAGATCACATATCTTTTTCACACTCCTGGAGTCACTCATGATGCATTAATACTTAGAGTGTTTCCAATTACACCTACAGGTGCAGCCAGAAGATGGATGTACATGCTTCCTGCTAGGTCGATCAATACATGGAATCTTTTAGAAAAAGCATATATTCGGAGATATTTTCCTCCTTCAAAGATTGACAAGAAGATGGAAGAAATAAGGAGTTTCAGACAAGAGGTGGATGAAACGCTCGATGAAGCTTGGGAAAAATATAATGACCTTCTTTACAGATGCTCAACGCATGATATCAGCAACCATTAGACGATCCTTATTTTCTACAATGGTGTAAACATCCCTTCCCACCTAATGCTCGACTCTCAAGGACCTATCCCTATGATGCCTCCAAAGACAAGCCCTTAGATCAATTTAAAAGATGGCTGACCATTCATGAAATTGGTATGATGGAGCAACCACTTGGGTAACAAATAGCAATGGCTTATATGACATTGGTGACATCACCAAGCAACTTGATAGACTTGGATGTGATATGAAGATGGTTAAGGAGAACATTCATTCTATACAAGTAGGTGAAGGGATACATACTACACAAAAGTGTCCTCTTCATAATGATAGGAAGGCAGCTAAGCAGTTGAGTATGTAGAATCCTTGGAGGCAATATTCAACAAATACTAGGGAGAATCCAAAAGGATGCATGACTCAAATGACGAATGGATTAGGAAATTCAAGGAGGGCACGAACTTGAATTTAAATAAGCTTGACGCTAAGAGGAAAATTTTGGAGGCTAAGCTTCAGGAATTAAACCAAAGGGTCCTAGAAAGTATAAAGAATGCGGTTGGAACTATCAAAGCAACAGTGTGAAAGATGAAAGAAGTCAACGAGGAGCTGGTTCCTTGTGATTTACCTAATGTCAAACCATATGTACCACCTATCACATTTCCAGGACCTTTAAAGGTTGTGAGAAAAGAAGAAACAAGCAAAGATCAATTAAAGAAGATGGAAGCAAGGAGTTTACAGGGTGATGAAGTAATTCCACAAGCTAATGTGGAATCAACTACAACACATAATAGTAACACTTCTAACTCCTCTTTCATGCCTATGAACGATCTTTCTAGTTTTTCCATAAAGGTTGCAGAAATGGTGGATGACGTAAAGCAACCGTTAACCTCATAAACCATGCTTATCACACCACCCGATGATGGTTATGTTGCACCGGCTACAGAACCAATATTAGTTGAACGTGCGAAGAAATTAGAGGACAATATCTTGGAAAGCTCAGTGATTAACGAGGAAACATATGTAATATTTAAGCCAATTAATCAGCCACATCACGAGGTGAACCAATCATCAATGCCATCAACTAAAACGGGTAAGGTATGGAGGGAAATGACATCTCCTTTAAGGTATGATCATAATTCATAATTTCCCCATCCCATAGCAAATTCACACCCTCATGGTGTTTATTGCTATTTTAACCCACACTTGATTTCAAGTGAGGGGATGAACACCCTTTTTACTTAGTAAATAAGGGTGGAGTCAAGCTCGTGACTCAAACAAAAACAAGCGCTTCGTGGGAGGCACCCCATGCCTATCTTTTCTTTTTCATTTTATTAGTATAGTTGAGTTTGGTATGTTTGTATTTATATTTTGCAGGAAATTGAGCAAGGAGGATGGCGTTTAAGCTCACCAAAGATTTGAACCAGTCTAGAATTTCCATTCTGTGCAGTTGTTACGGCGTAATCATAATCCAAGGTTACGCCGTAACCCTCCTCCAGAGATCAAAGATCTCTAGGTTTTAACTAATTATGGCGTAACTCACTTCTGTGGTTATGTCGTAACCTCTCCTGTAACCGAAATTTTATTTTAAACTTACACACCATAACCTTGTATTAGTTCTAAATGAACTTTGTGGGTGTGTTTGCTGTAAGCCCTCACGAGACTTCACTCGTCCACTCGGGACACCGGGTGGTTTACAAGGCTTGTTGCATATGCTAAATGCAATCGTGATTCCTACGAAAGTAAGTTAGGATTTTCATTTTCTTTTAATATTATTTGTTTTTCTAGTATAATGCCTTTGGTTGTTTTAAGTATATTTAGGTAACTCAAGTTTGCTCATGGATCTCAAGGCGAGACACGTTTACTCGTGTATCTTCGATCATTCCGAGCAAATCCAGGGGAGTTCTCCGTTCCATTCTAACCCTTCTTATTTTCATTTATATCCTTAGTATGACCCAAGTGGGGGGAAGGGATTAGAAATAGACATCCACCTGATTTTACTTGCCTTTATTTTTCTAGTTTTTAGTGAAAAGTGTTTCATTTGATATTTTGACATGTTTTTCATTACTTAACTAGATTAATCTTAACTGAGCACACCTACCCTATATTTCCATTGTGTGAGGATAAGCCTTTCTGTTTTCTCCTTATACATAATTCCATAAATATAAGTGTGCCGGTGGCTGTAGTAGACTTTAGAACTTGGCCTTGCATATCTTTTCGAGATCATTATAATGAGCATTACACTGACGTAACTTGGTGTAATCGGTGCAGCTGGGATAAATGACAATCTTAGGATTAAACCCAAATAGCCCATCATTTATGTTATGTTTGTGTATATTGACTTTTCACATCGATCAGTCAATCCCCTTGTTAAACCCTTTTGTTGCACTCATTATAAGTGCAAGATACCCCTAGTAAACCCGTCTGAGCCATTCTTTTCATCTTGTTCACCCAATATATGTTGTTTCGTTACCCCAATCGCCTAGCCTACCCTGTAATTTCCTTATGTCCATGGTCCGGGTGCTGTTATTCAATTTTGGTTCCATCGGTGGAAGTCGTAGGTTTTGAATAAAGGGTTTTGGAAGAAGATCGGGTTTGGATGATAGATGATCTCAAGTGGGGGGATGCTTTATATGTTCGTATCGCTTTTATTCATGTATACCTTGTCTTGCATAAAAAAATGTAGTGAAAAATAAAGCATGCAAGCAAGTGTTTGTTTATGATTAGTGTTCTCGCCTTGTTCAACTGGCACAGTTTTTACATATCCATTTTGATAGTCTTACAGACAAAATTAGAAACCCATACATTTCTATCTCTCCTTTCTATTTAAAGTTTCAATTTGTACAATGGGGGCATTGTACATCCTAAGTGGGGGAGGGAGATAGAGATGTTTTATTATATAGTTTTTGGTCAAAATATGTGCTAAAATTACCCAAATTTTAATTTTTTTTATAGCACATACTTTTTTTTTGTTGATGATGAAGACCGAGTTAATGCGTCTTATTTGCCTAATTTATGAAGATTATGAGGCAATACACTACATTTTATATGCATTGACTCTTGACCCTCGGTTTTTGCTATGGGATTGAATGCGACTAGTGGGGCGATTGTGGACTTAGGAAATTATTTTTTTCGTGTCTTTTTATTTACACCCATTAAATGTTTTCCCATCCTACCCTTGGTCGTGAATTGAGCTTAGGTGACGAGGCGAACAATCATTGGTGTCTTGGACATGGATTTGGTCATGTATTATTGTTTTTGTCCCCTTCGTCGTAGCTCGTTAGTAGCGAAAAAGTAACCCCGTAAGCCTTTATGTTGTGTCAACCCATTGCCTTTTAGAATAGTTACATCTATAGAATCTATTGGTGGATATTAGTATCCTTGCCGAGCCTATGATAGACTGCTCACCAGGACTGAGCAGCGAGCAGTTGAGTGATCACCCATAAAATTTCCACATAAATTAGAGAGAGTGAGAGTGTGATATTAATTCCTTTTCGCGAGGTTCTCAGTTTGGAATTTCTAGCTTAGGTAATTTTTAAACTCATATCTTTCAAGTCTTCTTGGGAGATATCTTTTTAAGAATAATTTAAAAGGTCTACTTGAGGGCAAGAAGAGTTCAAGTGGGGGGATATTTGATAACATCAAATTACCTGATATTTTATATATCAAATTCCCATGTTTATTGCCTCATTTGTATTAATATGGTACTTAATTAGTTTATATTCGTTCATATTTACATTTCAGGATAAATGAGGCGTTGGAGCGAAAAAGATACGAGAAATAGCCAACACGTGCAAAAAAATATTTTCTGAAGAAGGTTACGGCGTAATCAGCATGATGGACTACGACGTAACCCAAACTAAGAGGGCCAAAGATTTATGTGTGAATGTTACGCCATAACTAGTTAATAACGTTACTGCGTAAGTACGTTATCGAGAATTATTATGGTGTAACCAGCTCTTAAGGTTACGTCATAATAAATATTTGTGAAGGTTACGGCGTAACATGGAAATTTAGTTACGCCATAGAGATAATTACGAAACGGATAAGAATATGCGGATGAAGAATTACGGCGTAACTCGGTAATTTATGTGGAAAACTAGAAGGGGGGGGGGGTTGAATAGTTTTACCGATTAAAACTTTGTTTTAAACTATTTAGATCGACTTACGTCAATCTATTTAAACATGTGTGTTGGATGTTGATAGACAAGCATACATAAATATGTAATGAAAGAATAAAGAGTAAGAAGCACAAAACCACAACGCGAGTATTTATAGTGGTTCGGCTACAAGGACACCTTCCTTGCCCTACTCCACTCCCCGAATCACCTACTCGAGAGTTTGTAAACACTACACGACACCAACTCCTTATGGCGGAGAATCCTTCACAACGTTTCCTACTCTTTATCCGGTACCAGGCTAACCACCGGGTTCTTCCACGAGGTAGAACCAAACCTATCACAACGTCGCCTACCCTTTATCCGGTATTAGGCTAGATACCGAGTTCCATTACAATGGAGGAACTACTACCCAACACTACAACAATAACTACCCCAAAGGAGATCTACTCCTTATAACAACATCAACAAGGATATCAATATCCTTTGACCCAATACTAATCTATCTTGTACATCGAGCACACCATATCGAATGTACACCTTAGGCACCTTTCACTAATGCCTTTGACTCGATCTCAAGGCACCCTTCAATAATGCCTTGTGACTTGACTTCTAGTCACCCTTCACTAATGCCTTTAGCCTTGACTTCTAAGCACCCTTCACTAGTGCTTTCAATACGGGCGTTCGACACCTTTTACTAATGTTTTCATCTTGACACATTAGACATCTTTCACTAATGTCTTCAACACTACACTTCTTTTGGGAAAGAGGTGAACTTATCAACAAGAAAACCTCAGTAGTCTTGATGATAACGAATCATGGCAACTCATGGACTTGAGCTTGCTCGACTTCAAAAGGTGGTGATCTCGCCTTTAAGAGGAACGTAGAGAATCACACAAAAACAAAACTACATACATAGATCACTTGGATATGAGGTTAGAGAGTTTATAACTCAAAGAGAAAATATTTGAGAAAGGGGTGAGAAACAATGAAGAAATGGCTCACTATTTATAGAGGAAAAATAGCTACTGTGCCACAGATTCCCACGGATCCCTCACTTGAGGGATCCGTCCTGTGTAATATTGGGGATCCGTGGGATGCTCCCTTTTTCCCATAGGTTTTGGGTCATGGGTCATGGGTTATGGATCATGGGTATCCAAGTAGATACAATGTATCTATAAGATGCAATGCATCTAGTCCATGGGTCATGGGTTAAAACCATAGGTCATGGATAATATCTATATATGACTTATGCATGATGTCATGCAATGAGTTATGGGTCATGCTCCATGGGTATGGGTCATGGACTTTGGGTTATACCCAACTACATTCAATGTATTTGGTCAATGGGTCAAATACTTAAGTTTCTACCCATTCATATTACCCATTATAATACATACTAGTTATGTATATATTTACCCAATATGTAAACACCAGTTGTTGTACATATGTATTATTAAATCATAAAATCAGTTATGCTTGTTTTAATGTTTTATGTGAAAACGTAAGTGTGTTAGAAAACTATTGGCTCAAACCATTTACGTATTTTATTTGTTTCGTTAAAATGATTTTATGTTTGTCATCGACAAAACATTAGAAGATCGTAAAATATAAATAAACGCTTTTATGGCTTATTTGTATTAACAATCTCCCCCCTTTTGTTGATGACAAAACATAAAATTATTTTAAGGAAAAACTAAAATTTGTAAAAGTTTAAATTGTAGTTTTTACTTTCTTCTCCCCCTTTTTGTCGAAACAAAAAGAGCTAGGAAAAGAAACTAACACATTGTTTTAAGAAAAACATGTGAAGTAAAAATATAATATAAAAAGGTAGAGAGCAAGTAACGGGAAGATTTCTCGTCTTAACTCCCCCCTGAATAGTCCATCCCTTTGCGAGGGCGTCAATAAAAAAAGAAAAAAAAATCCTATGCTAGTTCATTTGCAACTAAGTTTGCAAAAGATTTCGTCTATGTGACGAACATGCTCCCCCTTGATGATTCCAACTTTTCAAAGGGATTTCATGAAATGTAATCATAATATTGCAAGTGATTTTGCAATGTATTGCTTTGATACAAAGCTCCCCCTAGCTTAGTGTGTCAAAGTCTTCATGTGTAAATTGAAAATCTACAAAACAAGGGTTAGAAAACAAGTATATAATACATAACTTCCTGCAAATAAGACTCAAGTTAGTATAAAACTAGTCTTATGTTGCACGGTTCCCTCCTTGGAGGGATCCGTCTAAGCAAAATGTAGGGATCCGTCTATCTCAGAACTCAAATACAGCAAATGTGATGTACAAAAAGATGTTAGCATCAAAATGAGATATGTATTAGAACAATAATCATATACTCAGAACAATATTAGCAAATATCATGTATTTTCATTTAATAAAAACTAGAGATACGATATACATGACTCTAAAAACTAAGAAAATGAACAATACATGACTTTGAATTACTAGACTATTCTAAGTCGCGTTAGATACTAGGACACCACTAGAATCCTCTAGCTCAAGTTTGTTTAGGTTTAATCTCGTCGAAACGTTCGAGGAGGTGATAAAACATGAAACGTTGATCTTCACGTACTTCATGTATCAAACTTTCAACATGTTGAAAATGATAACAATCTTTGTCATGGCTCGGTAGTGGTGATGGAAGAAAGGAAATTGCTTGATGTGAAAGATCAAGTGAAGCGGGTTGAGGAGCCTCAAAAGAGGGAGGGATTGGCGGAGGCGCATTCGAGGATGGCTCAACTAGGAATGATGGTGGTAGAGAGGTGTCAACTTCCATGTGGTCTGGTGGTTAACTTTGATGATTTCTCATAATCCAAAAAGGATTATTTGATGGTGACGGAGAAAAAGAAGCCAGAGATAGTGTTGACTCAACACCTTGATTTTGTTCCACTATTCCTCCTAAAGAGGAGAGAGTTGTTGGTGGTGGAGGATAAGATGGCCTGGGAGGCAAATCCTCTAGATTGTAGAGGTGTGGTGATGAGATTGAAGTGGTGAAAGATAGGGCTCTAGGCACCAATGGTGATGGTTTAGTGAAAATGGGGTTGTTTGGTTTAGGAGGTATGGTGGTGTTTGGCATTGGTAGTTTTGCGGGAACAATCATTTTTGGGATTGGTTTGGTAGGTGGAGGGGAGATCCTACCATTTGTGGATTTAGCGAGAGATGATTCGGTTGATGAAATTTCGTGTACAACACGAGCAATTTTCTTGGGTGGTCCTTTGGTGGATGAATTACCACTAGGACTTTTTCTCATGATGAGATGATTCAAGGAGATTTGTAAAGGTTTCTAAGTGCTGAAAATGAGGATGAAGATGATGACTTTAAGAGTCTTAACAATGTGGTTTATAAAGAAAGAGATTTGACAAGTGCATTCAAGACTTAAGCCACTAAGATCCCTTGGATTGTGATGATTAGCATGCACAAGAGTCAACTTCAGAGTTGTACTGATCTAGAATCTTAATTAAGATAAGATGGAGTTTTCAAGTTAGCAAGATGAGCTTGAAATGATTGTTTTAGCTAGAGTTTACATAAATCTGTCACCCGGATCCCACGGTTCCCTCCAATGAGGGATCCGTCTAGGCTAATCCTAGGGATCTGGCTCTCAGCAGCTAGAAAAGAATAGAAATAATGTTTGTAAGGTCTAATGCCTATACCTTTTTGAGTGTTTCAGTCCTCCTAAGTATCTTAAATGAAAGGGTACTTAAATGTTAAAGGGCAATGAGTGATATAGCTAATGATTGCCTTTTATGGAAGAAAATGGAACCTTTATGAGTACCAATGAATGATCAAGGATGACACTAAAAATTTGAGAGTGTCCAATGGAGCTAAATGATCCTAGAGACCAGATAGTAACTTAAGATAATACTTTGGAAGATATCTTAAAGATTTATGAAAAATGGAAAAACTAGAATTTGATCCATTTTGAGATAAGGATGACTAAAATCTTTTGCAAAGATTGAAAGATTTCCAAAGCTAGATGTATTAGCATGTGAGGGATGATGTGTGAGTGTAAGAGCGGAAGAGTAATGAGTTTTGGTGAAACAATATATCGAAAAGCGCCTTGAGTGTGATCTAAGTGAGTTATGAATGAGTATGAAATTTTACTCAGCTTGAGAAGGACTTAATTGGTCCTAAGGCACTATGTTTAGATATTTTGAAGTGATCTAAAGACATGGTTTGAAGTATAAAGATTGCAACTGCATTTCTGTTTGCCCGGATCCCACGGTTCCCTAAGAGTAGGAATCCGTCTAGCACAAACTTTGGGATCCGTCTCTTTGCTAAACAAAACCTTTACAAAAGGTATCCAAGGATTGCACAAAGCATCATATGTCCAAGCTAATGTTTTCTAAGAATTTCTAACACTAATATAGTAGAGATATCAAATGTTAGATGTTTTATTTCATGAAAGAAATTGCATTACATTGATAGAGTAGGAATACTAATTTTTAACCCTAATGAAAAGAAACTAAGTTTCTTGAGCGTTTTCGCTAGATGGATCATCAAATGGTTGATGAGTATTCGTCGATTCAGGGATGAAGAATGTCTTCATGAGAGATGTATTTAGAGGTTCCATCATTTTGTTTACAAGTACATACAACGGACTTTGAAATTAAGGGTGGAAGTATATGATGTGATGATAAAGGCGTGTCAAGAACATTCCATAAGGGATTAGTTTGTTCTTGGAGCCTTGAAGATTTACAATTCGCTTTGCGAAGAAATAGGCGATATTGTATGGTTGTTGTGTTAGCAAACAATACATTATGTGAGCACAATAAGCGGGAAGGATTTCTCGATTTCCCCTAAGACTCCAAACATTTTCACGTTGGATGAGTGTGAGAGGCTTGTACTCTTCTCGGATATTCGGTGTATAGATAATGTTTGGATTATAGTAATAGGGTCGAGGTTTGCATATCATGCGAGTCAGGTCTTGAGGGGAAGGTATGTGTGAACAATATGGACTATTTTCTTCACAATAGTTGAAGAGAGAATCAAGAGACCAATCTTCAGTGAAGGCACATTGTCCATGATTTGGAATTGGAGGATGTGAGCAAATTGCCCAAGGGTTAGAATGAACTTTTGGTTTTTGATCCAAAACTAAAGAGATAGAGAGCGATCCTCGTTACGAACGAGTTCAACTTGACGGAAGAATTCCAATACAAACCTCGGACATATTTTCTCATTGATTTCGAGAAGACATTCTAGTCCTATGGTTCGGAAGGAGGTATTGATACCTTCTTCGTATTGTAAAAGAGTGTCGACAATACGTTCCTCATGGAAATGACGGGTTTCAACATTATTGAACCCACGAACATGATTGCCAGGTGTATTGGGTTCAAGAGAGATGTTAGGGGTGTAAACGCAAGTGAGTGAAAAGTCAAACCCATACTCATGCGACATTACGAAACCTATAGAGTGAAGGGTTAATAAGATGAGACGTATTTAAGGCAAAACAATGATTACCTAAATTTTTTACTAGATATTTATTAACAATGATAATTAACTCACTTAATGTTTGACATTCTAGTGGAATATTTCTTTTAGGAAGAAAATGATTTTTATTTTGTATGAAAAATTGTTTTCCAGAAGGATGGTTCTCACAGTTCCCTTCCATGAGGGATCCGACTAGTAGAACTACAGGGATCCATGGATCTGCAGTGACAGACATAAGATTTTTGGCGAAAAGAGATTTTTGCATCTTATATGTTTATACGAAGATATGTATTTTAGCCAATGTTTACTTTAGCATGCATTGTCGATTTCTAATGTATCTTAAGACCAAAAATACGAAAGGTAAACAATAAACGAAATGACAAACATATTATGAGAAATTAACTAGATAGACTAGAACATTTAGTAATATTTCATTTCAATGCTAAGAATGATACAAAGGATTGGGTATATAACACCAATATAGATTAACAACACAAAGTATATGTCTCCATAAGGAAACTTAATCATGGGGAACACGATAGCGATGAGTGTTAGGGCGATGAGTATGTGGGTGATGTACACCATGTTGATGAAGATCCTTCTTGGTTTTGGTTTGAGATGAGATGAGATGAGAAGGAAGATGAAGTTTGAATGAGAGGTATTTTTTTTTTAAAGTGGAAGATTTGAAAAATGAGGGTTTGGTGGAGGAAGCGATCGAAAGGGATATTTATGGGGAAGGAGGAATTTTTGAGATTTATGTTTTGTTTTATTATTAGAAGATATGATTTTTGGATTAAGTGAAATAAAGCACAAATTCTATAAACCTAGACTTTCGACGAAAGAGTAACACGTATGCAAGAAAAGTTTCCTAACAAAGCTATATGTAATATATGAGTATGTGAGAAGATAATCATATAAAAACCTATGTAAGCATACTTATTATTTAAGCTAATGTTTATTTAGAGATAGGTGGGAAATCATACCTCTAATGCACTTAGGAATGTCTTTACAAATGACACAATTAATGTCAGTAGACAACTTCCGGTTCCTTCATTTCTTAGGGAAGGAATTCTAGTTACCAAGCAATTCCTATGGCTTGATAGGTATGAGCTTTAACTAAGCAAAATGACAAGGAAGGTTAGTGCAATTAAAAAAAAATAAGAGAAATGTTGTCATCTAATCAACATCCAAACAAGGTATTTTAAAACATGGTGTTTGTTTTTGTAAAAGACCCTTCTTTGTAGTTTTCAATTAAACACGGATCGTATCAAGTTTTGAAAGT
This sequence comes from Chrysanthemum makinoi, assembly GCA_910596185.1. Lineage (NCBI taxonomy): Eukaryota > Viridiplantae > Streptophyta > Magnoliopsida > Asterales > Asteraceae > Chrysanthemum > Chrysanthemum makinoi. The sequence continues at coordinate 80,774 of OU343219.1, forward strand.
ACAATATACTCTAAGTAACTTGGTAACGAAGCTCTGATGCCAATTGTGGAAAACTAGTAGGGGGTTGAATAGTTTTACTACTTAAAACTTTGTTTTAAACTATTTAGATCGACTTATGCCAATCTATTTAAACATGTGTGTTGGATGTTGATAGACAAGCATATATAAATATGTAATGAAAGAATAAAGAGTAAGAAGCACAAAACCACAACGCGAGTACTTATAGTGGTTCGGCTACAAGGACACCTTCCTTGCCCTACTCCGCTCCACGAGTCACCTACTCGAGAGTTTTTAAGCACTACACGACACCAACTCTTTATGGCGGAGAACCGGGTTCTTCCACGAGGTAGAACCAAACCTATCACAACGTCGCCTACCCTTTATCTGGTATTAGGCTAGATACCGAGTTCCATTACAATGGAGGAACTACTACCCAACACTACAACAATAACTACCCCAAAGGAGATCCACTCCTTATACCAACATCAACAAGGATATCAATATCCTTTGACCCAATACTAATCTATCTTGTACATCGAGCACACCATATCGAATATACACCTTAGGCACCTTTCACTAATGCCTTTGACTCAATCTCAAGGTACCCTTCACTAATGCCTTGTGACTTGACTTCTAGGCACCCTTCACTAATGCCTTTAGCCTTGACATCTAAGCACCCTTCACTAGTGCTTTCAATACGGACGTTCGACACCTTTTACTAACGTCTTCGTCTTGACCCATTAGACATCTTTCTCAAATGTCTTCAACACTACACTTCTTATGGGAAAGAGGTGAACTTATCAACAAGAGAACCTCAGTAGTCTTGATGATAACGAAGCATGGCAACTCATGGACTTGAGCTTGCTCGACTTCAAAAGGTGGCGATCTTGCCTTTAATAGAAACCTAGAGAATCACAAAAAAACAAAACTACATACATAGATCACTTGGATCTGAGGTTAGATAGTTTATAACTCAAAGAGAAAATATATGAGAAAGGGTGAGAAACAATGAAGAAATGGCTCACTATTTATAGAGGAAAAATAGCTACTGTGCCACGGATCCCATGGATCCCTTACTTGAGGGATCCGTCCAATGTAATACTGGGGATCCGTGGGATGCTCCTTTTTGCCCATGGGTTTTGGGTCATGGGTCATGGGTTATGGATCATGGGTATCCAAGTAGATACAATGTATCTATAAGATGCAATGCATCTAGTCCATGGGTCATGGGTTAAAACCATAGGTCATGGATAATATCCATATATGACTTATGCATGATGTCATTGTAGGACCTTACAAATATCAACCTTATCACAAACCCACTTAACAAACACAAGTATCACCACGTGAAACCACGCTACGCGTAGAACACGTTCAACCCAAACACAAACATAAAGCGTACAAGATGAAGAAGAAAAGATAAAGATGTTGGTGACTTGATGTTTATAAAACCGTGTATGTTGTGAGAGAAAGATGAAAACTATAAGTTTATATCAAAGGAAAACACACACACACACACTTTCAAGCACACCCCTCAAATGAGACTTTGAGGGGTTTATATACTTACATACAAGACTACCCTAATGGGATTTCCATGGGCTTGGATTGGACTTGGATTGGATTACATGAGATACAAGGCTAGCTTAACATAACAATTAGCCATTTAGCTTAGCCCAATCCACGAGCCCGATGACTATTCTATCACGATATCTAACACACGTTACAAAGTTCCTAAATATGAATGACCATCACTTCCAATAAAACTATTAAGGCTAAAAATCTCCCCCTAAGGGGTGGTCATTCAAATGATGCTCCACTTGATTAGATCTTTACTTTTCTTGAGCTTGAACTTTGCGTGTAGATATAGAATAGTCTTGATTCTTTGTTCCTTCATGCTTTGTGATTAATTAATGTGGTTGTCTGTCGTTGTCAACTTCGTTGGTTTGGTGTCTCCACGTCTTTCTCCACCATGCTCACACTTATATTTGTCTTTTGGTTACCAATGATGTAGTTCTCGAGTCTTTAAACTTTGTAGATTCTTTGACATTAACGAAGAATCATCTTTAACTTTGAGTAGCCTTTGATTTTGATGAGAACTTTCATGTGTTGTTGGTATGAGCATGTGGAGAATCAGACGATCAATCCGCCCGAGCTTCCATAAGAAGAAAACATAAAACAAAGGTTAGTAATAAGCGGATTCCGCACTTACAAGTTTGAAATTCGAGAGTGTTAAAAAGATAGTGTGAAAACACAACTCTAATTCTTACAAAGGCGGTTTCTGAATCGGAGTCCCACAAGTGAGATAACACGATATACCGAAGTACACCTACGATTCGGATGAGTCGCTGAGGTACACCAAGCATCACCACACGATCAGACCGTTTGGGACACACTAAGTGTAATCCACGGAGTTACCGAAGTGACTACCGGCCGGCGCTTGATGTTGACCCCGCAGAGTTTCCATTCAATCACTCAAGATCACAGATGTGAAACTTCTCATAAATGTTCTGGCAGATTGCTAAGATCTGCGTAGGACTCTAGAATATATCACTTGTGTCCTTATTGATGAGCAACAAGCGATGTCATGTCATGTGTTCCTATGAGATCTTTTGATGAATCTCGTGGTTCTAGACTCAATAGTGCATTTTGGTTTTCCTGAGCGGAGACCAGGGAGAGGGTCTCCTTCTTCAATACCAACAATCTCTAAGAGAAAGTCGATAGATTATGTAGGGTTCCCAGTTAGAATGAAACAAATCCCTTTTGAGAGGAATTGAGTGGCTAGAAGGTTTAGTGCAGTGCGCCACTGGGTCCATGACGTCTTTGTCTTCAATACCGGTGTCATCTTAGTGACAACCAAGAGTGATGAGTTGAACCCGGTTTCTGCCCTAAGGTTGAATATGGAGGGCTATTTCTTTTCACCCTTTTCATTACATTTCTTTTAATTCTTCAACCCCTTCTTTCTCCTTTCTCACATTACTCCTTTTTTCAATCATTCCTAAGGACTTCTAATACTAACTATTTGATATGTCCTTGGGTAGATCCTCTGCTCGGATCATAGGATCTAATTTCCTATCCTTAGTCACCTTATAACTCCATGAATGTCTTATTGTTGCCATAAAACCATTTTTCTTGAAAATCTCACAGAGTGTTTATGATAGAAACCATGTTTGAGACACTCGAAGTTTTATATTTTCGTAAACACTCCCCTTCACATGTGCTTATGAGTTTTAACAAAAATCTGCACATTGAGGGTAGAGTTTGCACTTTTGAATTGATCGGCTCATGATAGACAATTCCCCACGAGACACGGTTACGTTGCCTAGTTAAAGAGTTCCATTGTCAGCTTTTAGGTGACAACTAGCTCTAATAACTAACTTGAAGTTGTAAACACTCCTTGAAAAGGAGGTTAGACCCATGAAGGTGCATATCTATCACAAGTTTCTCGAGATGGTACATATAATGACTTTGATTCCCGTCAATTCATTGGTTTCGTCTGAGTCGAGCTCATTATGAGATTCAAACACCAATTTTGATCACATTTTAATCACGCCTCCTCCCTCAAAATAGCATATTCGTGATATTTTTGATATCAACGGATTAAACAACATTTTATAATCTTTGGGGAGACAAACGGATTTGATTTAAGCATGAATTTGGAACATTTTAGTTTTATACTACCCCTTTAATAAAGCATAATCAATTAAAGGGTTTTAGAGGGAGTTATCTTGAGCACAAAATATTTTGAAAGATTTTGAAAATCTTTTGAACAATCTTGAAAAGGTGCTCAAGATGATGATGATTTCTCACCATTTTAAATGCAGTGCAATCAAGCGTACACTTGTGATTTTCATTAAAAGCACGAGTTTTGATTTGAAAAATAATCAAAAGTCATCATTTTGGTCCGGTTTCGCATCAAGTATACGAAAGCCATTTTATAAAGAAATTTTGAGAAACGACATGTTTTAGAAAACAATAAAGAACTCTCTCTCAAGCATCTGTACATACCCATATCATTGTTGAATGACATTTCTAGAAACGCGTAATATCGATTATAAGAGACATGTCGTGAGAAGAATATTTTTGGATTTTTGATTTTATATTGTTTTTGTATTTTTGAAAGTTTTATATTTTTATATTTTGCTTTTGTTGGTTTTTCAAATTTTGTATTTTGAATTTCAAAAATATTTACGTAAGCTTTTGGAAAAATCATTTTCAAGAAGATTCGAGAAGACGTTCTAACTCCTCGGGTTAGGCTTCGATTCCAATTCTTCGAACTAAATAGTCAAACCTTTCTTTTGGAAGGGCTTTAGTTAATAGATCGGCGATTTGGTAATCTCTTCACGAAGAATAATTCAACAGTACCATTTTCGACGTACTCTTTGATGAAGTGATAGTGGACACGGATGTGCTTAGTCTTTGAGTGATGAACAGGATTGCATGATATGGCTATGGCACTTTTCAAGTCACAATACATAGGTATTTTATCGAAAGTAAAGCCATAATCTGTGAGTTGTGTTCTCATCCATAGAACTTGAGCACAACACGCAGTTAGAGACACATACTCACCCGGTTGAGAGTGCAAAGTGCAATCTTGTTTCTTTGAAGACCACCTTACTAACTTTTCACCCAAAAATTGTGCTCCTCCTGATGTACTTTTTGCTGTCAGAACTTGATCACCTCGTGGTCCGTGATCCGAAAAGGCAATTAAATCAAATCCGGATTCCTTCGGATACCAAAGTCCCATATGAATGGATGTCTTCAAAAATCGAAGATCCTTTTAACCTCTTTGAGGTGCAGTTCGGTAGGCTTTGCTCAAACCGTGCTAATAAGCAAGCAAAAAATGAATATCCGTCGACTAGCGGAAGGTACATGAGAGAACCAATCATGCTCCGATATTTCTTCTGATCAATAGGTTTCCCAAACAAATCGGCTCTAATTTTTGGTGAAGTTACCATTGGTGTTGCGACCAAGTCACAATTGTCCATACCATGGTTTTTCAAAATCTCAGTTGTATATTTAGCTTGATTTATAAAAATTCCACGAGGGGATTGATGTATTTGTAAACCAAGAAAGAATTTTAGTTCCCCATCATGGACATTTCAAATTTGCTTTTCATGAGATTTTCAAAATGTTTTGAAAGATTCGGATTAGTGGACCCAAAGATGATGTCGCCCACGTAGATCGAACAATCAAAATGTCGCTTTTGCATTTTTGTGTAAACAAGGTAGGATCAACTGTTCCTTTGGTGAAATTGTTTTGGATAAGGAAAGAGGACAGTTCGTCATACCACGCTCTCGAGCTTGTTTCAATCCATAGATTGCCTTTTTGAGTTTGTAGACGTAGTCCGGATGTTCCATGTCTATGAAGCTCTTCGGTGACTCACGACACTTCTTCTTTCAGAGTTCCATTCAAGAACGCGGTCTTAATGTCCATCCGATAAACCGTGATGTTTTTGTGAGCTGCATAGGCTAAGAATATCCTGACCGCTTCTAGTCTAGCTACCGGCGCGAATGACTCTTCAAAGTCTATCCCTTCCTCTTGTCAGTATCCTTTGGCCACAAGACGAGCTTTGTTGCGTAATTACGTCATCTCTTCGTCCCTTTTGTTCTTCCATAACCATTTGAGATCAATGACGCGGATGTCAATTGGTCTTGGAACCATTTCCCAAGAGTCATGTAGACGGTATTGGAGACGTTCCTCCTGCATTGCTTCTATCCATGCAGGATATGCCATTGCCTCGCGAATGTTCTTTGGCTCTATATTGCTAATTGAGCAAAGGTAAATGCACAAGTCGCAATCGGTGGCAAGTTGGCGTCTCGTCTGAATTGGCCTTGAAGGTTCACCAATAACTTGTTCAATTGGGTGGTCTTTTGTCCACTTTAGAGTAGACGGATACCGTTGGTTATAATGATGCGAGTTAGATGGTTCTCGTAAGCATGAAGATGATTCAGCCGATTCCGTAGCAAACGGATTTTCAAATAAGTCTTCATCTAACGTTGCATCGTTATGGTTTTGATTTTGCTCATCAACTGCTAGTAGAATGGGTGCAATAACTGTAGTAGATGTAGATGATGTTGATGGAGTTGGTGCATTGGTTTCGACCGTTGTAGATGCATCTTCTATTGGTGGTGGTGGAAGATTTTGAGCGGTGCGCGAGAATGATGGTTTGATGCATTTGTCGAGGTTCCACCATAGTATTCATCGAACATTAACTCGAAGAAATTATCCCATTCTTGTTCTTTAGGATTTTCAAACGAAGTTGATTGAGCTCTTTGAGGTGCAGTCCCGAATCGATGTGTCCGTAAGTCTGCCGGTTTAGTGCGGGTTCTAGAGCGAGTCTCTCCGAAGCCATATGTGAAAGTTCATCAAATTTCACATTCATCGTCTCCATGATCCTCCTAGTTTTTCTGTTATACACCCCTAATGCCCTCGAAGTTATCGAATATCCAATGAAGATTCCAATATCACCTTTTGCTTTCAGTTTTCCAAGATCTTCTCTGTCATTCGTAGGATAGCACAAAGCGCCAAACACGTGAAATTAAGAGATATAAGGTTTTCTGTTGTTTACAAGCTCATATGAGGTTTTATTGAATCTAGGATGGATTAGGGATCGGTTCTGAGTGAAACAAGAAGTGGCAACGATCGCCCATAGAAATAACGGTGCACTAGAATAGATTAGCATTGTGAAAGCGGCGGCTTCCACAAGAGTTCTATTTCTTCTTTCAACTAACCCATTCTCGTGGAGTTCTAACAACCTGATGTCGATGTGTAATTCCAACATCTTCAAAGTAAGCTCTTAACTCCTCGATTTGTGAATTCATGCCGTTGTTCGTTCTTACAACCCCTTACTGAGTTTGAAGAAGTACTTGAATTCGCTTCATAAAGGTGATGATGATGCCTGGTGCTTTGTCTTTTGATCTCAGAACCTTAACCCATGTATATCTCGAATAATCATCGACGATGACAAGAATATACTTTTTCCCATTAATGCTTTCAACTCTCATTGGGCCACATAAGTCCATGTGCAACATATGCAACTTTGCTTCCGAACTAGGTATGGATTTGGGTTTATATGATGCTCTTTTGCTTTTTCCTTGTTCGCATGATGGACATAAGTGATCCTTGGTGTATTTGAACTTTGGAAGTCCGTTGACGATGTTGTCTTTGGCAATTTTGTTGATGGTGTCGAAATTAAGATGAGATAACCGTGCGCACAACCAGACGTGTTCCAGATGCTCGTGTCATAAGACATATTGGTGATGAAGAGGCCATTTGATTGATGTCGATAGCATACAAGTTTGTATCCCAATTCCCCTTAAGAGATCGCCATCCAAGTTTCTAAGCAAGCATTTTTCCTAAAGGCAACCTCTAAATCGCATCACGAACCGCCTGACCGAAAACAAATTGTGTCCCAACCCTTCGACATAGTAAACCCAAGTGATCAAATAATTTCCAAAAGGTAGATCTCCATAACCCATGATAGCTTCTAGATGATCATTTCCAAACGACGGTTCCCATGAATTTCCGACGAAATTGATCGCCAGCCTTGATTCCGGTCATGTGCTTGGAGCAACCCGAGTCGATGATCCAAAGACAAATTTCGATAACCTCCAAGAATGAAAAAGAATATTGTGGAAACCGTTTTGATTTTGGTTCCTTTGGGTTAGAGGTAAAATCCTGATCACACTCAAATAGGTTTTCTACAGGAATTCGGTTTATCACTCATTTTACCATTCTCGAGTGTGAAAGTTCTACCTGTGGGTTTCCAAATATCATCCCTAAAGTATACACTATAGTTCCTGTCAATAGTGTAAAGCCTAAGTTTTGCAACTAGTCTTCCTACTCGTTTAGCGTAAGATCTTTTGGAACGTTCTTCGAGCGGCTTATCATTCATATTCTTAGAAACAAAATCATCTTGATCATTAATTAAAGATTTCTTGCAAGTTAAACAAAGAGATTCAACACATTCATTAGACTTACCAAGTTTCATAGGTTCAAGACATTAAGATGAAATGTCTTTCTTATTCAAAAACGGTAAATTCCTAGAGTGTTCTTCTACTTTCTTCTCTTTATTCAAGCTACAACTCCTAGAGGCAGTCGAGACTCTATTGTTCCTTGGATTGCTCTTAGGCTTTAGTCTGTTGCTCCTAGAGGTGCTTTCTAGTCCTGTAGAAGGTAAGGCACACGCATTAGGATTCACATTTTCATCAAGGGAGGTGGTTTCAATTTGTCCTAGTCTCTTTAGAGTGCATTTCTAAACTTATGTCGTTTGTTCCATATGTTTTAGATGTGGAGGCAGACGCATTAGTGGTAATCATCTTAAAAAAGCCAGTGCTAAAACTTTTGGTTTCTCGATAACCGCTTTTCCTTTATCAACATTTTTGTTTAGGTAGGCGGTGGAGTGACCGGTTTTGATGAAACATTTTTCTCATTGACTTTTGGAGGAGGCATAGAAATAGACATTTTTGGTTTGGAAACCGGTTTGGGATCATTTGCTTTCTCCTCAGTCAATGGTTTTGTAATCACAAGATCCACTTGCCTTTCCTTTTTGACTTTCCAAATGAGCCCTCAAAAGATCATTTTTCCCTTTCATGTCATTGTAGGCACGCTCATACGACAATTTGTCATATTTGCATTCCTCAGTTTTTTGATCAAGTTGTTTAAAATATGAGACATTTTCTTTTTCAAGTTTTTCAAGAGCCTTTTCATATTTTGAAACAATTTCGAGGTCTCGGATCGAGTCTTTCATGATCTTCAACATAATAAGTTTGCAAAATGATGGACATAATATCAGTAGTCAAAACATCTTCGAAGAGATAATCATTTAAATTTTCCAAAACTTTGATGTGTTCAACACTTTCATTAGCTTGCTTTACCAGTGATTTATGGTCCTTGACAAAGTCAGCTGTTTCTTTCAAAAGGCTTGTTCAAAATAAATTACCCTTGAGTTGATGTTATTGGTGAGGGGCAATTTGAGTTTCAAAAACTTTTTTGTTCAATATCAAAACTATTAAACCAGATGTTGGTTGTAATATGAGTTTTAGTTTTAACAATCTCCAAAGTCGCCCAATTCTAGTTTTAACATCGTCTAAAATGCTTCGCATCACTTGTGTTAAAAGGATTGTTTGAAGACATTTGTTCAATGTTCGAAAGAGATTTAGAGACAATAACCGGTTTTGAAACCGATTTTGAACAGTGTTGACACTTTGTTTGAAACACTTGGTTTGGTGGAAAACGTTGATTGAGAAACAAACGAAATACCATTAATTTTGTTCCATTTGTTATAATCAATAGGTTTGATTTCGGATGTTTTGTTTCATTTTCATCTACTCTCCTCGATAGTTCCAACGTTTCAAGAGAATCATGCACAATTATGGGTTCATGCAAATGTTTTCCATTGTTCAACACATTCCGTTCTTTCTGAGCTTTCTTGAGGAAACCAAGAGGTGAGTTACCAAGAGCCATTTTATGTGAAGTATGAAAAATCGGATTTACTTTATTAGAAAGCATCTTGTTTGTTTTAGCGGAATGACCCGTTGTAAGAAGTAAATTATCCAATTTTTGATAGTTTCATTTTTATCCAGAATTTCATCAAGAAGAGAATCTTCGCGTTTTGAAAAATCAATAATCAACTGCTTCTTCTCTTTTCAAGATCGAAAAGCTGTGTTTTTGTTTAGAAAGTTGATCATTTAGTTTAGAAATTTCCTTGTTTAAAGATTTTATTTTCAAGTTCAGATTCACATCAAGTGTATCATACTTGATTTGCAATTGTTTTTCTCTTAAAACTCTCGGTAACCAATTTCTAATTTCGATATTTTGTTTGTATGAAATTCATATGCTCTGGCGTTCTCTTTGTAACTCTCAAGCTCGGTGGTCAATTTAACATTCGCGGCCTTAACTTCGCGATTGACCTTACTCACTTTCTCAATTTCAATGCCACGGTTATTGATTAATGATTCAAAATAAGCACGTGTTTCCTCATCAGTCTCATTATTTTGTGCCACACAGCTTCCACTAGGATCCACATCCGAGTTTGAGTTAGTATTGCTACAACTCGGATTGTCCGGTATGTATCATAAGTAGGTGCCGGCGTCACGAATCTGTTCGTCATGAGTAAACACATCACATATGACATTGTTATAGCATTGATCAATGATTGGTACCTCGAATCTGCGTTGGCATCATAGAGGAAGTCGAGTCGTGTCGACTTAGTCTCCTCGAAGATTTGCCATGAATATGCAGTTCGCATTGATTTCCTCGAGGTCTTCCAAATCATCCACGATAGCTAAAAAATCATTTTCCTCAAGACTAAACTGCATCCCCGCTTCTTGCTTACGTGCTAACAAAGATAGCTTTCCAAGAAACTCGGCATTCTTCTTGTGTGGCTTAGTGGGACAGTTTCGTGCCATGTGACCCATTCCTCGACAATTATAACACTTAACCGATTACCACGATTCACATTTCCATAATTCCCAACACTGGAGCTGCAACATTCCCATTTTGATTACCCATCGCTCTATTCCCAACATTCGTCCCATCGATTTCCAACATTACGACCCAACCGATTACCCGATCGGAACCGCTGATTACCCATGCAAAATCGGTAGCATATCCCTGCTGATTCCCAATAACTCCAACCATTTTACCTTGATTGCCCATGTTCACACCCTACCGTGCAATTTTCTGTGCGAGTGTTTGATGAAATCCTTTGGTTGTTGTTAGTTGGTGTGGAATAGCGACTGCTGAATGCTTTACCCAATAAAGAAAATACTTGTCGCAAAGCTTCTTCTTGTTCAGTTTTAGGATCAGTGATTCCTTGTTCCCGTATTGTGGATACGGTTGTTGAATGACTTGTTGTTCCGGTGGATAGAATTGTTGTTGTGGTTGTTGAATGTATTGCTGCAAGTTGTTGTTGGAAGATCATGAAGCTTGTTGTTGTGTAATCACTCGAAGGTTGAGTCTTTGCAATAAGTGCCAATGGATCATGATTCTTTGCCAATCTTTCTTTCTTGACTTCATTCACTTCACTTGGTTTTGTTTGAAAATCGTTTAGTTGATCAAAGTTCACCTGATGTAAGTCTTTTGTTTGGTTGACAATAGTGACATAGCGTCCCCATTCTTCCGGAAGATTGTTCAGAACTTGATGTTTTGAGCGATAGTTACGGGTGTCAACTTTTTACGATAAGCTCATTCATCAAAGTGCAAAACCTTCCATAGTAGGATTCAATGGATTCTCCTTGAGTTGAAGTAAACTTTTCCCATTCAGGTTAGCGGCTTGTTCTCCATGTCTTGTTGACCAATTTTTGTTCCATGACAAAGCCGTCTAACACGTTCCCACATATCAAAATCGGTTTCACAACCTGCTCTACAGCAGCAAAGATGTCTATTGGTAAACCCAGTTGGACAATATGAATTGCCATATCATCTGCATCGACTTGCTTTCGATCCTCTTGTATTCGATTCAGTTTGAGTATGATAAGATGGTGGGGACGTGAGTTCCGGTGGTCTAGGATTTGTCGAGGCTTGAAGGGTCCATTCGTAATGGAGTTAATCATGAGTTTTCCATTAGGTTTGGTCTTGATGTAGCGAAGCATACGACTTTTCCATTGAAGATAACCACCTTTTGCCAACATAGGAGGACGGTTTTCGGCACCGGCTGCATGAATGTCTTGTTGAGTTGCCATTGATGAAGGTATGATCTGATAAAGTTGATGTAGGATCGATTCAACAATAGAGGAGTTGAGGTTGATGAAGATTAAGCTCGGTTGAGGTTTTTCTGAAAGTCGTACTCGTAACCTTGGTTCTTAGGCGTAAAAAAAAATATTCTCCCAAAATTTGAAATTCACTATAAAAATCAATTCTAAGGTCGAATGAAAAATTTGAGTTAAGACAATTTTGACGCCAAATTTGACCCGAAAATTTTGAATTTAGGCCCAAAAATTTGAATTTTTGACCAAAATTTTCACAGTTAAACCAAAATTTGAATTTCGCGTAAAATTGAATGTTTAGTCTCCTCAAAAATTTAAATTTTACTCAAGTTTTCCCGCCAAAAAACTTTTTTTTTAAACCTTTATGCGTAGAAAGAGTTTAGGCGTAGACCAAAGAAGTTACGAGTAGGATATGGTTACGAGTAGGATGCTTAGGCGTAGAGATTGTGCTTAGGCGTAGGATTCCTTATGCGTAGACCAGTATCGTACGCGTAAACTTAAGGCTTAGGCGTAAACAAAATGCTTAGGCGTAGAAATGTTATGCGTAAGTGGAACTTATGCGTAGATTGTTACGCGTGGCGTTATGCTTATGCGTAAACGTAGGTTTAGAACCAAAAATCCTTTACACTGTCACAGCGTAAAAGATATCCACAAGTCGAAGTGTTCCACACACTTATCCAAGTGAGAGAAGCACCGAGTAACCTTTGATGCTCGAAGATTCTTAGCCAAAAAGTTATGCGTAGGAAGTTACGCGTAGAAAAAGGGTTTTGACTTTCTTACGCGTAAAACTAGGGTTTTGACTTACGCGTAAAACATTTCCAGTGATTCAAACAATTTCTCTTGCACAAACAGCCTTAAAAACACTCCAATAACACAAATCTTTTGACCTTTTTCACCCAAAGTGTGTAGAAATCTTACGCGTAGAAATGACCAACGCAAAACGTACGAGTTAAAAACTGATGAAAAACACGTAAAGCTTCGAACTTTTTTCCAAAACTAGACTCTTTAACACTATAGGAACCTCAAACCATAAGAATCTTGAAGATTTTAGTGCAAAAAGTAAAGTTTTAAGCGTGAACACTTTGATAACGAAGCTACGCGTAACACTACAAAAAAACTTCAACCAAAACACTCCTAAACCATTGTTAGGCGATTGATACCAATTGTAGGACCTTACAAATATCAACCTTATCACAAACCCACTTAACAAACACAAGTATCACCACGTGAAACCATGCTACGCGTAGAACACGTTCAACCCAAACACAAACATAAAGCGTACAAGATGAAGAAGAAAAGATAAAGATGTTGGTGACTTGATGTTTATAAAACCGTGTATGTTGTGAGAGAAAGATGAAAACTATAAGTTTATATCAAAGGAAAACACACACACACACACACTTTCAAGCACACCCCTCAAATGAGACTTTGAGGGGTTTATATACTTACATACAAGACTACCCTAATGGGATTGCCATGGGCTTGGATTGGATTACATGAGATACAAGGCTAGCTTAACATAACAATTAGCCATTTAGCTTAGCCCAATCCACGAGCCCGATGACTATTCTATCACGATATCTAACACACGTTACAAAGTTCCTAAATATGAATGACCATCACTTCCAATAAAACTATTAAGGCTAACAGTCATGCAATGGGTTATGGGTCATGCTCCATGGGTATGGGTCATGGACTTTGGGTTATACCCAACTACATTCAATGTATTTGGTCAATGGATCAAATACTTAAGTTTCTACCCATTCATATTACCCATTATAATACATACTAGTTATGTATATATTTAGCCAATATGTAAACACCAGTTGTTGTACATATGTATTACTAAATCATACAATCACTTATACTTGTTTTAGTGTTTTATGTGAAAACGTAAGTGTGTTAGAAAACTATTGGCTCAAACCATTTACGTATTTTTTTTGTTAAAATGATTTTACGGTTGTCATCGACAAAACATTAGAAGATCGTAAAATATAAATAAATGTTTTTACAACTTATTTGTATTAACAATTTAGTTACGCTGTAGTTAATAACTTGGGTGCAAAGTTTTGAAGTCCGGGGGCTGAAAGCGACAAAATTATATTAATATTTATTTCAAGGACTAAAGATTATATAAAGAAGTACGAAGAAGGGCTGAAAGTGACAAGTTAATTCAAAGTTTTATTAAGTTCAAGGACTAAAAGTAAAAATAACAAGAATGATGAGGAGCTGAAACCATACATATCTTATAAGTTTTATACTTATAAAGGCATATGGACTTGATATGAAACATGCGCTACTTTAGGGGCTAAACATGGACAAATGCATGAAAGTTTAAAAATGGGATGACATGAAAAAGTATGAGATAAAATAGTTATGGCGTAATTCAATTTTAGTTACGGCGTAACTAAGAATTTAATTACGACGTAATTGTTCGAGACCGAATTTCTTTGCGCCGTCATTGGTTACGGCGTAATTCGCCTTTGAGGTTACGCCGTAATCTTGTCGGGGCCTATAAATACAGCCCTAAATCTGCATTTTTATGTATCTCTCTTCACCCCTCTCCTAGGGGTCGACTAGGGCACCACTCCAGGGCAATTTTCAACAGTTCCAAGCCATCTTTCAAGGAAGAATTCACTTGCAATCTTCATTATTATTAGATATACATCAAGTAATTTGTATCAAACAATATATTTAATTCTATTCATGTTGTATTCATCCTTTTTGGTATAATTTACTATATGTTTGGCTAAGCACCTTTGGTGCTAGCCTAGTTATGATTCCTTGATTGTATTGTTTATGTTTTCATTCTTCTATAATTGTTTCTAGTGTATGCGTGCATAGTTAATTGGTAGTCACCCTAGCTTCGGTAGTTTTGACTTGCGGTCGTATTTACTTGCTTAGGAGAATTGACCAAAGGACCCTAGGGAAGTAGGTATAGAGGGTTGGTAAGAATTGACCAAAGGACTATCAATCCTTCTTGTGCGAATTGACCAAAGGATCACCATTCGGAAGGAGAAACTTAAGAAGTTAGGGATGTGTGTCGAAGATGCTAGCGCCTGGGCAAACATTGTTTATGTTTATTAGTTTAATTTATCAATCAATCAAAAATCCCTTTAAATCGTGACATTAGATTTAAGTTAGAATCCACTCACATAGCTCTTGGGACGACCTCGGCTGTACCGAATATTACATTACACTCGACCGGGTACACTGCCCGTGAGTGCATAAGGTAGACCGTAGATAGACGAGACTATTATAAATATGAAAACCTGGTCAGAAATCCTGCATCAATAACAAATGCAATCTTCGTATTTGTAGACAATCACACAACTGCAAAGGCACTATGGGAAGCAGGAGAGCGTTTAATGCAGGGAACCAAAGTCGAGAAGCAAGATATTCTACCGTGGTCAATGACTTGAACGAAAATGGCATTATTGTACCTATACTCTATTTAATTATCAATTCATGTTACATGTTCAACCCGAATGGAAATGCTTTATCATTCAAGTCAAGCAGAATAAAGTTCTTAAGGACACGACATTTCCTCAGGTTTTTTATATCTTGAAACAGAATCAAGATGAAGAAAAAGATATTCGAGAAGAGCTTGAAAGACGTAATATTGATCCATTGGCATTAATGACATACTTGACATCTCACTTATCCTAGGAACAAGTTAAATTTCAAGCACCAGTACAGAGGCAAACGGGTCATCAACAGACTGAATATGCACCACTACTAACTCATCCACCTACCAATTATCCTCAACAACCATATACTTTCGTAGCACAAGCTCCATCGCATAATCCACCTACTTATGTAGCACCATCACTAGCATACACATCATCAGCATATGTTGCCCAGGCACCTACT
The DNA here is from genome assembly GCA_910596185.1 of Chrysanthemum makinoi. Lineage (NCBI taxonomy): Eukaryota > Viridiplantae > Streptophyta > Magnoliopsida > Asterales > Asteraceae > Chrysanthemum > Chrysanthemum makinoi. The sequence goes on from OU343219.1 coordinate 96,355, forward strand.
CATCCTACTACAGTTTACACACGATCGGAACAAAACTTTTCACAAGTTAACTATGCATCATTACCTCCAGAGTATTCCACACCAGAGGCAACTGGAGTGTTGCCATGTCACACTGCTGTATCTGATCCTATTTAAGACCTAACCACTATAATGTCATTACTTTCCCGAGCTATCACTCGAACCTACACAACCCACACTAACAAAAATCTAAGGATGTCATCCAATCTGAGAAACCCAGTCAGAAAGTTCTAACCACCCAGAGCTCTAGCTCCATCACAATAATGGAATTATGCGTCTCTAGGACTGAACAACGGGTATTCTGGAAATGGTGGGTATTCCGAGAATGTTAGTTATTCAAGGAATGTTGGTTATTCAGGGAATGTTGGTACGAATGGGAATACTGCAGTTGTTGGGAATTCTTTACAGAGGAGTAATACTGCAACAGTAAAGTGTTATAACTATCGGGGTACTGGGTATTTGGCAAAGGACTATTCTGAGTATCATAAGGAAATGATGTTGTTATGAAAGAATGCTGAAACATGAGCACATATGACCACTGAGGAAAATGATTTGATAGCTGAGAAAACTAATGATGAAGAAGAATTGACTACACACTGCATCTTCATGGCTAATCTTTAGGAAGTCGCATTTGACACCAACTCTCCACCAGTCTATGACACTGAGAAGATTTTTGAGCTCTCATCTACTTCTTATAATGCATCTAATGTGTTTTTCTCATGTACAAATACATCATGCGAATAGTGAATCCATGAATGACACTGTTGGTCCTGGATGATTCATGCAACACCATAAAATTGAATGAATAAAAGCTTGAGCAAATGAAAATAACGTATATTCATTATTGATAATGGTACGGTTACACGATATTGACCATGATCAACTAACAATACCCATTTGGTCATTGCTACCGTATCAGTTTCACACAAGAGATTGAAGATGGAGGTGATAATCTTTACGAGGGATAGTTGCAGAATACTATCCCTAGAAATGAAAAATGCTTCTCTTGAAATTATGAAGAGGAAGATCTCACTTAGAAGAGGAAGTATTTTCTAGAGGTGGAATCTATTGACTATCACTACCACTAACCTCCCTTTTATAGACAAAGGGAGATACACTATTAGTAGTTACAAGAATAGTAATAACTAAACTAGAAGTAAGGAACACGTGCACTTGTGTGGCTAGGGATGCATTACTGTGCTAATAGCTCTGGTACATGTGAGTTGCTTTCCTTTTTCTCGATGAATCCTTATCTTACCAAGGGTTTTCCCGCTTTGCCTTAACTTGAATTACTCCGGCCTAAGCGTGCCTAAATACTGCAGTCAGTTCCAAGGATACACTTTACAAGTATGTTGAAGAAATACTCTGAGTGTATCTGATAAATGCAACTGGTTCATTTTCTTGGTTTAAGATGATAAGTCCTTTTTTCAGAGACCTAAAAGGAATTTGTCAGTCATTTAGGTCCCAGGGGTTGTGTTACTTCTCTGCCCTTCATGGTGTGGCTTCGTTATCAGGTTACAAAGTTTACTAGTCCTTGTCCTTGTCTTTTGCAAGGCAAGACTATAGTGCATGAGAAGATACACTCATATCAGAGGTGTTTAACCACAGATATATGAACACTTAGAGAGTCCCTTTGAACCGCTGTTATTCCATTTAGTGGTTTTTGACTTTGACTTCTCTAAGGTTCACTCATAGGTGTTTTACCTTTTGAGTCATTTGGATAGCTGATGATGATCAATTGTGCTGATCATTCAACCATAGGTAAGCTTCGCTCTTTGGTTTACCTGTTGACTATGTGTGAGAGAGAGCGTTGGATCTCTGATCAACTATCCTTAACTTAGGCTGAGTTAATGTTTCAAATACTTGTGAGGGATACTTTAGTCAGATTTTGACTTAATAGACACATATGTGACGCACCAGGATGGTAGTAATATCATCTTTGATACACCGTATATAAATCCTAATGGACACACACTTCTACATGATATGTCTACTTATGAACAAGATCGTGCTGTGATTCTTTCCTTAGTTGATGCTTTGAATGTTAAAATCTAAAACTGTACTATTGTCATTCAAAAACACAAAGATGAGAATGCGGTGTTAACCAATGAGCTTGAGAAGTACAAAAACCAAGTAAAAATTTTAATTTAGACTATAAAATAAAAATGTTCTTGAAATTGATTATGCTGAGACTGTCGAATGTGAGACAAAATTGAAAAAGTAGCTTGATGATCAAAGTTTTCTAAATCATCATAATATTCAAAATCTGAGAGATGAAATTTCAAAACTCATGACTTGGATTTCAAAAACTCAACCACTATTTCTGATCTTGAAAAAAGTAAATTTGGCTAAAAAATACAATAGTCATGAAGAAAAAGATCGTGAAAAAATTCTCGAACTGGAACAACATGTCAAATAGTTAACCACCACAGTCTATAGAACTAAAAATCAATTCAAACAATTCATATGCTTGCACCAAAACCGAAATTTTACTATCTCGGTGAAAGCAATATTGAATTTCAAAATCCTCAGTACCTCAAGAAAGCTCAGCGGGAACACCCTATTCTATATAATTATGATCTGCCATGTTCGCATTATATTCAATATGTTAAAATCTAATGATATCAAGCATTCATTCATGTATGTCTAAAGAGTCATTACAACATGAAATCATGAGTCGATCAAAGTTTAAATACAGTGAAATCAGAAAAATTGATTATAAAAAGTTAAATAAACTTTATAATGATGTTGTCCCATGAAAGCAAAAATATGCTGATGAAATATTTTCCACTTATCCTTTAAAAATAGAGGCTTCTCCAACCATTCAAAACATTGAAATTAAATCTTGCAATTTGGAGAAGCATCTTGATAAAACTTGACCCAACACTCCTAGGAGTAAAGGGATGAAGACTTTTAATGGACTAAAGGATATGAATGATTTTCTTCAAAAAGCGATTCATGACAAACTTACACTAAATTTACCACAATGAAACACCGAATATCATCGTAAATTCCAAGAGATTTTGGAAAACAAAATAAACCCAATTGTTCAAAACTTAAATGCATATATATAATCTAGTTTGAAAATGATTTAACAATTGAAATGGTTGATGATTTGAAGTATGTTAATTCTATTGAAAAAGAGGTTGATGGAAAATCAGATAATCGACTTATCTTCGTCAGATTTCTTCATTAGGATCTCATGGTATCCTTTGTATGCATCGAGGAAGCACTTATACTTGAAATCAGCTAAAGTTTCCACATTCTAGTCGATGTGGAGGTAACAGATATTTGTCTTTTGGACATACCTTGTTTAATCTGGTGAAATCCATGCACATGCACCATGTTCCATTTACTTTTTTGACTATCACTGGGTTTGAGACCCAGGTTTGATATTTGACAGGTCGTAAGATGCCTGCCCTAGTTCAGGTATGTGACCTGAGTATCTATTGCCTGAGAGCACTCTAGAGAGAGATTTTGTCTTTTCTGCCTGATAGGTGGTGCATATTGGTTTAGACCCAGGCTGTGCTCTACCAATTCCATGTCTATCAATTCCATGTGAATGCCCATTATGTTTGAAGGTTTCCAGGTGAATACATCCAGGCTGTTTGCTAGAAGTTGTACCAATTGATTCTAAATGAGGTTAAAGGTTGACTTTGATTGTGATTGGTTGATCTGGGTATTCTGGGTGTAAGATGACCTTAATTTTTTTGGGGTTATCTCCCAGAATGGGTGTCCAAGTGATCTCCCTGATATTGCTTTCTTCTAGCGCGGCAGCTAGACTTGCGTCTCTGCTTGGGTAATCGCTTTTTACCATAGCAACCCCTGCTTTTGTTGGGAAATCTACTAGAGATCTAATGGTGGAAACTTTCATGTTGAGCTTCTGAAGGGTTGTTCTTCCGAGTATAACATTGTACTTGGATGTAGATTTAATAATTCTAAAATTACAACGATATTGTTCTCGACAGTGGGTGTGTTCCTACTGTGACTTCTAAAGTGACTACCCCTTCAGGGTATGATCTCTCTTCTGAGAAACCGATCAGTGGTGTGGTAGGGGGACCTGAGGTTTGACCTAATGTACTCTGGGAGTTTGTTGAAATAGTGTTCGTACATTATGTCCATTGAACTTCCTACGTCCATGTATATCCTACTTACTCTATGTGAAGCTATTATTGCAGGTATAACCACTGGGTCAAAAGATGGTATGAATGTATCCCATCAGGTGTTTCCCGGTGGGGTACATTGCCATGTCTCCATGACCTCATTGTTTCCTTTTGTGCCTGAGTGCCATGATTGGATCGTGTTGACACTCTCTACTTCTTCCCTTGGTTTTTGTTTCCCCTTGTGTGTCCAAGTAGTTAGGTCTAAGTGAATCTATTGAATCTTCTAAGTGTAGGGTAGACTGTATGTTTTGTCTAGATTGTATGCTAGGAGGAACGGTTGGGTGCCTTTTTATGTGTTATACATGGGCTATTTCTCAGGCAGTGTTTTGGTTTGACTATTGTATGTGAAGTAATACGGGCAAAGATAGGTGAGTTGATATGTGTTTACCTGAGTTTTTCTTGGCAAGTGCATGTTGCATGACCTTAGTTGTATGTTTTTCGGACCCTTTTTTCGACAGCCTCCAACATTCCTTCTTACCCCCTGAACACCATAAGTCTTTGACTTTCGAGCTTGCATGAGTGACATGGGAGAGTGATATCTCCCGTAGATCCATGTTGGCTTCATTGAAAGAAATGACGTGCACATAACTGTAAGGTCATTCGACGTACTTATCTTCTTCATAGGTTTCTTCGTGTGGTTGTCAGGTGGTTGGTGAGTCTTTCGAACAATTGTAAAATTTTCTTTGTGTGAGCGAGGTTTTCCACTTGGACAGTTTCAGAGTGGTTTTTGATTATTTCCGAAGTTGTAGGGTGTTGCTCACTAGCCATGTTTAACCAAGAAACCAGTGATTTTAGGGAAAAAAATCTTTAGATTTTTGAGTGAGAAAACAAATGAAAGTAGGTGAAAATTTTTGAAAAATTTGTGGCTATTTTGTATCATGTCCCCACGGATGGCGCCATATTTACGTTTAGTATGTATATAGGATTAGAGATGGGATGGGAATGGTTTTGTTGTTTGGTTTCCTGTGTTGAACGGTAAGGACCCGATGAGCTTGATATAGATCAAGAAGCTCGGGTAACACTTAAACATGAACCACACTGCACTTCTGTGAAGCAGTATTTTCCCAACTGTGTGAAAAATTATGTGATAGTGTGTGTTGTTCTCCTTTTATAAAGAGGCTTTTAGGGTTTAGAGATAAACCCTTGTGGGATGATCGATGGCTGCCAGGGAGCCAGGTATCGATCATTCGAGAGCAGAAAAGGAGGAAATATGTTATTCTTCCTTTGGCTCATAGTGTGCTTGTCGTGCGTCTCCAATGTGCAATGTCAGATGGTACATCTTAACCGCTAGTGACAGTTGGGGATCAATATCTTTGTCTTTACTCAGTCAGGTCTGAGAGGTCTTTCCAGGCTCTATGTGGCATGGGATTTAAGCCGGCCTCTATCAAGTATGATTGGGACTTGGTAATGGGCTTGATTCGAGCATGTTGATTAATGAATTTGCGCCATTGATATTGATACGCTGCCGATACTTTGCCTCTCTTACATTTTTCTTATTATTATTAGTGCCATCTCCCCCTATTCTCGGAGAGAACAAATAGCCATTGTTCATATCTTCGTACTTATGTGTAATATTGGCTTTTTTCTTCTTTATGCATCTTTCACCCGCTGCTATTTGCTCTATGAGTCGAATCACCTCCTTTTTGTCCTCTTAACTATAATTTTTGAGGGTTTAGCTCGTTTATATTACTCTATTTCTCTTGGTCAACACTCTCTTAGCTACCTACCATATTTTGTTAGGAATTTGAAATTCCATAAGTAAAGTATCGGTCACCTCAAATATTATCTAGCATATGTTAGCTCGTAGACTTGTAGTTATTTACGTTATTATATAGTTAATTAGTTAGTCAGTAGCGTAGAATAGTGATGAGTGTGTAAATACTCATCATTTTTAGTCAAATCTGAACTGCAAAACGTTTAAAAATGCTCAGAAATGCATCAAAATACTGAAAATATTCCAAAGTTGCATTTTATATGTTTCAGATGCAAACTGTTCAAAATCAGATGAAAAATGAGCTAAGTTTGCATAATTGGCAGCTTCAGTCCCCCAAGTTTCTAAAATTGTCAAAAATAGTCCCTGAGCCTTAATTTCAAAAGAAAAATCACCAAAGGTCCTTTTAAAATCATAAGTTATCAAAATAAGTCCTTTGGTGAAAAATATAAAAAGTTTGAGAAAATTACAAGAATGGTCCTTCAAGTTTGAAAATTGGCAAAAATGGCCCTTGGAAATTGGAGAATGGCAAGTTTGGTCCTTATACTTTGTGAGATTGTCACTTTTGGTCCCTTGAAACCTCTTTGCTTGAATGGCAGCTTAGGTCCTTGTGTTTTCAGAATTTACATCATTGGTCCTTGTTATTTAAGCCTTTTTGACCCCTAGACCCTTGTCAATCCAATTGTGACCCTTGCCTATCCTTTGACCCCCTGTCAATATGCATTTTGGACCCCTGCCTATTACTAACACTCTGGTCAAAATCCTGGTCAAATCCCACAAAACCCGCCAAAGTCTCTCCTTCACCTGCTTCTCTGAAACCAAGCAATACCCCATCCCCCCTCCTCACCATCCACTCAAACTTGTTCCCCCACCTCAACTAACATCCAAGAGAGCATTTAATGCATCTCCCCCCCCCCTCACTCAACCTATCCAGCTGTTACTCCAATTTTGGCGCCAAAACTGATTCTATGGCCAAGATCAAATTTAAGCCATCCAATGGCTGAGGATATTGCTGGGAAACAATCAGAATAGAGAGAGAAGATCTTTGGATATAAAAAGAAAGCAAATGGAGCAAGCAAATAGTTTAGTGTAACACCGTGGAGGAAGGACGGGTCTTTACCCACTGTATGCCTGATCCACAGTCCGATAGGAGGACGTATTGTTTGTAAGTATAAATACCCATTTCATCCATGGAAGGGGTGTGGCTTGGCAATCTAACCTTTTACATTTTATTGAACCAACTCTCTACCAAGAACACCATCTCTCTACTTTCTCTCTCTAACTATGGCAAACATGTATTTTGATCATCCAAGACCACCCGAATCATCAACACAATAAATATATCGATCCTACAAATGGTATCAGAGCCAGGTTTATTGTGTTATCTTTGATTTGTGTGGTCCGTACCATAGTTATTGTTTGTGGTTTTTTGGTTCATGTTGTTAAACTGTCGGTTAATGTGTTATACAGTTTATACATGTCTTCATTTTTGTATCATCCTTTTTTGGTCTAAATATTAAAACTGTCATGTCTGTCTTGGTATCTGTTTGGTCAAAATATTAAAATTGTCATGTGGTCTGTCTTGGTGTCTGTGTTATACCTTTTATCTTTGGTTCAAACTTATTAAAGTTTCATCCGTATTTTTGTTGTTACCAATAGCAGTTTTCGTGGTCTAAATGGGTAATATGAATGCTTTTTATAAAACTTTTCTGGGTTTATTTGAAGCTGGCCGGAAAAGTAGTCGGAAAAACTCATCGGAAAAGATTTTATTCATCCTAGCGAGTTGTACAACTTGTGACTTTACTGGTGGCGACTTGTCTTTACAAGTCGTCTAACTAGCGAGTTGTCAACAGAAAAATGAGGTAGCGACTTGGCCTTATAAAAGCTAGCGACTTGTATGTTTTGAAAATGGTGGCGACTTGGAAAAACATTGGACCTAGCGACTTGTTTTTTAACAAGTTGTAGCGACTTGCTCTGGAAAATGAAGCTAGCGACTTGTGTTTGAAAATAAAAAGAGTAGCGACTTGGTTATAACATAGCAACTTGACTCATGACTAGTAGCGACTTGTCTTGGTATTTTGTCAAAATAATGGTTAGCGACTTGTTACTTGTCTCGACAGAAATAAGATGAAAAAGAAACTACCACTAGACCTCGACCTCGACATCAACAACATAAACCAAATACCACTGTCTTAATGACTTCAGTACCAAATACCATCATCAGTCCAATCGACAGAAAACCATCAACATCCAATCACAAATCTATCCTAACTCATCTTTCTTCTTCATTCAACAATCAACCAAGACTCTAAGAACAAAAAGAAAACTTTCAAAAGATCTCAGCCATGGTTCACGTTTTATCTTTCCAAGATTTTTTTTCTTTCGTTGAACCAATATCATCATTGATCTTGTCATATTCGAAGTTAAAACTTCATAATAATATTCGAAGTGTAAAGAAAGACCAAAACCATTTGGTTTCAATCTTTTCTTTGTTTCGATTGAAGACAAAACAAGAACAATACTACGTTATAATCTTACCCGAGACCACTAATTGATCTTGAAGATGTGCCATGGATAATGATGAACCTTATGCCATCCCTGTGGCTAGGTCGAAATGGGTACTTATCTTGGAAGGATTTCATGGTGCGTTTCCAATTACTGGTGAGTGGGATTTAGTGGCTGTAGAGATGGATTAGGGTTTGATGGTGAAAGAAGCTGCGTGTCTGAGGGGGTGAGAGAGGCGGAGATTTTAGTGAGTGGATATCCCCTAAATTTAGGGTGTATTATTTCTGGATCGGATGGATTATCACTGTTTGGGCCTTACATATTTTGGTGGATCATTCGTTTGTCTGGGCTTAATGGATACTTGGATGGGTCGTGACTATTGGTATTGTAATTACTGTATCGCTGGTACTTATGCATTCCGAAAGTATATGTGACATGTGATATCTCTTGATTTTTATCTTAGCGAGTTTTTTGTGATATGTTCATTTGTTATTGATCTAATATAAATTAATTGTGTGATCGGAAGGGATTAATGACTTCTATTGGTGGTACTAATTTTTTTTGGATCGGGTGATGTAGTAACTCTTGAGCCTCGGTTCTAATGGATTGAATTAGATATTCGCAAACTCTTACTCTTACTCTTAAAGAGTTAATGATGTGAAATGGGCCTGATAATACGGATCTTTTACATGAGTTGGTACCATGTCTTTGGATACTAAGTAAACCTGAATTTTAAGAGTCATTAATTCCGAATGGACTTTTAAGATCAGGATGTGCTAATTTTAAAGAGGGCTTATGTTGGATCTTGTGTAAAGATTTGTATGACTATGAGATTTGTTGAGTTATGAGCTTTGAAGCGACTTGATAATGATATTTGAGATGTGTAGTGTTCATGAGATTTGTGATAATGTGATATGACGTGATAATGAAATTCGTTGTGGTATACGGCTTGGTACTTTGGTGTATACATTTTCACGGATAAAATCATGTCATGGCTTGCACTGAAAGTTAAACACGGTTGACTACGGGGTTGTTGTTCGATATTTCTCATTTGGCTTTGAAGTGAAGTTTTTCGGACGCGTCTACTTATTTCATCTTCTTTCTTTCTACCCTTCCGCGAAGATGACTTGTTTTGGGCATTTACAGAGTGTGATAAAGACTTGGCTATTTAGTTACGGGTGTGATTCTATCTCGCTCAACCCACTACGTAACTATCACTTCGGTGTCTCATGCAGTTGAGGATACGTCAAGAGGTTTTGTACATTGGGTACACCGTTTCTTCTTCACAAGGATTAGTACAAGTTTAAGTAACAAATCTTAGGAATTCTACTTCATGATCAAGTTTGGTATATCGGGTTTACTTCACCAGGAGGTCACTACAATAGCCGACAAAATGCGTGATTGATGTATTTACCAAAGTGTTTATTGGATGGTTGGTGATATTGTTGATGTTAGATTATGATCAGTTGATGAACCGCTGCATGTTCCCCTAAAACAGATATTCACTGAAACCAAAGTGGTCATAACACATTCAAGCTAACAGTGTTTACGGTTCTGTCTTGATTTTGTAAAATCCCGCGAAAGAACCTATTTCTCGGTTTAAATCATAGACTTTTAAAATCCCGTGACAATGGAAACATCCTGGTAATTGTAAAGTGCATTTCTGGATCTATCTTATGGTTTATTCTTGGTTTTGTAAAATCTCGCGAAAGATACTATTTCTCGGTTTAAACCATAGAGTTGTAAAATCCCGTAATGATGGAACCATCCTGGAGAAAAGGAAAGTGTATTTTTGAATCTTATCTGATGCTGGTGCTACGATTTCTACTTCGAAGAAGGGATAAAAGGGTGTACTTCATGAATTGGATGTGTGTTTGGATATTCGTCATGGCAGTTTGGTTATTACATGGTTTTACGGGGCTATGTGCTTTTAACCATGGTCAGGATGAAACCATTATCAGAGTTCACTTAAAACGTCAAAGGAAGCTGGATTTGAGTTTTTAATCAGAAGATGTGACAACGGAGTTAATTCACTATTATTTATTTGAGGTTGAAGTGAAATATCACGGGCGAGTGTACTTAGTATCTGAAGGTATCGGGGATGGATGGATGAAGATTCTTCAAGATCCTTGTTCGAGCTTATTATCAAAAACAAAGACTTGGAAATCTAGTTATTTTTGGGTGACTTTTACCTTTTCTTTTTACCACTTGGGGGAATTGGGCTCTTATCATCTCAAAATAACTATCACTTTAAGGAGTTACGTTGTAGTGCTCAGTGTCACATTCAATTGTGGATTTTCAAGAGGTAAAGTACGTCTATTACTTGATGGTTGGTTGGATGATGAGTATAGACTACTTAGAGAGTACTTAGAGATGCTAATGGAAATCGGTACCGCTCTTTGTTACATATGTGCAAGTATAAGTCACGAGTTCGGGATAGTTTACTTCAGGGTCAAATTCATCATATTGGGTTATCTCCATCAGCTGTCACTGCAAAGAGCCTACTGAATGATAATGGTGATGATTACATGTTCTGCTAAGAGAGTTGAAAAGAGAGAGATTATGACGTATGAACACAACAGTTCATGCCTCGTTCCTCAAAGAAAAGAAAAGTGTACGCTTCAGTGCGCTTTATCTTCTGAAGAAGAGAAATCTTCTTATTATGACCATTCTCATCAACATGCTTCATGCTTTTTCCATGCGCTTCAATCAAGTGAACCGGGCTACCATTGATTGTTTTCTTATTCAACTTGCTCAACTATAATGACGATGGCGACATCATGTGCTAATTTTGCGGGGAAGAAGTGTGAATAGACTACATTTGGATGATAATCACTTGTTTAATCAAGAATGGCATCTTCGTATGCAATTCTTGAGGGGGAAAAGAAGTATGATAATACTGCATGGTTGATTGTCATATGAGAATATATGGTCATACGGCTCCTAACTCATGTAAGAACCGATCTTCTTCTTATCGGGTCATCGTTACATGGTGTTTCTTCTTAAGAGCCGTTGGTTGACATCTTCACTCAGATTGATGAGTTTATTGACAAAGTGCTTCTGGTTAATGCTTCACGTATACATCAACATGATGATTCCGAACAATCTCTCTGTTCTTGTTTGATGTGATTGGTAGTTTGGTGTTACCATCTTGTGTGTTCGTTGCGGCCTGATTGATGATTTCCTTGATGAACATCTTTCTGTTCTTGTTTGATTGGGAGGGATTTTAGTTAAGGGGATTTGCAAGATGTAAGTTAATTGGGATGCTTTTTGGTGGGATGCTTTTGGTGTGAGTTGAAGATGTTAACATTCTATTCCCCATTCGGACAATCTTGAAGAAGGTCGAGTCTACAGTCTGTTCTACATTTTCTGCTAGATGTTAGAAGACTAAAGACGAGTTGCATTTAACGATCTAAAGACTTCTTCTTATTCTGGGCATTTATCAAACAGATTGTCAGTTTAGGGGAGAGCACTAATTGGGGGAGAGTGATATGTCGAATTTAATCCCCAATTAGTCTTGCTGACATTATTCAGCATGTTGATTCTCACAAAGACTTCAAATGTTCTTCTCAACAAATTTCAAGTATTTGGGCTGATAATATGTTGCTGATTCTGAAGCGTCAAAACCAGCAAGGGGAAGGAGACACACATATAAACACAAAGCGAGTAAACTTGATGAACTTAATTCTTCTAAGTGATTGAAGATATCCCGGGAAGACAAATGTTATTACCGCAGAGAAACTCAAGGTTTGACTCATGGCGAGTAAACTTGATGAACTTAATTCTTCTAAGTAATTGAAGATATCCCGGGAAAACAAATGTCATTACCGCAGAGCACTCAAGGTTTGACTCATGGTGTTTAGTGTTCTTATTCCAACTATGTGGGGGAAGAGATGGAAGAGTTAGTTTCTGAAGATGAAAGAGGTACACAAGTGTGTGATGATTTTGATGTTATCGCAATCATCAGGGGAGAGAGAATTGTGTACATTGGGGATGCTCAGCTGTTTTACTTGAGGGCTTAATCAGTGATTCAGAGATATAATCACTTATTCCGGTGTTGACATCCGCAATGATTGTCACCCGCAGAGATAATCAATGATTCGACATGCTTCTTCAATGTTATCGGTTATTCTCTCTTTGGGCATTCGGGTACTTCGGGTTCTTGAGCTTCATACACTTTCTTCAGGGGGAGAGAAAAGTATACATCGGGGTTATTCGTTGGCTATTGGACTTAATCTGCTACTTCGATGGTATAAGTTTCTCTGTCTTCGGGTATATGTGTATTCGGGTTCGTGAGCTCTAGTCTAAGAGATTGACTGCATCAATTCAACTACTCAGGGGAAGTGGTTTCTTGACACCTTTTGGAATGGATTGCGTCAGACTTCAGTGGTTATGAAATTTGAGAAGATTATTTATGAGTGGGATGATACGTTGCTGTTCTTGTTGATGATATAACCCCGAACGAAGAATCTCGATTATCGGTCTTAAAAGGAGCAGCGGGATTTATGATAATGGTGTGCTTCTTTGTGCACCATGCTAAGGCAAGCTTGAAATAGAGCTTCGAATCTGCTCATCTAATGGATCTTCGGTTTGGGGGGAAGCTACCAAAGTCTCTTTTTCTCATAGGCTCATGTTCTATCTTCTATTCTGGAGCCTCGGAAGCTTTGGTTGTGGAAGTTTAAGAGATGACGAATTCTATCTTCTACGACGTGCTGCCTGATATCCTTATCTCGGTACTTGTATCATCATCTTCTTAAATTATATCATCTAATCTATCTTTGTAAATATTTATCAGAAAAATAAAATACAAAAATATAAAGCCAGCAAAACAAAATAGAAAAATATAAAATCATAAAAAAATCCATAAAAATCAAAAAATTTAAAAATACCAAAAATATGTTTTCTAAAGACATGTCTTCTGATATCGATAACATCTGCGGTCTTAGAAATGCCATTCAATAACGGCACGGGACCATAGATGAAGTTCGAGCGGGAGGTGTAAATATTCTTTTTCAAAACATGTCTCTTAAAAATATGGCTTACAGTTATTTCAGACTGTAACCCGTGCTTAAACTATGGTTTGCTATTATTTCAGATAGCAACCCGTTCTTCAAGAAAGGAAAGTGCTGCGCTAAACCAATTTTCTATAATTTCGTGCACTTATCCTAAAACTATTTAAGGAAAGTATGTCGAAGGACTGCTGTTCCTACACAAATGTTTTTCCGTCTAAAATTCTTCAAAAAAATATTTGTTGTTTTCAAAAAGTGGTGGTAAATGAGTTGCTTGAAAATCTATCAGTTTCAGAATTTTCGTAAAAAAATGAAAACTCAATCAATGACTTCAGCGCTTTTAAACTTTTTAGAAAATGAGTCATTGATTGAGGGGGAGAATGTTTTCATATCTATATCATCTAACGGACTTTCTTAATTATCCTAATATGTTTAATTAAAAATGATGTTAACCTATGTTGAAGGACTAGGTGCCTAGGATAAGATTGTTAGGATTAGATGATTAGAGTTTGATGAACACATAATCCCATGCTTTATATGATCTGATTGATATGTTGAATTGATTGTTATTAGTCGATTGTTGTTTGGGTGATGTCGACCACCATATATCTGTTTGTTTCCACTAACATATGCGTATATGGTATATAAGAATGTTCCTGATCCGGATCCCACAATTGAAGACGATTGGATGCCGAAAGGAAAGGGTAACTATATCTTGGGTTGACAAATGAAGAAACGAAGCTTAATTGGACTTCAATGTAGAGTTGGCATAAATGCAACGTAAGAGGTGTCACTGCATCAGCAGATGGTTTTCTTCTAAGTGATTGAAGAAATGGAGCTTAATTTGACCTCAGTTGGCATTAAAATGCAACGTAAGAAGTCTCACTGCATTTGCAGACGGTTTTTCTTCCAACCCTCAGCAATAACAACAAAAGCTTCTCAACCACTAATGTATCTTTGTGCAGGATACCATTTTTAAACAATTTTTAAGAAAAATTTGAATAAATTGTTTTGAAAATGGAAAATATTGTTTTTGAAAATAAATTGAACTTAATTTTGAAAATCACCGGACTTCATTTTATCAAAACATAAGTCACTCAATCATCGACTACTGTCATCAATTGAGGGGGAGAGTGATTTAAAATAAAATATTTTCAAACAATATATCTTCAAAAGAGTCCGTTTGTATGTTAAAATGTGGTGATCTAAAGATTTAATGTTATATCATGGTATGATTTTTTTCTTTTGAATCAAGGTCTTTCAAAATGAAATTTTTTCTGTTCTTGTTTGATTGTGAAATTGTTTTATTTTACTAAAAGATCTCTTAAATACTATCATACCTGACACTAACAATCTTTAATGTCTTAAATTGGTCCTTATCTGTCATTATTCAAAATTAAATCTTGCCACGTCTTTCCCCAAACTCTTTTAAATGATTTAAATCAATTGGGATCACAAATCTCAAAAGGTTTGAAATTTTTGATCGGGGGAGAGATCGTGATTTAAATCTCAAATCTGTTTTAGTCCTTTATAGGCACTCCTGCCTCCATGTGCCAAACGATTTCAAATACACAATGCACATGTTGAGGAGGAGGATTTATCCAAAAATCAGATGAGTATTTAAACAAGGCCACATTTTCTCCCATGTTTTCTAAACCTAATTAAATCACTTGGGATCCAAAATCTCAAAGGGTTTGATATTTTTGATCGGGGCAGAATTTGTGATTTAATAATGAAATTTGATAAAAGGTGATCGATTTGATTCAAATGTGCATGCTGCTCTCTCATATGTGCTAAACGCTTTCGAATCTCGAAGCACATATTGAGGGGGAGCAAATGGTTTCTTAATGGCTTGTGTGATTGTGAATGTGCTTCAAAAGAACTCTTTCCTCTATGTGATAAAATGATTTCAAATATCCTATGCACATATTGAGGGGGAGAATTTACCAAGAAAATCAAATGGCTTTTTCTACGGAAATTGTGATCAAGAAAATATTTCAAAGTCCTCTTGCCTCCATGCGCTAAACAATTTTTAAATCATATGCACATGTTGAGGGGGAGGTTTTCTAAATGATCAAAACTATTAAGGTACAAAATGCTTTGATTTTATATCACAAGTACCTTGATTGTTTTTCCAAATGATTTTTCAATTGGTTTCATGAAGGAAAGAACAATACCAAAAGACCGACCAATTTACTTTATGCATGGTGTTATAAGGATGGTTAGGTTAGGTATTCGTTCCCACGATCCGCCAGAACCGGAGGGATCTACCCAGGGACAATCCACTAGATAGTGTAGAGTCCTTAGGTATATTGAAAAAAAAGGAGAAAAGTGAGATACGAGAAGAGTGCGGACTGAGACGAGCTAGTCTTGGAATAAACCCAACAAGGTTCTAGTAATGAAGTCTTGGTAAGCAGAAGGGGTTGAAGAATGAAAAAGAATTAAATGTGAAAAGGGTGAAAAGAAATAGCCCTCCAATAATTCAACCTTATGGCAGAAACCGAGTTCAATTCATATACTACTGGTGGTTACTAAGGTAACACTGGTATTGAAGATAAGACATCATGGACCCAGTGATGCACTGCACTACAACTTCCCAAGCTACTCAAGTTCCTCTTAAAATGGCTTGTTTCATTCTCACGGGGAACCTACATAATCTATCGACTTTCTTTTAGAGATAGTTGATATTGAAGAAGGGGACCCTCTCCCTAGTCTCCGGCATAGGAACCAAATGTGCACGATTGAGTCTAGAGCCAAGAGATCATCCACAATATCTCATTAGGACACAAAATTAATGAAGACTTGTTGTTTCACACAATGTGGAAAGTAAGTATATATTAAGAGTCCTACGCTTTATCCTTGTGGTATTGCCAGAACATCCGAGTGATATGAAAATATTCACGATGAAGATGGAAATCCTTCTAGAGCCAACATCAAACAAGCTCTTGGTGGGTGACATATGAGATCTTCTCGTAAGATCAAGCTTGTGACAACTGGATAGAAACGATGGGGAGATTCACTCGTGAATCAACCTTGGTCCAGGAAAGGAATTGACGAATACTTTTGGAAAAACCGTTCGATGTGCAAATCTTCTTTTCTCTAGCACGTCGAATGTGTATTCATTTTCAAACACAAAAAGTATCTCTGATTGAAAAAATACTTTTGGAAAAACCGTTCAATGTGCAAATCTTGTTTTCTCTAGCACGTCGAATGTGTACTCTTTTCAAATACAAAAAGTATTTTTAATTTGAAAATTGATCTTTCTCATAAAACCTTCGTCGTGTTGCAAAACTCTTTCTTCAAGCAATACGCGATTGTTTTTCAAATCATTTTCATCAATAAGTGAATCTCAATTCGCTGGTTCACTCACTCCGTGTTGTCTTCTTTGAGACGTTCCGGTTTGAGAACAGCTGCGAAACCCTGTCAAGGAGATTCTTAGGAATCCTACCTGATCACAGGAAGTACTTGTACTGATCAACGGGGAACCGTGGGTCGTGTATCTCAATTCAACGAAAGTGATCAAAGACACTTTCGTGTGTTTTATTGCTAACTGTTGTTTGCAGGTATACTTGGACGGTTGCAGTGATCGAATTGAGGAGTCAATCCAAAGCCGCATGCTCACAGCATCCACACTTAATTGAAGAAATCATGACTTGTGCATATCTACATAACCGGCTCGATATTTTATACTATGCTTCGCCGCTGCTGCAAATATCATGAACCAGTAAAGTTTCCGCTACTCTGATGGAAAGATGTCATGATCCAAAAGTGTGAGCATGTCGGTCCGAAAGTCACAACTTCACATGAAGGCAACACAACTATGGATGATCCAGAGAGATTTGTTGTGGCTGATGATCTCAATGAAAGCTCGAAGATCATCAAAGATGTGGATCAGTTCAAAGACCTCAACTAAAAGTACAAATCTAATCGGACTATGAAGAGTCACTGCTAAAGCACAAAGATGAAGAAGTTGAAGAATTCAAGTCTACGAGCTCAAGGGAAAAGATTATATAGAATGCTAGGATTCGAAATGTAAAACATGGGGTGACCTCCCTTAGGGGGAGATTGTTAGGAATTGGAAATTCCATAAGTAAAGTATCGGTCACCCCAAATATTATCTAGCATATGTTATCTCGTAGACTTGTAGTTATTTACGTTATTATGTAGTTAATTAGTTAGTCAGTAGCGTAGAATAGTTTAGTGTAACACCGTGGAGGAAGGACGGGTCTTTACCCACTGTATGCCTGATCCACAGTCCGATAGGAGGACGTATTGTTTGTAAGTATAAATACCCCTTTCATCCATGGAAGGGGTGTGGCTTGGCAATCTAACATTTTACATTTTATTGAACCAACTCTCTACCAAGAACACCATCTCTCTACTTTCTCTCTCTAACTATGGCAAACATGTATTTTGATCATCCAAGACCACCCGAATCATCAACACAATAAATATATCGATCCTACATATTTGATATCACACTGTTGTTAACTCCTTGCTTACATTTATGTTGTCCTTTTAATTTTCCTTTTAATTTGTCATTGGGTTCTAGGTTTATATTTTCTTAGGCCAAGTTCTCCACCATTTTTACAAGCCCACTATTATTTTCTAATACTTGGATTAAAATTTTTGTTTCGCCTATTGATACCATACATCCGACTAGGGGTGTGCATGGTTTGAGTAATAACCGAATAAATAAAAACCGAAATCGAACCGAACGTATAACCGAACCGAATTTTTCAGACCGAACCGAGCGAAACCAAAAATTCGGTTTTTTGTTTACATATGGTTTTGGCTATTTGAACCAAAAACCAAACCGAAAATCAAATTTGTATAAATGTATATATTTTATATATATTTAAAAATGCACAAAGACCAATCAAATTTATTCTAATATAAAAAACACCTTTTTATGCTTGAAATAATTTTCTTTTTATTTTTTTGCCAAAAATCTTTATAATATTATATTTTAAAAAAATATATATATAAATTATGTAATTCGGGTTAACCAAAACCGAAACGAATTCAAATTCTATTTTCGATTCGGTTCGGTTCGGTTCGGTATGATTTTCAGTTTTATTAAAGTAAATTTAATCGAATTAACTGAACCGATGAACACTCGTACATCCCACGTTCTTGTTCCTGTACCTTCTATGATATACTACATCCATGATCACATAACTCATTTCACTTGTCCCCATTATTAAAGCATGTATCATCATTTTTCTGTATTTCCAAGAGCTAACAAGGGTTCCATATGATCGTTGATTTATAAATTGGGGCATATATAATACTCATTAGTTTTCGTATATACTGTTTTGAATAGGTTGTTTTTTGACAAATAATAAGTTGCGGTGGTCATAGTGTTTACCCAAACCCATTTATAAGTAGCAATATTTATTTCCATTTCGACTTTAATATCAAAGCCATAATTACATGCAAAGCAATAACTCATATTTCTTTGCGGTAATAATTTCAAATGTTAAGAGATTAGTTAATTACATAGCGAAGTACAAAAAAATTGATTCTCTATTATTAAAAACCCGTATTCTTTTAACAAACATATATAAAATTTATTCCTCAATTCCCATTACGCCAAAACAAACAAAAAATCATTCATTGTTAACACAAAAAAAAGAAAAAAAAATTCGAAACAAGAAACAGGAAAAACATTATTCATAGATGCGTGTGTACTGATCTCTGCGCAAGTCAATGTAAGCCCGTCGAGCCCTCAGAAGTACCGAGCAAATTTTCTGACGAAGTATTAGTTTCTCTTTGTTAATGTTGAGCATCTCTTCCTCATAACCCATCCAAAGATCTTCTTGTTCCTCAAGCTCTTCAGGATCAACAAATAGGATGCTCTCTTTCAACAAATCTTTTGCATGCTCCGACATACTCGAAAACTGAGACATTCCTTTTGATAACATCATTTCTGTTCGCGGAAAATAATGCTTAAAATCTTCAAAATTCAAAACAGGAGCTGAAGGAGTAACATCATCTCCCCATATCTCCGCAAAGAGCTTGTTATACTCCGAGTCATCATCATGTATAATTCCTTTATTAAACTTCTCGTGCAGCCTACGTACCTTGTTTTTCACCTGCCCTAATGTCACAGATATACTTCTCTGCACAAGTTTATGCAATTCATTTGCGTCTTTTGTTATCTTTAAAGCGTTAAGGAGTGTTTTCTCCTCCTCGCGCTTCCAAACTTTCTTCACTACCCCAATACCACTGGCTTCCTTGTTGTTTGACGCCAGACACTCATTTCCTTTGGGCGGCAATTCAATTTGTTGTATTTCAGCTGGGTGGTTTCGTTTGTTAAGCCTTTTAGGTTGTTTTGTGGAAGTTTGGCTTTCGTTTTCATCTGCTGAAGATGATGGGACCACCATGTTCTCAAGGTTAGCATCCATGTTGTCCATCTTTTTTTCTTGCAAATATAAAATTACACTTATCAGTACATCTATATAAGAAGTCACGGCACCATGAATTCATATCTATATACTAAACATTACTCCGTATTATCTAGCGAAGCGAGATACAACAACAACTACAAAGCATTCAATTCACATAAGACATAACAAAGATGAAATAACATAAAAAAAGAAAAACATATCAAAAAATAAAAGCAAGAAGAAAATTCTGAATTGTAATAAGCTAGAAGAACTAAATGCAAATTCCATAAACGAATTGCGAAAAACATATGAAGATGTAAAATAATAATAAAAAAAAATAAAAATAAAAAAATAATTGATTCAACATACCAACAACAACAGCAATATAATGGAGGCTTGGAGAGAATGAGAGATGGTTAGCTGCCCATAAAACTTTGACAATTAACTTATATAGGCAAGAAATAAATAAAATTGATCATTTTAAATAGGTGATTGGTTACTACTTTATTAGCCAAAATATAAAGTAATAAATTCAATTGATTATAGTATAAACGAGTGTGGAAACCCGCGCGATGCAGCGGGATTGTTTTTGTAGACGTGAATTTGGAACTAATGAATGACCGGAAAATTTGTTTGTCTATTTATTTGGTTAGTCCTTGAAGGACCTACGTTGCAAAGACAATTCAAACCTTAGGGACTATTTTTCGTGGCTGCAAAGGACTTACTTTGCAAGGACACTTAAACCGTAGGGACTATTTTTGCCAAATTGCTATAGATAGCAATTAATGCTACAAACTTTATTTGGTTAGTCCTTGAAGGACCTACTTTGCAAATACAATTAAAACCTTAGGGACTATTTTCGTGGCTACAAAGGACTTACTTTGTAACGACACTTAAACTTTAGGGACTATTTTTGCCAAATTGCTATATATAGTTATTAATTTTACAGGACTTACTTTGCATCGACACTTAAACCTTAAGGACTATTTTTGCCAACTTGCTATAGATAACAATTAATGCTAAAGGACTTACTTTGTAACGCAACTTAAACCTCAGGGGCTATTTTTGCCAAGTTGCTAAACATAGCAATTAATGCACTTACTTTGGGGGAATTGTACTCCCCATCTTTAGTATATATATAGAATTAGCTATAATAGTTACCTCGCCTAAACCGCCATTGCATCAACTACAAAAATAGGTACCTCTCTATTTCTTTAATAATTAATACTTCCTTACAAATAATTTTGAATTTAAAATTAAAAAGATTGAGATCACCATTTTTACTGCCACATATAACAACTATTGTAACATCCAAAAGATCAAAGTTACTATATCTATAGTACTTATTATAAAGCATATATGACCTTGTCTTCTATTTAATATTTTACATGGTTTTAAAAGGCTCGCAAAAGATCCGCAAAAGCCTTGCAAAAGCGTGAGGCTTGATAATGCCGCTACGTCGTCTTATGTCACGTCTTTTTGTAAACTCGATATATATGAAATATGATATAAATATATAAATATTTTCATATTTTGTGCCGCCTTATATCACGTCTTATAAACGCAAAAGTTTCACCTTGACCGCAAATGCGTGAGGCTTGGTCATGCCTACACGCCACGCCTCGCGCTATTTATAACATTGATATTTAAGACCACCATTAATACAATTTTAAGCAAATACAACTCATCAAACATAAATTACAAGTATGTTAAGCACAAATAATTCTCATCTTAAAACACTATTTTTTTTTCTTTTTTTTAAATTGACTATTATTCACAAGAATACGACACTCCCCAAATCAGGGAGCGCACAAGACCAAAACAACCCAATTACAATAGATTAAAAGAGTATCAGTCCTGCCATTCTATATTACAATTGTTTGATCTATTTCTAACCCATAAGAAACTAAGAGATTTGATGTCTTGAAAGATCTTCCGACTGTCAAATTTGGAGTTATCAAACCGGTTCTTGTTTCTAGCGTACCAAAGGCACCAACACGTCGTGAACATAACACCTTTCAGAACTTCACTCTTCCTCCTATTCAGCCTCACCCCTTCGTGAAAGCTATAAATATCAAGCCAGGAAAAGAAGAACAGGGGCGGTAATTTGTACCATTTCCCCACCCTGTTCCAGACGTCCAAGGGGACTTCACAAGAGCTGAAAATATGGTCCACTGTCTCATCTTTGGACCTGCATAAACTGCACACCGAACTACCAACTTCACAATTACGAATTCTGAGCTGATCCGAGGTGGGCAATTGATTCAGCCCCAACCTCCACATAAGGATATTGCACTTCCTCGTTACCCATTTAGACCACTTGAACACAAATCTATTACTATAATCCCTATCACTACTGAGAAACTCCTTAACAGCTTTCACACTAAAACCATTAGAACCCTTACCAAGCCAGCTCCAACTATCTATACGGTTGCTTAAAACCCGACCCTCCAACAGTCTACCCAAACGCTGTCTTTCCTCTACTTCAACTGCTGAAACAGTCCCATTCGAAGACCCCCAAAACCCCTCAAATCTGCCCAACACCGAGTTGTACTAATCACTCACCAGACATTGCTTCGCTCTATCTTTTTTTAAAGTTAAAGGGAAGACATCCTTCAAAGGCGTGTCACAAATCCAAGGGTCGAGACAAAATCTAATATATCTTCCATTCCCCACCTCTCCTTTAAACAACTGGTTGAGGTTTACATCAGCAACATTAACCTTAGAAATTGTTTTGACAATCGTCTTCCACACCCCCGGCATAAAGTTACAAACGGGAAGGGAAGACCAACACCTCGACGATCCATGAATAGCATCCACCACCTTCCTCCACAAACTACATGTTTCCTTCCTATAACGCCACACCCATTTTGTGAGGAGAGCGATGTTAACATCCAAGAGCTTACTCAATCCAAGACCACCAACATTCACTGGGGAAGCAACTCGATCCCAAGCAACCCAATGGATTTTCTTAACCTCCGTCGATCCACCCCAGAAAAACTTCCTTATAATACCTTCTAGACCATCTAACACTTTGATCGGGGCTTTGAATAGGGACAAATAGTAAGTCGGGAGGTTTTCTAGAATGGCTTTAATCAACTTTACCCTCCCCCCAATCGATAAACATGAAGCTTTCCAACGCGAAAGTCTAGAATTGAAGATATCAAACAGAAAATCCCAACTCACCACTCTATTCATCTTACCCCCGACTCGAATTCCCAAATAATCAAAAGGAGTGACCCCCGACAAACAGGACACAAAAGTCGCAACTCTAGTGACCTCGGCATCCTCAACCCCCACTCCAAAGAGATGGGATTTACTCAAGTTTATTTTAAGACCTGAACAAATATAAAAGCACCGAAGAATTAGATTAACCTTTTTAATATTGAGAACGGACCAGTCACCCAAGAATGTGCAATCGTCGGCATAAAGGAGATGAGAGATCTGGGGCCCCCTATTAGGCAGCAAGAGCCCACCAAAAATCCCACACCTTTCCGCCTTCTTCATCATACAAGATAAGGCCTCCATGACAATCAGAAAAATAAACGGGGAGATCGGGTCCCCCTGTCTCATGCCTTTACAGCATTGAAACTCAAAAGTAGGGGAGCCATTCACGAGCACCGCTGACCTAGCCGAGGAAAGGATACCATAAATCCATCTGCACCATAAGTCTGAGAAGCCCATCTGAGACATAATCGACAAGAGGAAGCCCCAATTGACGTTATCGTAGGCTTTATTAAAATCGACCTTGAAGATGAATATTTTCCTCTGTTGTTTCTTGGCCCAAGAAATAACCTCATTCAGAATCAACGGCCCATCCAAGATTAGCTGGTCACTCAGAAAGGCCGACTGGTTGATAGAAATCAACGGGCTTAACACCTGTTTAAGTCTATTCGCCAAGACTTGAGATAATTTTACCTAAGACCCCCACTAAAGTAATGGGTCTATACTCGTTGAGGTGCTCCCGGTCCTTGACTTTGGGGATCAAAGTGATGAAAGCCTCGTTACACCCTCTACTAATACCCCTGCCCTCGAAGAAAGTCTCGAATAAGTTAATGAAGTCGTTTTCAAAGAAAGCCCAGAACCTCTTAATGTATTTAAAGGAGGAGATGCCGTCTGGGCCAGGAGCCCGATCTTCCCCACAATCAAAGGCTGCCCTTTTAATTTCTTCTTTGGAGAAGCGTTTGGTCAGCAGATTAGCCTCCTCATCCGATAATTTGTTTTCGATATCACAGTCCAAAATAGGTCTCTCTATCCAATTCTCACTGAATTTTTCTTTAAAGAAATCATGAACATGTCTCTTAATCAACTTCGGCTTAGACACCCATTCGTCTCCAATCATTAAACCATGTATCGCATTACTTACCCATCTATTATTAATCAGGCGATGGAAAAAACGGTTGTTCCTAGACCGTTGTTTTAAATCTTTGGTTTTACGGGCCTCAATTTCATCGAGTCTCCTTTTATATTCATTTCTAGTCCATTCTTCGTCCTCCAAAGATCCTCAGATTCCATAGCGAGGTCAAGCTCTTCCAGCTCTTTCCTACATAAGTCCATTTCATCGCTTTCCTTTTGAACCAACTCATCTCATCATTCTCTCAACTTCTACGCAACCATTTGAATTTCCTAACAAGTCTGACATCAGGAGCACCAAAAAAAACGATGTCTTCCATAGCTTTGGAGACCACTTCAGCACATTCAGGATAATCAAGCCAAGAGTTGAAAACACGGAAAGGTTTGGGCCCAAAGTTAGTATCCAAGACAGACAATAAGATTGGATTGTGATCCGACCAAAGACGAGGAAGCGACCTAAAGCAAGCATCCGACCATTTATCCACAAAATCCCTACTAACCAGGCAACGGTCGATTTTTCTATGTTTCTTCCCCTCTCGTCTTCCTTAAAGAAAGTGAATTTGCTTCCTTTCATTGAATATTCGTGGAGGTCCGAAGATCCGATAAATTCATTGAAGTCATTAGCACAATTCTTTTTGAATTTAGACCCCTTTCTTTCTTCACTTGACCTGACCGCGTTAAATCGCCTATCAAAGTCCATAGCCCACTATTACCGACAACCAAAGCCTTTAGGTCAGCCCAAACCCTCATCTTTTCCCTCCTACTTTGAGGCGCATAGATATTGATAATAGACACCATATCATTGCAGCCTTTGACCAATCCTCTGACCAAGAGAAAGTTATTGCTTTTGATGCAATCGCTCTTTTTGAATACCGAAGGGTCCCAGACACTAACCATCCCCCCGACCTTCCATTCGGCTCCACTACTTCAAACTCGAACGCTGATTTCCCCCAAAACCTCATAACAACCGAATCATTCAAACCACCACTTTGGGTCTCCTGAATGGCTAAAAAGGAGACCTTTTCTTTGCAAATAATCTTTCGAATCCGATTCGACCTCCCCCCCCCCCCCCCCCCCCCGTCCCTCTTATATTAATATACAGGTAATTCATTGGATAACGAGATTTTTACCTTCTTCCGCTATCATTCCTCTGATCTTATTCTGAACCAAGGAAAGATCCACACCCACCAATCTCCCCATCTCCATCGTCTCCTGAATTTCGTGTCTGACCTCCACCTCTCACTCACAATCAGGGGGTTGAAACCCGTCCCTTTGTCTTGTTTCATAAGGATGAACACTCGCCACAGGGATATATGGCGAAGAGTTTAGGTCAAGGCTCCCCAAGTGCTCGGTATTCAAAGATGGATTAACAGCCACCAGGCCATTGACCTCCACCCCTATCTCCTCTTCTTTGTTATTTTTTTCTTTTAGGCCCAAAATAATATCGAGAGAAAACGGGTTTGATTCCCTGGGCCTCTTTCTTGGTCTAGGGGAAAGCCCAATATTAAAAGAAGTCCAAACCTCATTCACCCCTTGACTCTCCAAACGATCCCTACCCACATGTGCTTCAGAAGAAAAGGAGAATGAGTTGACTGGCCCCACCCCAAAATTCTTGTCTCCAGTTTTGAATTCCTTGTTCACGTGTGCCGCCCTAATAACCTCCTCCTTTTCACCATGCAGCAACCCCTCATCTTCACCATCTTCCCGATGCATCGAATCCCTAACTTCTTTTTCCACCTCTCCCTCTTCCATCTCGTTCGATTCCTCCGTGGAAGGAACTTGACTTTGGTGGCCACCCCCAACTGGCGGCGACCCACCAGTAATGTTGATGACACAATTTGGGTACCAATCGATCAACTTTTCAACAATCCACACCTAATACTTCTTGTCCCTCCACGATAAGGAAACTACGTCTTTTATTTCTTTCCCTTCACCCACAATGTAGTACAAATGTACAAATCAATAAATACAAATCATGAATCATTTAAGCTGTTTCCATTGCTTCCAATTTCACAAGCCCGTCATCCCCTCGACTGAGTATACACTCCACAAACAAATAAAAATAGTACCATAACAACTCCAACCTATCTTGATCCTCATTCACGTCACCAACAACAATAACTCCTACGTTCAAAACAAGAACATGATTCAAAAAATAAAAGAAAGGATCTCAGTTTTTGTTCAACTCGTGCATAATCTTTAGAGATTTTAAGTTTGAACATATAACCATCATAGATCTATAACAAGCTTCAGATCCGAATGTATTTGAGAAAGATCTATACCAAGACTGTTATAATCCTTCTTGTGTATTCGTTTAACAAAACACAAAAACAACATAGAACACCTACCCAAGACCTTGTTACACAAGATCTTGAAGCCATGGTCTTTGTGCTCTTCAAACAACAAGAGATGACGAGCATGTTTGTAGTTCCGGATTGAGAAGAAATAGAAAAGGTTTTCGGTTTGTGTGAAGATAAAATCAAAAGCGTTTGGTTGTTTTATAGCATAAGATGAGATTATACTTGTGACTTATTATTTCGAAGAAGTATTTTTGTTATATCTGGTTTGTGTATTTTAGTAGTTGATGAGAGAAAATGGAACAATGAAACAAAGGAAGATCGGTGGCGTCTTGAGAATAATTAGGTATTGAAATGAGATATCTTAGAGCATTGGGTGTCTTAACACAAATTAAACTTTCATCAGCTTTAACATTTTCACCTTTAACTAAAAAAAATACCCCTTATCATAACTCAACATTTTGGGCCCTACTTTTATCATAATTAAATTAAAAAAAACTTGAGTTAAACTTTAACATACCATACAGTATGGGAGTTAAACCTTAACTCACAAAAAAAACAACACTTTAACGCACGTTAAAGCTTTAACATGGAGGTGAAAGTTTGCTTTTAACGCAGGGACACGGTATGGTTAACTTCGATTTAACTCGAAAATGTGAAAGCTTCACTCACCTCCTAAGTTAACATATCCAATGCTCTCAGGGTGTGGTGCTCATAAATGAGATTTATTAGGATTAAGGTTTGATAAGGGTGTATTGGACATCGGTTGTTTATACGAATGTTTTTGGGCTGATATTATAGTAAAAGAACTTTTTTTGGGCTGCCAATGTTCATTTGTCATGTTTTTAAAGTAGACTTTCATTTTAGTTATAATACGTAAAACTATTGTTAGAAAAAACATATAAATGAAAAATATTTGCTCATCACAAAATTTAGGTACAAAATATAGTCACAGGGTAAACATATAAAGGGTGAGAGCTGTCATTTTGTGAAAGTTGAGAGGTAAACATTTTTTTTATGAAAATCAAAGGGTATAAGTTATCAATTCATAAAGGTTAAGGGTAATAACCGTAAGTATTTGGAATTATAAGGGTATAACGTGTAACCTTTACATAATAACCCGGGAAATAATAAACCTGTATACGATATGGTCTATTTTCACTAACGATAAATCGAACTATAAAGAAATAAGCACAATAAACATTTTCATACACAAACTTTTGAAGAGAGTTCATGTTAAACCATTCAACACTTAATCACCGACAAAACGCTTGTGATTATCATCACGTATACTTGAATTCGAATACTGAAAACTTGACATACCAACTCTGGTCGCGGGTCAGAGCTGTTTATTCACAATACTTAATTTGTTTTTCATCCAGACTACGCTAACATCGAGGTGAGTTCATAGTCTCACTTTTTACTTATTTTTCAAACTCGTGGGGAGATACATGCTACAAACCCTAACACAAGTATTTTTCTATGCTACACCTACACCTGATTGCTATTGCTTAAGTTACTTACACATGCCACTAAAATTCCCTCATATCATGAACCATTAATCACTTTACAAGTGAGCGCGAATATAGTGAATAGATCTATTGGAAGTTGACGCCCCATTTGTGTTAGCCGGTCTGGTAAACAAATGCACTTTATTTGAGGACAAACAGGAGAATTGGCAAGCTCCTTACACGAGGGAACGGTTGCTCACATCATCATTATGATGTTTGTAACCATGTCATTATGACAATTACACTACACCTGTTAAGGTTTGCGTTCATGGGACTTAAGGCAATATGTTGTGCAACGATATTACATATTTTACAACTTTTCAACTTGTGTTCAACTAATCATTATACAAATAATATGGATTCACTCAACCTTTGTGTTGACTTTTTAGCATGTTTTATCTTAGGTAACTAATACACTACTTGGCATGGAGTGTCTATGGACTTTCTTACAAATGGCGTCCATTTCGTTATCATTCATAAAATAATGTGTATTTCAATAACTTCCGCTGAGACCTCTTTTTATGTAAACTCTGATTTAAATAAATGAATGATAACTATTTTATTTAAAAATGTCTCTTTTCGAGTCGTTTTCTATTATTACGATTGTGAACCATGAAGTAATACCCCAATCCTTATTCGTTGCGTATAACAAAATTTGGGGGTGTTACATGTGCGACATGGTTAAACAAAAAATATATATTCTATGATTTTAATATCTATGCGATGTAATATACATTTTTCGGTTATAGGTTTTAGTTTTGATAAAAAAATGATGAGATTCCAAGAGTGCGTTTAGTTAGAGAGTGTTTTCTTGTTTCTTTTTTCTATCTAGTTATGTAAAAAATTGGAAGGGGAATTTATCTCTACAAAACACTTGAAAATTTATAAAACGCGTTTAGTTGATGTTTGTATTTTTATTTTAGAAAATGGGGAGGGTTGTGGGTTACAAAGGAAAATATGGAAAACAACTAAAATTTGTTTTGTGATTTTCTTTATTAACTTAGGAAATAGGGGATTTTGTGTTGTGCAAAACATTT
This sequence comes from Chrysanthemum makinoi, assembly GCA_910596185.1. Classification (NCBI taxonomy): domain Eukaryota; kingdom Viridiplantae; phylum Streptophyta; class Magnoliopsida; order Asterales; family Asteraceae; genus Chrysanthemum; species Chrysanthemum makinoi. The sequence continues at coordinate 125,351 of OU343219.1, forward strand.
TGATGGAAGACACTTATTTGAACCCGATCTTTATTTTCATTGTTTTTCACAAAACATTTTATAGATAAGAAGGTTAATTTCCCCAACTAAACGCACCCTAAAAAATTCAAAATTAGTAGTGTCACAGATGCAAAACATTTTAAATGCAAGGTCAAACGTTTTGTGTAAAGTAGGTAAAGAATCAAGGAAATGAGATATGAAGTTTTTGCAAAGCATTTTAAGAGTGAAATATGAAGTTTCTGTAAATACATTTATTTAACTCGATTTTTAGAATGCTGACGGACTCTCCATTAATTAGTGCGTATAATAATCAAGGAAACGAGAATATGCAAATTGCTCAAATTGTGCACAAAAAATAAATCAAAAACTTAAACGATACATTTATAATATTCCAACTATTATCTCTCATTGCATATATGCTCCCCATTTATATCCTCTAGCATCTTGCTAATGTCGTTAAAAAAAGAAGAAAAAACATTCAACCTAGTTTTTCATTGAACACTTTCATTTTTAGCATCAATTTTATTTCATGAGAAGAAATAATGAACAAAGAAAACCTTATGATCAATGACGATCAACGCTTGGCCGAAGAGACTAAAGAGACGCATTATTCCGAAAACAAAAAAGCAAAGCAATCAATCAAGCCCAACCGAAACGGTGAAGAAAGTGACGAGGACTATGTGCCAGATAATGAATACAATGGCGCCATCCAAAGAATTTGGAGCGATAAAAATGAAATCACGATATTAAAAACTTTAGCAAAGCAAAGTGACAAATCAGACCTCAGCAAGTTGTTTGACACTTTGGAATCTGGTCTAGAAATGAAAGTATCAAAAACACAACTTTCCGATAAGGTCCAGAGGCTGAAAAAGAAGTTTAAAAATAATGCAGGTACTAGTGTTGAGATGTCGGGAAGTCATGAAGCCAAACTCTACATGTTGTCTAAAAAAGTGTGGGGTGATCATGAGCAATCTGCAGCCAAGAATTGCGAGATGATGGCTTGGGATGATTTTATTTATAGATACAAAAGTATCTTTTCAAGCATATGTGAGAAGTTCTGTTCAAATGGTCGTATTACACCTGCGGGTATGAAGGCAATGACTATGATGCAGTCTCTTTCTCCACAAGAACTTGATCAGATGGAAGACGAGTGGGAGCAGCATCACCTTAAAGAGTTGGTGATTGCAACTAACCGCATGCTGTTGGATAAGAAACAATCGAAATTGCTCCAAAAGGCTCTAAACCTAACAAAATCAAATAAATGATGATCAAATACTGGCATATACTAGTGTCTTTTTTTTTTCTTTTCTTTCTCTAACTAAATCTGTCATCACTTTCATTTTGTGTTTTGTTTTTTATAACTTTGAATGATGTTTCGTGTTTAATTAATTTTAAGATCTCTATTGGTGTAAATTCATGAATCAATTGGAGAAGTTCTGGTTTGATAGTTTTTGAGTTGTTCTATGTGTAGTGCAGGTTTAATTATATTTGTATGAATTGAAATCAGTTAATTACTGAAAGAATAGTGTGAGTATGTTGTAGAAAAAGTCATGCATGTTGTCCTGAGCTAGACTCCAAAATGTCTATGATCGAACTTCTTGTCATAATTTTTTATTAGTGCAATGTTCTAATTTTATGTTCGACTAGTTTGCATTATTTTTTTAACTATTACCATTTTATCTATATCTTCTATACTATATATGAAGGAATTTTCATTTGCATACTCTTATTTTGGTGCTTACCAATGGACAAATCCTCACCTTCTATTTGGATTGATCTAATGGTTGAGATTAATCTAAGATTTAATATGTTTAACCTTAATCTTCCAACTATATAAAGCCTTTATTTATTTTTCTTTTTACCATTCGTCATTTTTTACACACACTTTGTATGTGTTTTCCTCTGCTCTCATTTTTTCCCTCCAAAAATTAGTTATCCCGATCCACAATTACCATTCCGATCATCATCACCGTTCTGATCATCATCACCATCACCATTCCAATCACCATCACCGTTCCGATCATTATCTCATCATCACCTCCGGTAAGTAGCAGATTTTGATTTGAATGAACCGTTTGTTTCAGAAGCTTATTTGATTTATATTGTTGTGGTTGATAATGATGTTGAATCACTTGTTAATTATGTGGATCAAGTTGTGTAACAATCCTTCTTATCAAGTTGCACACCAAGTGTTTGATAAAATTTGTGAGTGAAAAATATTTGATAATCTTGTTATATGCTCCTGTAATTTTACTTATTAATTAAGTTGTTAGTTGAATTTATGTTTTTAACAAAGACTGAAATGCTATTTTTATGTCTGATTGCTGTTTTTGAATTTGCTCTCTATCGTACGTGTGGTATCACCAGTGATATCCGAAGTTAATGATATTGTAATTTTGTTGTTTTATGTGCTTCTCAAGATACAACCATTGGATGCAGTAGAAGCTCTCATGTCTTGGCAGATGATTACAATGGTGTGCATGGAAGTTTGAATTATGGAAATAAATTAGCTAACCGGAGTTCAAGGTGTTCAGCTCCTGTTTGGCTTGAAACTGGAGATGCGGTCGGTAATGTTTTTCTTATGAAACTTAGTGCTTGTTAAGATAGGTTCTATTAATGTATGCGATGTATGAATGCTTTAACTTTGTCGAGATCACACTAAATATGTATTCTGAGATGCGTGGTGAAGCTCGTGATCGCAATTTATACTTTTTAAAACTGAACTAAATTTTCTCTCAGAATGATGTTGCAAAACCTGTTGGAAAAGTTTTAGAACCATTCAAGGCCCCTTTCACCTTATTGGACAAGGTAAAACACTTTATGATATATTTATTTCCTAGTAAAATGCTTTTGGTTGTTATCCTTGTGGAGGTCGTTGCCTAGGTGTTATCTACCTTTACATCTTCGGTCTCGTCTTGAATGGTACAACATAATTGTTATAGTATGCACGTATCTTTGTGAGTTCAGTTCCCAATAGGATATTTAATGTACAATTGAAATTGAGAGGGAATCAATTGGGTATAAAAGAGTTACAAATAAACAAAATTCTTTCTTTTGAACTGTAGCTTTGTAGTATCACTTGTGATATTTGTAGTATCACTTGTGATATTTTGTTTTTTATACGTTTTGATATTTATAGGTTAAACTTTATTATATGTCATGTAAATTATCACTAGTGATATTTCATTGTTATTGTTTTATAATTATTCTTAAATCTTTTTTTTTAAGTTGTGATAATACCCTATTTACCGTATGTTTACCTTTGTTTACAGCTTCTTATAGTGTGAAAATACATAAGTCGTTTAATCATCATGAGTTTATTGACACTCCTGGGGGATAAGTTTTTTTGGGTTCCTGGAGTTTCGCTAGTGCGTTACCAGTATTCTCTAGTCATTGCCCCGGGCGGTGTTCTGAGGCGGCTCCGTTGAAGGTGAATCTGCTGCATAAGTCTGATTTTACATTTTTTTTAAATTTATTTTGTTTGATGTAACACTTGTAATTCATAGCTTTTCAATATTGCTAAAAAAACTTATGCTCAATAGTTTAGAATGATTTTATGAGGATTTTTGTGATTCATACAGTTTTTTGTATCTGGTATCACTTGTGATATTCTGTTAAAAATGAGGCAACACTTGGTTTTGATTTTGATGTTTATACCACTTATGATATTCTGTTAAATTTGATGTAACACTTTCTTTGATTTTTAGATATGTCAAGTTTTTTATTTTTGTAGTTTTATTTCTTGTTTTTATACATATTTGGTATATGTAATATGCAGTGTTATATCTCTTAGGAGCTAACGTATTCAAACGAATTTTCTTTGGGCACCCTTCCCTATTGCAAACTAAATAATTCTCTTTTAAAAATCCATCCCTTAATCTTTTCTGAGTAGACTTTCTAATACCAAATCCTTCCTCTGAAGCATATCTCATGTACATACTAATGCAATCCTCAACAGAATCATAAACACTAAACAAAACTGGTAGCACACTAGCAGCAACTCTAGGAACCCAAAAAACCGATCCACCAGGAGTATCAATTAAATCATGATGAATAAAAGAAGGAGGAGTTTTCAAACCACTAGAAGCTGTAAAGAAGGTGATAAAACACAAAGTCAAAAAGCATAACACAATAACTTCAAAAATTGTCTTAAAATATCACTGGTGATACTATACATTATTTGAAATATCACTGGTGATACTATGAATCAAAAATATCACCAGTGACAACATAACAGATGATTCAACAAAAAGACTAAACTAAAACAACAACACATCCAATCAAAAACTAACAGCTTATTTAAAAGAAATATAACATCTACATTAATATACTTAAGCACTATCATAACAAAAAACACAAAAACCTATAACTCAGAATTCAGCAACATAAATTGACAACAACTATAACTCATTTTCAATCAATATATGCAACAACTGCAAACACGACTATTCTTCTTAAATATGCAACAACTGCTTTACGAAATCTCTTCCAAAACACTAGATTTACGACTACTTTGACTACACAGCAAAACGCTTCCCGATATGGTGACTTTGTGAACTGGAGGTTGTTTCTTACTTCTTTTCTTTTTCATTTCATTTAGACTTGTATTCCAATCTGCACAAAACAAATCCCAAGTAAGTTTTTATGAATATTTATTCCTGATAAATATAAACTCTGAATGTTTATGCGTCATACAATTTTATAACATTCTACTGCAAGTATGTCATCTCAATTTGTATCACAGGTGATATAACACAGAAGCTAAATGTCAAAACAAGTATGCCACATACATATAGGGTTTATCACAGTTGATATTTTTCTAAAGGAGACATGCTTATATGTTGCAATTTACCTTTTTCCTTATCAATCTCTGGAGATAGGCTCAAAAATTTGCTTGTCGACAAAACTGCATTTACAATTTTTTTTAGAAACAAACATAATGTCTGCAATTTTTATGTTTAAAGATTTATTAGCAGACAAAAACTAACCGTTTAAAGCTTGTATTGTCTCCAGATGCTTGTAAATATCATCTTCTACATTTTTTTCAAAATCAAAATTTTAATGTCTTATGTTATATAAAACAAAAAGACATTATAAATTCTAATCAAGATTTATTTGAAATATAGTTATTTCAAGTATAACGGCTTATCATCACAGTTGTTATACTAACAAAAAAAAATCACTATATTTGTTTTATCATTGGTGATATACCATTAAATATTTAAGTTATCCGCGACTGCTCTTCATCATCACCACTACCATCAGTACCACTAGCACTACCACTACCAAAAGTCAAAACTAAACCACCACCACTACCACGAAGAACACTAAAAATGTATCAGTTATCGCGCTACATGATCACTAATCGTGTGATAACTAATCAATAATCGCTACATCTGTTTTTATCACTAGTGATATACCATAAAATATTTCTCTGTCACACTCAAAAACGCATCATAAGTTATATCAAAAATTATACTTGTAACAAGCTACCACTACCACCACCACTACCACTACCACTAGCACCACCACCACCACCACTACCACTACCACTACCACTACCACTACCACTACCACTACCAAAAATCAAAACTAAACCACTACCACTACCACTACCACTGCTTTTTTTTCACCATATTCAAATCAGTACCACATCTACCACAACTGTTTTTGTCACTAGTGATATTTTTCCAAAATCTTTAATAAATCAGGAAAAACATCTAAAAACATCTAAAATCAGTAAAAACTGAAAAATCTTAATAAATATCTTCTTTTTTTACAGTATGACAGCAAAATCTCAAATAAATACATAATCATCAATGTCATGACAGTAATACAACAAAAAAATACAGAAAAATGTTCATAAATAGCAATAACATTCATAAATAAGTATAAAATCAGTAGAGATACATAAATAAAATCTAAATAATTAGTTTGAAGCTTCATACCATCATTTTCGGAGTCGGTAGGTTTATTTTGATCCATTTTTTGTGCTTCGCTTTTCAGTTGAAGATTGCTGCATTTTTGTGTTTTTTTTATTTTGACGGTTAATTGTTGGTTGATTTTGATAGTTAGGGTTTGTTTTTAGTGAGAGAATTAAGAGAGAGAAAGGGATGTTTTGTTTTTTATGGTGAAATGAGTGCCTGTGTTGTGTTTTTGTGGTGGGGAAAGTTTCAGCTTTTGGCAAGAATGGTCCCTCCGTGTTTTTAATCCTTAAAAAATGTTTGATTGATCCAACGGCTAGGAATTGTCCCTTTGTAAGTAGCAGATTTTGAGTTTGTGAAATAAAGCGCCTCACTATATATAATAGAAAAATGGTCAAACATTTAAAAATAAAAAGTTGAAAGTCAAAGGTGAGAAAAATGTATTGTGTAATTAATAGTTTTATTAAAACACCTCATTACTTAAAAGTACAATAATTTATTCACATTGTACAACCAATTAAAAACATGTTTACCAAATTAAAAACCACCAACTAAAACACCCCTTACTAAAAAATACAATAAAATTTTCACAATATACAATTTAAACAAGCTATAACATAATTCTAAATATAAAAGAATTAAACACGCTAATTAATGTTAGTTTTAAAACACCCTAAAATGAAAAGTACATGTTATTATACATATTATACAAATTAGTAAAACACACAAAGCTTCATACAAGCTAACAAGTTGATGGTACATATAGTTTTAAAAATCGGACCGGATTAACGGGTTCAACCGGAAACCGGTGTTGCCACCGGTTCGGCTAACCAATAACAACCATCTGAAAAAGATAGAGAGGACCCGTTGAAACCGATACAAACGGTGAATCGGTCTCATCGAGATCTATTTCTCTCGTTAATCGTCACAGGTACCGCCACCGTAATGCGCGGGTACCCTGCTATACTATATATAAAGGAAAAACCAAAAAGAAAAAAGTGAAAATTTGAAACTATCGATACATATCGAAAACCAGGTTGACCCGGGACGCTTCAAACCCGGTGGGTTGACCCTGTTTAAATTGACCCGTTTTGACTTGTTTTTCGACAAGAACGGTTCAACCAGTTGAACCACCCGGGTCGAACCGGGTTTCAAAACATTAAGAACCACCCGTTTGCAATTGCATTTTCATCGATTCACGTTCTATTTTAAACTCTACACAAAACACTCACCACAATTTCAGAAATCATTAATTATCTGACGCTAGAAACCGCTGCCGCTAGGCGCGGTACTCGCTATTTTTAATAATGGACAACATGTATATGTTGAAATTTAAGACTCATTAGTTAAACACTAGCAGAGTACCCATGTTTTACGGCGGTAGATCCTTTGAAATAAAATATTTCGGTGAAACATGTATTTTAATTTTTATTTTATTTTTGACAATAAATTTACAAATATCAAGAATTACATGTGACTTATTTCAACTCTTTAACTAATGACGGTCTTTTTCATTATGCGATTGTGACAATAAATAGTTTACTAAGCAATGTTTTTTCGTCGTTCAAAATATCTGTTTGACTTATATAAAGCTAAGTTTTATGTATAGGGATGTTAAAAAAGGAGAAACCGCCAAACCGAGCTGACCCGCTCAATCCGAAACCGCAAAAAACGATAACTAAAACACTGAATCTGAGAAAACCAAAAATCGATAACCCTTTTATCGCAGCTCGATTTCGATTTGTTATTTTTAATTATCAGCGATTACCTGAATCGGACCATGTTTTATATAAATATAGTTTAAAACAAATTAGGGCTAGATTAGAAATATATGCACTATAAGAAAATTATTTTGTAACTTTATCTTTATTATTTGTATTTCTTAAACTGTAGTTTTTGTGTTTGAATAGTTTATATAATATGTTTTATTATTTGTATTATTTAATTATTAGTGTTAAGTATTTTAGTAACATTTAATGCATAAATTGTGTTTAAGTTGATTATATAATATGCTTAAATACAACTAATTTAAACATTAAATACAATAATTAACTGGTGAACAAATACAATTAATGTAGTTGTTAAAATACCCCTTACATAAGAAATACAAATTATCAAGCATATTGTACAACCAATTTAAACAAAATTCCTTCATTATGTCACTAATAAAAATAATAAAAGACATTATACAAATATTCAAGCCCGAACAAGCAATGGGCCAAACGGGCTAGAGCCCAAACGGACATTGCCCAAACGGGCTCGAGCCCGAACAGGCACGGGCCAAACGGGCACGGACGGCTTTTGACTTTTGATGTCGTTAACATTTATGTAGAAACTAGAAGGGGGGAGGGGTGAATAGTTTCTAATACTTATTTAACGTTTGAAAACTTTTAGGTTTTTTATGTTCTTTTGTAAAAGTGTTTGATTCGATATTATGTGTTATCAATTTGTCAACAAATATAGTGAAAGTAATAACAATAATAAATGAAATATGAGTGCAAGAAAAGTAAAGAGATGGAAAGATCGCACCGAGACACGGAGATTTATAGTGGTTCGGCACGAAGCTCACTATTCGCCCTACTCCACTCCTTGAGTATCACACTCGAGAGTTTGCAATCACTATGTCGACAAACTCCCTTTAGGTGGAGCAAACCGTACACCTTCGCTTACTCCAATTAATGATTTAACGACACTAAGCGGAGTGTCGAGTCCTAATCCTAGCTAGAACCAATCTAATCACCAACACACAATCCTACACGATCAAATACCACACTAACTTGAATATTCACCCAATCCAAGTTAGCACACCAATCAACTTGAATCTTCACCCAATTCAAGTCGAAACACACAAGTCACGAACTCTTCACTTCGTTCACTTGAATCTTCACCCAATCTAAGCCTTCACGGACATTTCACTTCGTTCACTTGGATCTTCACCCAATCCAAGTCTTCATAACACGAACCTTCACCTAGTTCTAATTACACCACATACACGGACACACCTTGTCCAAATCTACAACTACAATACAAGGACAAAACACTTGTCCAACCTTTGTGGAACCTCCACCTTCCTCATCCAACTTTCCACCTCAAACCGATCAATTCTTACCACCACCATTCCCTGGCCATAACGATGATTGTTTTCATTGTCAACATGTCCAAGGGTTAGTCCTTGAAGTACGTGACGAAATGCGTTTCATGTTCTATCACCTTCTCGAATGCTCTGATAAAGTCAACAAACCTAATCGTCCCTAAAACATAGGAATACAAGCACAAGTGGTGCTCTCCTCTAGTCTTAGGCACAAATTAGAATTGTTAGGAATTTCTATTTAATATATGTTTGTATCATTTTCTTAGTATCACTTATCTTGTTTTATTTGAAACTACAAGTTTGTATGCTATATAGTTATGAGAATATGTTTGGTGCAACAATACATAACTAACTTGGATGTTTACATCACTATTTATATCTACATTGCTGCCAATAAGTTACAGGTACACAGTTCCTGAATTTTTGCCTAGACGGATCCCTCACAGGAAGGATCCGCCAGAACCGTTAGACAGAATCAAATTTTAGAACTAATTTGAAGCTCATTTGCAGGAAATAATGCACCATATACTTGTTTTCTAATATTATGTTTGCAATACATTCACTTAGGCTTCCTAACTACTTGACGCCCTCATCAAAAGGGAGCACTCGTCAAGGGGGGCATCTCGTCAACGTTAAAACCATTGAAAAGATAATTGCAATACACTCGTTTAGCCTTCCTAATTACTTGACGCCCCCAACAAAGGGAAGCATCCGTCAAGGGGAGCTAAGACGAGAATCTCATCTCCCTACTTCGTTTTACTTTTCTTCTTCTAACTATATCTCATTTAGTTACTTTTTCACAAGTTTTTCTCAAAACTATTTTCCACTATGTGTCGGTTTTTTTCGACGCTCTTTTTGTTTTGACAAAAAAGGGGAGAAGAGAGTAAAAACTCCAATTCAATTTTTTACGAATTTTATTTTCTTCTTAAAATAATCTCATGTTTTTTCATCAACAAAAAAGGGGAGATTGTTAATACAAATAAACCATACAAATTTTTATTTATATTTTACGATCTTTTAATGTTTTGTTGATAACAACCGTAAAATCATTTTAACGAAATAAATAAAACATGTAAAAGCTTTGAGCCAATAGTTTACTAACACACTTTTACTAAACATATTAAAACCATCAAAACATGTTTAGTAAATAAGTTATATAAAACCAAAGACATTTTTATAAAACACTAACAAGTAATATTGTTTGCATCTTATAGAAATGTATATGTGTAACAAGTAATATTGTTTACATCTTATAGAAATTTGTAATGTACTTTGTATATGTTATAATGGGTAAGTAATGGGTAAAAACCAAAGTCTATAACCCATGACCCATAACCCATGATCCATTGACTAGGTACAATGAATCTTGTTGGGTAAGAACCAAAGTCCATAACCCATACACATGGAGCATGATCCATAACCCATGACCCATTGCATGACATCATGCATGAAGTCATGTTGGATATTATCCATGATCCATGACCCAAAGTCCATGACCCAAGATCCATAACCTATTGACTAGGTACATTGCATCTTGTTGGGTATCCATGATCCAAAGTCCATGACCCATGGTCCATAACCCATAACCCATAACCCATAACCCGGTTTGCAACCCAAAATCCGGACTAAACTGACCCGAGTCGAATCCCGGATTTGCACCGCCGATCCCTTAGGTGGGGAACCGTCGAATCGTGGGATAGTAGGCACATTTTGCCTATAAATAGTGAGCCATTTCTCTCTTGCTCACTACCACTCCTAGAGATATTTTCTCTCAGTATTATAACCTTACTAACCACATATCCAAAGGATCATTCTATGTAGTTTTATCTTTGTGTGATTCTCTAGGTTCCTCTTAAAGACGAGATCACCACCTCTTGAAGACGTGCAAGCTCAAGGTCATGAGTTGCTAAGCTCCGTCATCATCAAGACCACTGAAGTGCATCTTGTTGATAGTTCTTTCCTCCCTCCGTAGAAGTGTTGTGTTGAAGGCACTAGTGAATGGTGCTGAAGTGTCGTGTCGAAGGCATTAGTGAATGGTGCTGAAGTGTCATGTTGAAGGCATTACTGAATGGTGCCAAAGGTGTACAATCGATATGGTGCGTCTATGTACAAGTTGTGTAGTTTGGGTTAAAGGATGTTGATATCCTTTCTAGTATCATAAAAAGGAGTGTATCTCCTTTGGGTAGTAGTGTTGTGGTGTAGTTTTGGGTAATAGTTCCTCCTTTGTAATAGAACTCGGTATCTAGCCTTGTACCAGATAAAGTGTAGGCAAAGTTGTGATAGGTTTGGTTCTACCTCGTGGAAGAACTCGGTGTCTAGCCTTGTACCGATAAAGAGTACGTTGTGAAGGCTTCTCCGCCACATTAAGAAGCTTGTGTTGTGTAGTGCTTAGAAACTCTCGAGTGGGGTACTCGGGGAGTGGAGTAGGGCAAAAAGGTGTTCATGTTGTCAATCCATTTAGATCGTGGTTTTGCATTCCTTTACTCTTTATTTCTTGCATTACTTATTTATATGTCCATCTATCAATATCTAGCACACAATCTAAATGGATTGACATAAGTCGATCTAAATACTTTAAAACAAAGTTTTAATCAGCAAAACTATTCAACCCCCCTTCTAGTTTTCCACAACTTAGTTGCATTCAAAAAATGCTTAGCTTCCATCCCAACGTGCTCCCAACACTTGTATTCCCTCCTTTCATTCACTCTAAGCCTTGAAAGTGTCAAATATACCTTTAAACCATGAGTATATGAAGATGTTGCATATCAATGGTCTCTATGTTAAAGAAATCAAAGTATTAGTCACAAAAAAACTATTAAATGAAATGCAAAGCTTCTAATTGCCAGCTAGAACAACAATGTCATTGCATAACTAAGAAGAGATTTAGTCTATTTTCTTTCTTCATATTTTCAAAATAGTACTAGAAGTTTTCCTGATTTTGTGGCTCGTAAGAGTTACAAGTCGACTCATACGAGTAGTTGAATAACTTGTAAGAGTCAAAGTCATTTAATAGTCATGGTCTGAGTTACCTTTTTTAAGAGGTAAACTGACTCGACTAGGAAGAGTTTAAAAACTATGATTTTTAATATGTTAAATCATTGAAAAGTCTATCAATTGTTTATGTATCTTTACTAACACACTAATGAATCTGTAGAACCGTAGATGGGGTGAATACGGTCTTTTCGACTTCTTTGAAGTTTATCAACTTCAAGTCTCAAAGATCAACGAGTGGTTATACAACACGATATATATTGGTTCGGTATGGGGGTTTATACCATTCGTGCATCTAGTTGAGAATCCATGACACTGATACGATTACTAAGTATAATCCATATCGTGGATTACAAACCGTTACAACTTCACTCCACCGATATACATAAAGATCGACGCTCACTAAGAAGAGCTACTCCCAACGGTATTCCTCCCTCAGAAACCACCCACAAGAATCTCATGATTCGACTTAACCGCTAAGACCACTAAGACCATAAAGACTTCCATTTGGAAGTATTAAACCCCAACTAGACCTTTCCTCGATCTAGGCTTGACCACAAAGGTTTAAGACTTCTTACAATCAAATCGAATAAATGATAGTTGTTTGATCAAATTAAGCCCTAACCTAACCTAGAGACTCGATTATAATAGAAATGATATAGAGAAGAAGATCCTTAACACAATTCACAAGAGTGGACTAGGTTTTTGTGCATCTTCCCTTGTGAAGATGTGTTCTGTCACACCCCCAAATTACCTGTTTTGCAGCGGAATGGAATTCCTGGGATTGACTGTCATAGCATCACAGTTACAGATATATTGAACGACCTAAAGTGTCGTTTGGAAAATACATCGTTTGATTTAATAAAATAATCAGAGTTTACAAGATAGGTCCCAAATGAAAATCAATTTGTGCGGAAATAAGTTTGTTACAAGTCAAACGATGTTTTTAAAATGCATAAATCCCATGTGAGACGCGTCGTCACCACGACTCTATGATAAGTCCATATGCATGCCATAAAGTGAATGCCTTAGATACCTGAGATAAAACATGCTAAAAAGTGTCAACACAAAGGTTGAGTGAGTTCATAGAGTTTGCGTTGAAATGAAAAACCTTTCAAAATCGTTTATGCAGCAAAGGCATTGCAAATCCACTCAGTTCCAAGTTCCGCCTATACAAAACTTGCAACCTGTGTGTTTACAACCCATTGCCAAAATATGTATAGTTTATGTTCAAATGCATGATGTCAAATGAATTCACATAACAGTACATTACTTAATCTATCAATATTCAATCGATATAACACATATGAGTGTTGTTTCAAATAATACCAAGACATTTAGTTCAATGATTATCCCAAGACCTTTAGCTCAATGAATATCCCAAGACCTTTAGCTCAATAATTATCCCAAGACATTTAGCTCAATGATTATCCCAAGACCTTTAGTTCAATGATTATCCCAAGACCTTTAGCTCAATGATTATCCCAAGACATTTAGCTCAATGATTATCCCAAGACATTTAGCTCAATGATTATGATATAGAATATGACTAAACATTCAATTCAGATAAACATATAGTTGCAAATATTCATTAATGTCATAAAAGTTGATGAGCATGTATCTCCCCCAAAGAGTTTAATAAAAGTATTAAAACAATTGAAAATGGGGCTATGGAACTCACCTGTTGCAATGATTATAATGACAAAAGTGGATACACCTAAATGTAGCGTGAATCTCTAAACTTGACCTATTATGAATGATATGATACATAATAAGTTATGATGTAATGTTATGCATGCAATTCGGATGATATCTATACCACTTATGAATTTGTGAAAATAATATTTCTCGTCGAGAAATAATCTTTTAACGTCTTGACCATTTTTAAATTACTCCATATGTATTTACATTGAAATGATATCCAACGATAATCATTTAGTGATTTATTATGAAATTATAACTTTTCGTCGTAAAATAATGTTGTTGAAATATTTTCATGAAAGTGACTAAACGGCCTCGAAAAGCTAGTCGTAAAATGATGCACGTCAAGTGTTAGGAAACGAACTCAACGGTTTTGGGAAGCTTGTACCATTATCTCAAAGTTTTAGTGTTTAAGTTTTCATCCTAGAGGTCTCGATCACGGAGAAAAATATAGGTAAAGTATGGTTTTCGGCAAAGTTTAAGTGACCGTATCTTATTCATTACAACTCCGCTTGACAAATGAGTTGACATTTTGAAAAATATGCTTGGCGAACTTACTTTTACTAGAAGACATCACTTTATAAAAAGTACTTCGTCATTGTTAAAAACGACCTTCAACATGGTCCCTCGTTGCCGTAGTATGTGTTTAATAGAAATTATATTAATTTTGCTAATAGAATAAAGTTACGGCAACTTTGTTTAACGCGTGTAATTTAATCGTTACAAGTCCGTTTTCTACGTTCTTTATATCCACGGAATCGTGATAACATATACTAATATATTTTTGATAAGTCGACACATTTAACAACGCTTAAGACTCATTTTTGACTCGTAAAAAGTCGAGACAGCATGCTGAATTTTCTGGAATAAATAGTTTTCGTCGTCAAACTTCAAAAATTCATAACTTCTTCGTTATAGCTCCGTTTTAACCCGTTCAAGCGGCCACGTTTTCGTTTTAAAGTTTATTTTCCAAATATCTAGTCCAAAATATTTTGCTGACTGTCGGATTTTCCAGATTTTCAAAATAAGGACAGACCCTTAATTAGACTTGTCGAGATGAGTTTTTAACGCGCCAAACCTATTCCAACCAATTCAAAACAACTCCGAAGCTATTCTAATCATACCATACACCTTCTTAGGGTGTCATGGGTTCCTAGGCATCACCAAAAGTGATTTATAACAAGGAGTAATTATAGGATGACCAATATATATATAACTCTTAAAATCAATGAAAAAGTGGTATAAACATCCATGAGACTTGCATGTTTTCTCCAATATGATGAAATGAATATAACCATGAATATGAAATATGATGATGAATATGGATGCTTACTAGTTACTTGATGAGGTTTATGAGAACAAAGGATTTTCCTAATCACCAAAGGTTTTTATTGCAAAACCTTAATAAAGAGTGAGACTAGAGTGTTAAAACCTTGTCTTGAAAAATATTTGATGATCCCTCTTATGATCCTTGTGGTTTCCGGTTTGCAAGAGAGAAGAGGAAGAGAGGAAATGTTTGATATTTTGCTTTGGATAATGAAGTGAATGTGTTTTAGTATAATACATTATACTTGTAGATATTTATCAAATAAAAATGACTTCATCCCCCTTGTCGACACAAGTGGGTATTAGTCATGCAAATACATTTTTTTTAAATATGTATAAGTGTAATTGTATGTAAGTTAATTGAAGACATGTGGTAAATTGTATACACATTTGAGTATTTAGGGTAGCGTTAGATAAAAATAAATTTTAACGGGTCAAGATAAAATATATTGAGGTCATAAAAATTATAAAAATACATTTCTTGCAAAATTTGAGTGAAATAATAATTATCGTGTAGTTTTTAAGAAAACCGTCGTAGTTATATAAATATAACAATTTATATAATGGAATAAATTGAAAACATCGGGTAAATTAATAATATAATTTTTATAGTCTTAAAATGAGTATAAAAATATATTAGGAATATTTTTGGAAGTGTCGGATCAAATGTTCAAAATAATTAATTACGCGATAGCGTTTATTTAATAGGAAAATAAACGTTTTAAGAAAAATGCAAAACCATGCATGAATTAATATAATGATAATGATGCTAATGATATGTAGACTAAACCTAGCCTATATGAAATGTCCTTGATGAAATGTTCATGAATTCACAGCTAAACCAATACGGTTACGTGAATTTAATACTCGTAAATCTAGTTTACGATAAATGATAAATGATGAAGCATGAGTAATGTTTTGAAATATGACCTGAAAATACGAGTTGTCACATTCGACCATCCAAAAAGGAATTGAGTCCCCTAATTCAGTTGTGTTAGTCTATCGAATTTTTGAGTTTGTGATGAATAACGAGGAAAGAAGACATGAAGAGATGTCATTATGGTTATCGATGACTAAGAGCGTACAAAACATCATAGTAAAGAAAATATTAGATGAATGTCTCCGATGAGCATAACTTTGATTTTTTTATGAATATGTGAAAACCCTGCTTGCACTAAGACTTATAAATATCTGCTCCCAACATAACATGATCCCTCCAGAATTAGACATAGTTAGCTAGGCTATGTATAATTAATGAACGATATCCCTCCAGAATTAGACATAGTTAGCTAGGCTATGTATAATTATGGAACGATAATATGACGTTCGGTTTAGTTGTTATAACTCTCGATGTTTACAGAGATCTAAACCTTGTAAGTGATAACGAATCAGAAGGAAAAGAAAGTACGCTTAATGAGAATATTTTACAACGAGTGGTTTATCAAAAGTAGTACATCTTAATTCATAAGATCCGAATACGATGGAAGACATAAACTTAGTACAACATAGTACATAAGGAAAATTAAGATTGTTAGTTTCCGAACTTCTTGCCTTCCGCATTGTTGAGACCATGACGAGCTTCTCCTCCTTCTAACATGTATGCATTCCCATGAGCACCTTCAACTTGTTGACCTTGGTTTTGAGGACATTGATTCCGATAGTGTCCTTGCTCCCCGCATCCGTAACATGTAACTATGGCCTTGCCCTTGCAGTCCTTAGCAAGGTGTCCTACTTTGTGACAACTAAAGCATATACCACATGGACCATTATGATGTAGCGTGCATTGATGGCATCGTGGTAAGTTTCCAGTATAAGCTCTTCCCTTGGTTGGTGCAGCAACATAGACCCTGGCGACTTCTTGTCTACTATTTTGTTGTTGATGATGATTAGTGTTACGGTTTTGGTTGTCGTTATCATAACCTCCCTGGTCATTTTCCATTTCCTTTTGTTGTTGTTAATTTGGTTATCGTCGTTGTTGTTGTTGTTGTTATTGTTATTGTTGGTAATGTTTTCCCCCTTCACAACTTGAGCCATGAGTTTTTGAGTTATCCTGATAGTTTCTTCAATTGTTTGGGGATCGGAAGAAGTTACATCTCCTTGTATACATTGTGGAAATCCTCCAATGAAATTTTCCAGTAGTTTCTCATTGTCCGAAACCATTGATGGACAAAGTGCAGCCAATTCTTGAAACCTCCTAATGTAGGTCTCGATGTCATAACCAACAGTCACTAACTCATAAAATTCTGTTTCTAATTTCTTCACGTCCGTGCGTGGACAATACTTCTTTGTCAACAACCTCTTGAATTGATCCCACGTGAGCTTGTAAGCATTTTCGATACCAATAGGCTGCGCATACAAATTCTACCATGACATTGCGCCATCTAAGAGTGTACCAGTGGCAAACTTCACCTTGTAGTCATCTGGGCAATTGCATAGAAGAAACACAGACTCCATCTTCTCAAACCATCGAACCATAGCAGTGGCTCCTTCCGTGCCTTTGAACTTTGTAGGATCACAGTTCTTAAAGTCCTTGTATGTACAATTTCGAACTCTAGATCCTCCTGCAGCTCCTGTAGCGGCAAGAACAAGTCTAGCAGCTTCAGGCAGGTGGCCTCAGCGGCGGCTACTATCGTTGCTCGTTCTTTCCTTAGTGCCTCGGCTATACTATCCTCTATATACCTTTGGATAGCGGTGGTATCATTTTCGTGCAGCTTTCTCGGTGCCATAACTCTTCAAAATAAGAGGAAAAATGAGACGTAGCAAAGTCCTATGTTAAGAATAAGCGCTCTAAAGAGATGTGATGTGAGGTGATAAGTTTGAGGTTACTTTTCAAAATAATCGACGGGTTCCCAAAAGATGGGTTATGAGGTGTCGTAAGTGCTTCAAATGTATGATGGTCTAGTGACTTAGTGCGTGAATAACGTGTAACTCAACATGTTAGTGGTGAAACGAAGGAGTGAGAGTGACTTTGCCCTACTTACAGGTTTTATCTCGGCATTCGACGATATCGGTGATGAATCAGCTGATATTAAAATTGTGATAAGGAATGACAAAGCATTCTCCACATTGGAGTAGGAGGAAATGATAATAGGATGAGTATTTAAAGGCATCTATGTGACAATCGATTTGAAATGAAAGTAAATAACTCAAAAAATGTACGTATAAACCGCATGTAAAGTGAACATGCACTTATGATGAAATGATAAGATGCTATAATGATGTAGTTATAGTCTAGGGTCAATGATGCAACCTAGTTCTCTATAAGCGGAAGCTCGATGCCAATCTGTCACACCCCAAATTACATTTTGCGGCGGAATGGAATTCACGGGGTTGAGTATCATAGCATCACAGCATTCTAGATATATTGAACGACCTAAAGTGTCGTTTGGAAAATACATCGTTTGATTTAATAAAATAATCAGAGTTTACAAGATAGGTCCCAAATGAAAATCAATTTGTGCGGAAATAAGTTTGTTACAAGTCAAACGATGTTTTTAAAATGCATAAATCCCATGTGTGACGCGTCGTCACCACGACTCTATGATAAGTCCATATGCATGCCATGAAGTGAATGCCTTAGATAAAACATGCTAAAAAGTGTCAACACAAAGGTTGAGTGAGTTCATAGAGTTTGCGTTGAAATGAAAAACCTTTCAAAATCGTTTATGCAGCAAAGGCATTGCAAATCCACTCAGTTCCAAGTTCCGCCCATACAAAACTTGCAACCTGTTTGTTTACAACCCATTGCCAAAATATGTATAGTTTATGTTCAAATGCATGATGTCAAATGAATTCACATAACAGTACATTACTTAATCTATCAATATTCAATCGATATAACACATATGAGTGTTGTTTCAAATAATACCAAGACATTTAGTTCAATGATTATCCCAAGACCTTTAGCTCAATGAATATCCCAAGACCTTTAGCTCAATAATTATCCCAAGACATTTAGCTCAATGATTATCCCAACACCTTTAGCTCAATGATTATCCCAAGACATTTAGCTCAATGATTATCCCAAGACATTTAGCTCAATGATTATGATATAGAATATGACTAAACATTCAATTCAGATAAACATATAGTTGCAAATATTCATTAATGTCATAAAAGTTGATGAGCATGTATCTCCCCCAAAGAGTTTAATAAAAGTATTAAAACAATTGAAAATGGGGCTATGAAACTCACCTGTTGCAATGATTATAATGACAAAAGTGGATACACCGAAATGTCGCGTGAATCTCTAAACTTGACCTATTATGAATGATATGATACATAATAAGTTATGATGTAATGTTATGCATGCAATTCGGATGATATCTATACCACTTATGAATTTGTGAAAATAATATTTCTCGTCGAGAAATAATCTTTTAACGTCTTGACCATTTTTAAATTACTCCATATGTATTTACATTGAAATGATATTCAACGATAATCATTTAGTGATTTATTATGAAATTATAACTTTTCGTCGTAAAATAATGTTGTTGAAATATTTTCATGAAAGTGACTAAACGGCCTTGAAAAGCTAGTCGTAAAATGATGCACGTCAAGTGTTAGGAAACGAACTCAACGGTTTTGGGAAGCTTGTACCATTATCTCAAAGTTTTAGTGTTTAAGTTTTCATCCTAGAGGTCTCGATCACGGAGAAAAATATAGGTAAAGTATGGTTTTCGGCAAAGTTTAAGTGACCGTATCTTATTCATTACAACTCCGCTTGACAAATGAGTTGACATTTTGAAAAATATGCTTGGCGAACTTACTTTTACTAGAAGACATCACTTTATAAAAAGTACTTCGTCATTGTTAAAAACGACCTTCAACATGGTCCCTCGTTGCCGTAGTATGTGTTTAATAGAAATTATATTAATTTTGCTAATAGAATAAAGTTACGGCAACTTTGTTTAACGCGTGTAATTTAATCGTTACAAGTCCGTTTTCTACGTTCTTTATATCCACGGAATCGTGATAACATATACTAATATATTTTTGATAAGTAGACACATTTAACAACGCTTAAGACTCATTTTTGACTCGTAAAAAGTCGAGACAGCATGCTGAATTTTCTGGAATAAATAGTTTTCGTCGTCAAACTTCAAAAATTCATAACTTCTTCGTTATAGCTCCGTTTTAACCCGTTCAAGCGGCCACGTTTTCGTTTTAAAGTGTATTTTCCAAATATCTAGCCCAAAATACTTTGCTTACTGTCGGATTTTCCAGATTTTCAAAATAAGGACAGACCCTTAATTAGACTTGTCGAGATGAGTTTTTCACGCGCCAAACCTATTCCAACCAATTCAAAACAACTCCGAAGCTATTCTAATCCTACCATACACCTTCTTAGGGTGTCATGAGTTCCTAGGCATCACCAAAAGTGATTTATAACAAGGAGTAATTATAGGATGACCAATATATATATAACTCTTAAAATCAATGAAAAAGTGGTATAAACATCCATGAGACTTGCATGTTTTCTCCAATATGATGAAATGAATATAACCATGAATATGAAATATGATGATGAATATGGATGCTTACTAGTTACTTGATGAGGTTTATGAGAACAAAGGATTTTCCTAATCACCCAAGGTTTTTATTGCAAAACCTTAATAAAGAGTGAGACTAGATTGTTAAAACCTTGTCTTGAAAAATATTTGATGATCCCTCTTATGATCCTTGTGGTTGCCGGTTTGCAAGAGAGAAGAGGAAGAGAGGAAATGTTTGATATTTTGCTTTGGATAATGAAGTGAATGTGTTTTAGTATAATACATTATACTTGTAGATATTTATCAAATAAAAATTACTCATCCCCCCCCTTGTCGACACAAGTGGGTATTAGTCATGCAAATACATTTTTTTTAAATATGTATAAGTGTAATTGTATGTAAGTTAATTGAAGACATGTGGTAAATTGTATACACATTTGAGTATTTAGGGTAGCGTTAGATAAAAATAAATTTTAACGGGTCAAGATAAAATATATTGAGGTCATAAAAATTATAAAAATACATTTCTTGCAAAATTTGAGTGAAATAATAATTATCGTGTAGTTTTTAAGAAAACCGTCGTAGTTATATAAATATAACAATTTATATACGGAATAAATTGAAAACATCGGGTAAATTAATAATATAATTTTTATAGTCTTAAAATGAGTATAAAAATATATTAGGAATATTTTTGGAAGTGTCGGATCAAATGTTCAAAATAATTAATTACGCGATAGCGTTTATTTAATAGGAAAATAAACGTTTTATGAAAAATGCAAAACCATGCATGAATTAATATAATGATAATGATGCTAATGATATGTAGACTAAACCTAGCCTATATGAAATGTCCTTGATGAAATGTTCATGAATTCACAGCTAAACCAATACGGTTACGTGAATTTAATACTCGTAAATCTAGTTTACGATAAATGATAAATGATGAAGCATGAGTAATGTTTTGAAATATGACCTGAAAATACGAGTTGTCACATGTTCTCTCAAGAATGATAAGATAATAAATTAGAACACAAGAAGATAGTAGACTTAGAGGGATAGAGAGAAGAAATAAAAGAGAAAGAATGAATGACAAGGGTGAGGAATGCCCAAGACAATGGGGGTATTTATAGACCATGCCTTGGACATCAGTCACCTGGCGCGTTGTAGAAACTAGAAAGCGGGTTGAAAAGTTTCTAATACTTATTTTAGGTTTTGAAAAATTTTAGTCTGTTGGGTTTTTGGTTCCTTGAATCAAGAATTATTCTAAGTACTGGAACTACGGACAGAGTTGATAAAACCACGGATAGAAGAATGGAACCACGGATGAAGACAAACCGCGGCTAGTAGTTTTATATAACCACTGATAATGTAATGAAACCAATGCTAGTCTTGTATAGTCGGTTTAGTATTATGTATTAGATAAATATGGAAAAGGTATTTATCTTGTAGGTTACGTATTGTATTATGTAAAGGACTCCTTAGCCTATAAAAGGAGGTTCTAGGTTAGATTAGATATACGTATGTTTTGTATCTAAGGTCGATACACTTCAAGGTTGTAAAACCCTAATCTTGGTTAGAGTATTAGTATTAATAATAATATTGAGGTGTTGAATGTTTATTGTTCTTCTTCTTAAGATTAAGTATTAAATTCCGCGTGATACTTAATAAGTTCTAGTTTAAAGTCAGTTTCTATATTAGATCGTTTGCTCAACTGGGATCAACAAGTGGTATCAGAGCTTGTGATCTAGAAACTGTAATCAAGAAGAAGTTCTGTTAAGTTCTATTTAAGTAAGTTAAGATGTCTGACGAAACACATATGGTTATTGCTTCAAAGGTGCCCATGCTCAAGCATGGTGAGTACCAAATCTGGAGAATGCGAATAAGGCAATATATTCACATGATTGATTATGCTCTCTGGGATGTTGTGGAAAAAGGTGATACTCTTCCTAAGAAGGGTGAAGATGGCAAAGAAATCTCCATTGTTAGTGAGATCGACAAGGCTAAGAGAAAGATGGAGATTAAATCTCATAATATTCTCTCTATGGGAATACCTAATGAATATGCTTTGTACTTTGAACAATATGAGTCTGCTAAAGAGCTTATGGATGCAATAGAAACAAGGTTTGCTGGTAATGAAGCTACCAAGAAATCAAGGAAAAATATGCTCAAGCATCAGTTTGAAAACTTCACTTCTTTGAGTGGAGAAAAACTTGATGGCACCTATAACAGACTTCAAAACCTTATCACCAATTGAAGTCAGGTGGACTACAAAGTAGCTCAAGAAGATATTAATCTAAAGTTCATGAAGTCTATCACTTGGTAGGCTATGCATCTTGTTGTGTGGAGGAACAAGGATGACTTTGAAAAGATGACTCTAGACAATCTCTACAACAACTTGAAGGTATATGAGTCTGAGAACAACATTGTTGTACATCTTCATCTAGCCAAAACATTGCTTTTGTTTCCACTAGTCACAAGAATTCACAAGATGTATCCACTGCTGCCTATGGTATAACCACGGCTATTGCAAACAATACCACTGTTAGTGATAATGTCAATGATGGTGCAATTTGTGCTTTTTTGATTTAACTACCGTGTTCTTGTTTTGAATCAAGATCTAGATCAAATTGATCCTGATGATCTTGAGGAGATTAATCTTCAATGGCAAATGGCAATGTTGAATCTTCAAGCAAGGAAGTTTTTGAGAAGGACTGGAAGACAGGTCAAGTATGATGGTAAAAGAAGAGCTGGATTCAACAAAAGCAAGATTGAATGCTTTAACTGCAAGAAGAAGGGTCACCTCTCAAGGGAATGTCGAGCACCTAAGAGGAATGAAGGCATCAATAATGTCACACCCCCAAATTACTTTTTGCGGTGAATGGAATTCACGGGGTTTGTCATAGCATCACGATTCTGAGATATATTAAACGACCTAAAGTGTCGTTTGGAAAATACATCGCTTGATTTAATAAAATAATCAGAGTTTACAAAGTATAGGTCCCAAATGAAATTAACTTGTGCGGAAATAAGTTTGTTACAATCCAAACGATGTTTTAAAATGCATAAATCCCATATGTGACGCGTCGTCACCACGACTCTATGATATGTCCATATGGATGTCATGAAGTGAATGCCTTAGATACCCGAGATAAAACATGCTAAAAGTGTCAACACAAAGGTTGAGTGAGTTCATAGAGTTTGAGTTGAAATGTAAAGCCTTTCAAAATCGTTTATGTAGCAAAGGCATTGTAAATTCACTCAGTTCCAAGTTTCGCCCATACAAAACTTGCAACTTGTGTGTTCACAACCCATTGCCAAAATATGTATAGTTTATGTTCAAAGCATGATGTCAAATGAATTCACATAACAGTACATTACTAAATCTATCAATATTCAATTGATATAACACATATGAGTGTTGTTTCAATCCCAAGACCTTTAGCTCAATGATAATCCCAAGACCTTTAGCTCAATAATAATCCCAAGACCTTTAGCTCAATAATAATCCCAAGACCTTAAGCTCAATAATAATCCCAAGACCTTTAGCTCAATAATTATGATATAGAATATGACTAAACATTCAGTTCAGATAAACATATAGTTGCAAATAATCAAGAATGTCATAAAAATTGATGAGCATGTATCTCCCCCAAAGAGTTTAATAAAAATATTAAAACAATTGAAAATGGGGCTATGGAATCTCACCTGTTGCAATGATTATAATGACAAAAGTGGATACACCGAAATGTAGCGTGAATCTCTAAACTTGACCTATTATGAATGATATGATACATAATAAGTTATGATGTAATGTTATGCATGCAATTCGGATGATATCTATACCACTTCTGAACTTTTGAAAATAATATTTCTCATCGAGAAATAATCTTTTAACGTCTTGACCATTTGTAAATTACTCCAAATGTATTTACGTTGAAATGATATCCGACGATAATCATTTAGTGATTTATTAAGAAATTATAACTTTTCGTCGTAAAATAATGTCGTTTGACGATTTCATGAAAGTGACTAAACGACCTCGAAAAGCTAGTCGTAAAATGGTGCACGTCGAGTGTTAGGAAACGAACTCAATGGTTTTGGGAAGCTTGTATCATTGTCTCAAAGTTTTAGTGTTTAAGTTTTCATCCTAGAGGTCTCGATCACAAAGAAAAATATAGGTAAAGTATGGTTTTCGCAAAGTTTAAGTGACCGTATCTTATTCGTTACAACTCCGCTTAACAAACGGTTTGACATTTTGGAAAATATGCCAGGCGAACTTACTTTTACTAGAAGACATCACTTTATAAAAAGTACTTCGTCATTGTTAAAAACGACCCTCAACATGGTCCTTCGTTGCCGTAGTATGTGTTTAATAGAGAATATGTTAATTTTGCTAATAGAATAAAGTTACGGCAACTTTTTAAAATGTGAATAACTTTGTCGTTATAAGTCCGTTTTCTACGTTCTTTATATCCACGGAATCGTGATAACATATACTAATATATTTTTGATAAGTCGACACATTTAACAACGCTTAAGACTCATTTTTTACTCGTAAAAAGTCGAGACAGCAATGCTGAATTTTCTGGAATAAATAGTTTTCGTCGTCAAACTTCAAAATAGCATAACTTCTTCGTTATAGCTCCGTTTTAACCCGTTCAAGCGGCCACGTTTTCGTTTTAAAATATATTTTCCAAATATCTAGCCCAAAATTTTTTACTTACTGTCGAAAATTCCAGAATTCAAAAATATGGACAGACCCTTAATTAGACTTGTCGAAATGAGTTTTTCACGCGCAAAACCTATTCCAACCAATTCAAAACAACTCCGAAGCTATTCTAATCCTACCATACACCTTCTTAGGGTGTCATGGGTTCCTAGACATCACCAAGAGTGATTTATAACAAGGAGTAATTATAGGATGACATAAATATATATAACCCTTAAAATCAATGAAAAAGTGGTATAAACATCACATGACTTGCATGTTTTCTCAAGAATGATGAAATGAATATGACAATGAATATGAAATAAAAACATGAATATGGATGCTTACTAGTAACTTGATGAGGTTTATGAGCAAAGGTTTTTCCTAATCACCCAAGGTTTTTATTTCACAACCTTAATCAAGAGTGATACTAGAGTGTTAAAACCTTGATTAGAAAAATTTTATGATGATTTCTCCATGGTCCCTTGGTTGGCCGGTTATGGAAGGAAGGGAGGAAGAAGAGAGCTTATGATCTTTTCACTCTAGATATTATGTATGTGTGTTGTTTTGTAAACATGATAATATGTATGAAAGTATATGTATGTCTAAGATATTTAGTAGTCACATGGTTGAGTCATCCATTGTGTCGACACACTTAATAAATAAAAAGAGTAGATGCATTTTGTATACTATTAAATGTATAAGTGTAGAGTAAAGGTGTAATTGTTTAGGGATAATTGGTAACTTGTATACATATTTGAGTATTTAGGGTGACGTTAGATAAAAAATAAATTTTAACGGGTCAAGATAAAATATATGGAGGTCATAAAAATTATAAAAATACATTTCTTACATGAGTTGAGTGAAATAAATATTTATCGGGTTGAATTTACGAAAACCGTCGAAATTATATAAACATAACAATTTATATATGAAATAAATTGAAAACATCGGGTAAATTAATAATATAATTTTTATAGTCTTAAAATGAGTATAAAAATATATTAGGAATATTTTTGGAATTGTTGGATCAAATATTCAAAATAAATGATTACGCGATAGCGTTTATTTAATAGGAAAATAAACGTTTAATGAAAAATGCAAAACCATGCATGAACTAATATGATGACAATGATGCTAATGAAATGTAGACTAAACCTAGTCTATATGAAATGTCCTTGATGATATGATCATGAATTCACAGCTAAACCATTACGGTTACGTGAATTTGATGCTCGTAAACCTAGTTTACGATAAATGATAAATGATGAAGCATGAATAATGTTTTGAAATATGACCTGAAAATACGAGTTGTCACATTCGCCCAACCAAAAAGGAATTCAGTCCCTGAATTTAGTTCGTGTTAGTCTATCGAATTATTGAGTTTGTGATGAATGACGATGAGAGAAGACATGAAGAGATGTCGTTATGGTTATCGATGATTTAGAGCATACAAAACATCATTGTAAAGAAAATATTGGATGAATCTCCCATGAATAACACTTTGACTTTTGAATATGTGAAAACCACCTTGCACTAAGACTTATAAATAACTGCTCCCAACATAACATGATCTTTCTAGAATTAGACATAGTTAGCTAGGCTATGTATAATTAAGGAAGCGATATCCTCCGAATTAGACATAGTTAGCTAGACTATGTATAATTAAGGAATGATAATGTGACGTTCGGTTTAGTTGTTATAACTCTCGATGTTTACAGAGATCTAAACCTTGTAAGTGATAACGAATCAGAAGGAAAAGAAAGTACGCTTAATGAGAATATTTACAACGAGTGGTTTATCAAAAGTAATACATCTTAATTCATAAGATCCGAATACGATGAAAGACATAAACTTAGTACGACATAGTACATAAGGAAAAATGAGACTGTTAGTTTCCGAACTTCTTCAGTCTTCCGCATTGTTGAGACCAGGACGAGCTTCTCCTCCTTCTAATATGTATGCATTCCCATGAGCACCTTCAACTTGTTGACCTTGGTTTTGAGGACATTGATTCCGATAGTGTCCTTGCTCCCCACATTCGTAACATGTAACTATGGTCTTGCCTCTACAATTTCTGGCATGGTGTCCTAGTTTTTGACACTTGTAGCACTTAACAGGGCAAAGACCCGAGTGATGATACTTACATCGATCACATAGTGGGTAGTTTCGGATAACCTCTCGCCTTCGTTGATGCAAAGACAACATAAACCATTGCGGTTTCTTGTCCTCTATTCTGTTGTTGATGATGATTAGTGTTAAAGTTTTGGTTGTCATTATCATAACCTCCCTGGTCATTTTCCCACTTCCTTTTGTTGTTGTTAATTTGGTTATCGTCGTTGTTATTGTTGTTGTTGTTGTTGTTATTGTTGGTAATGTTTTCCCCCTTCACAACTTGAGCCATGAGTTTTTGAGTTATCCTGATAGTTTCTTCAATTGTTTGTGGATCGGAAGAAGTTACATCTCCTTGAATACATTGTGGAAGTCCTCCAATGAAATTTTCCAGTAGTTTCTCATTGTCCGAAACCATTAATGGACATAGTGCAACCAATTCTTGAAACCTCCCGATGTAGGTCTCGATGTCATAACCAACAGTCACTAACTCATAAAATTCCGTTTCTAATTTCTTCACCTCCGTTCGTGGACAATACTTCTTAGTTACCAGATTCTTGAATTAAGCCCCACGTGAGCTTGTAAGCGTTTTCGATACCAATAGGTTAGCATACGAATTCCACCATGACATTCGCCATCTAAGAGTATACCGGTGGCGAACTTTACCTTGTAGTCATCGGGCAATTGCATAAAAGAAATCTGACTCAATCTTCTCAAACCATCGAACCATAGCAGTGGCTCCTTTTGTGCCTTTGAACTTTGTAGGATCACAGTTCTTAAAGTCCTTGTATGTACAATTTCAAACTTCAGATCCTCCTGCAGCTCGGTAGCGAGCAAGTCTAGCAACTTGGCGGCCGTGGCCTCAGCAGCGGCCTACCGTTGCTCGTTCTTTCCTTAGTGCCTCGACTATACTATCCTCTACATACCTTTGGATAGCAAATGGTGTCATTCTGGTGGAGCTTTCTTCGGTGCCATAACTCTTCAAAATAAGAGGAAAGGTGAGGCGTAGCAAAGTCCTATGTTAAGAATAAGCGCTCTAAAGAGATGTGATGTGAGGTGATAAGTTTGAGGTTACTTTTCAAAATAATCGACGGGTTCTCAAAAGATGGGTTATGAGGTGTCGTAAGTGCTTCAAATGTATGATGGTCTAGTGACTTAATGCGTGAATAGCGTGTAACTCGACATGTTAGTGGTGAAACAAAGGAGTGAAAGTGACTTCGCCCTACTTAAAGGTTTATCTCGGCATTCGACGTTATCGGTGATGAATCAGCTGATATTAAAATTGTGATAGGGAATGACAAGGCATTCTCCACGTTGGAGTAGGAGGAAATGATAATGGGATGGGTATTTAAAGGCATCCATGTGACAATCGATGTGAAATGAAAGTAAATAACTCGAAAAATATACGTATAAACCGCATGTAAAGTGAACATGCACTTATGATGAAATGATAAGATGCTATCAGGATGTAGTTATAGTTTAGGGTCAATGATGCAACCTAGTTCTCTATAACTGAAGCTCTGATGCCAATCTGTTGACCCCCAAATTACCTGTTTTGCGGAATGGAATTCACGGGGTTGGCTGTCATAGCATCACGATTCTGAGATATATTGAACGACCTAAAGTGTCGTTTGGAAAATACATCGCTTGATTTAATAAAATAATTAGAGTTTACAAAGTATAGGTCCCAAATGAAATTAACTTGTGCGGAAATAAGTTTGTTACAATCCAAACGATGTTTTAAAATGCATAAATCCCATGTGTGACGCGTCGTCACCACGACTCTATGAATGTCCATATGGATGTCATGAAGTGAATGCCTTAGATACCTGAGATAAAACATGCTAAAAAGTGTCAACACAAAGGTTGAGTGAGTTCATAGAGTTTGAGTTGAAATGTAAAGCCTTTCAAAATCGTTTATGTAGCAAAGGCATTGTAAATTCACTCAGTTCCAAGTTCCGCCCATACAAAACTTGCAACCTGTGTGTTCACAACCCACTGCCAAAATATGTATAGTTTATGTTCAAACGCATGATGTCAAATGAATTCACATAACAGTACATTACTAAATCTATCAATATTCAATTGATATAACACATATGAGTGTTGTTTCAATCCCAAGACCTTTAGCTCAATGATAATCCCAAGACCTTTAGCTCAATAATAATCCCAAGACCTTTAGCTCAATAATAATCCCAAGACCTTAAGCTCAATAATAATCCCAAGACCTTTAGCTCAATAATTATGATATAGAATATGACTAAACATTCAGTTCAGATAAACATATAGTTGCAAATAATCAAGAATGTCATAAAAATTGATGAGCATGTATCTCCCCCAAAGAGTTTAATAAAAATATTAAAACAATTGAAAATGGGGCTATGGAATCTCACCTGTTGCAATGATTATAATGACAAAAGTGGATACACCGAAATGTAGAGTGAATCTCTAAACTTGACCTATTATGAATGATATGATACATAATAAGTTATGATGTAATGTTATGCATGCAATTCGGATGATATCTATACCACTTCTGAATTTTTGAAAATAATATTTCTCATCGAGAAATAATCTTTTAACGTCTTGACCATTTGTAAATTACTCCAAATGTATTTACGTTGAAATGATATCCGACGATAATCATTTAGTGATTTATTAAGAAATTATAACTTTTCGTCGTAAAATAATGTCGTTTGACGATTTCATGAAAGTGACTAAACGACCTCGAAAAGCTAGTCGTAAAATGGTGCACGTCGAGTGTTAGGAAACGAACTCAACGGTTTTGGGAAGCTTGTATCATTGTCTCAAAGTTTTAGTGTTTAAGTTTTCATCCTAGAGGTCTCGATCACAAAGAAAAATATAGGTAAAGTATGGTTTTCGGCAAAGTTTAAGTGACCGTATCTTATTCGTTACAACTCCGCTTAACAAACGGTTTGACATTTTGGAAAATATGCCAGGCGAACTTACTTTTACTAGAAGACATCACTTTATAAAAAGTACTTCGTCATTGTTAAAAACGACCCTCAACATGGTCCTTCGTTGCCGTAGTATGTGTTTAATAGAGAATATGTTAATTTTGCTAATAGAATAAAGTTACGGCAACTTTTTAAAATGTGAATAACTTTGTCGTTATAAGTCCATTTTCTACGTTCTTTATATCCACGGAATCGTGATAACATATACTAATATATTTTTGATAAGTCGACACATTTAACAACGCTTAAGACTCATTTTTTACTCGTAAAAAGTCGAGACAGCAATGCTGAATTTTCTGGAATAAATAGTTTTCGTCGTCAAACTTCAAAATAGCATAACTTCTTCGTTATAGCTCCGTTTTAACCCGTTCAAGCGGCCACGTTTTCGTTTTAAAATATATTTTCCAAATATCTAGCCCAAAATATTTTGCTTACTGTCTAAAATTCCAGAATTCAAAAATATGGACAGACCCTTAATTAGACTTGTCGAAATGAGTTTTTCACGCGCAAAACCTATTCCAACCAATTCAAAACAACTCCGAAGCTATTATAATCCTACCATACACCTTCTTAGGGTGTCATGGGTTCCTAGACATCACCAAGAGTGATTTATAACAAGGAGTAATTATAGGATGACATAAATATATATAACCCTTAAAATCAATGAAAAAGTGGTATAAACATCACATGACTTGCATGTTTTCTCAAGAATGATGAAATGAATATGACAATGAATATGAAATAAAAACATGAATATGGATGCTTACTAGTAACTTGATGAGGTTTATGAGCAAAGGTTTTTCCTAATCACCCAAGGTTTTTATTTCACAACCTTAATAAAGAGTGATACTAGAGTGTTAAAACCTTGATTAGAAAAATTTTATGATGATTTCTCCATGGTCCCTTGGTTGGCCGGTTATGGAAGGAAGAGAGGAAGAAGAGAGCTTATGATCTTTTCACTCTAGATATTATGTATGTGTGTTGTTTTGTAAACATGATAATATGTATGAAAGTATATGTATGTCTAAGATATTTAGTAGTCACATGGTTGAGTCATCCATTGTGTCGACACACTTAATAAATAAAAAGAGTAGATGCATTTTGTATACTATTAAATGTATAAGTGTAGAGTAAAGGTGTAATTGTTTAGGGATAATTGGTAACTTGTATACATATTTGAGTATTTAGGGTAGCGTTAGATAAAAAATAAATTTTAACGGGTCAAGATAAAATATATTGAGGTCATAAAAATTATAAAAATACATTTCTTACATGAGTTGAGTGAAATAAATATTTATCGGGTTGAATTTACGAAAACTGTCGAAATTATATAAACATAACAATTTATATATGAAATAAATTGAAAACATCGGGTAAATTAATAATATAATTTTTATAGTCTTAAAATGAGTATAAAAATATATTAGGAATATTTTTTGGAATTGTTGGATCAAATATTCAAAATAAATGATTACGCGATAGCGTTTATTTAATAGGAAAATAAACGTTTAATGAAAAATGCAAAACCATGCATGAACTAATATGATGACAATGATGCTAATGAAATGTAGACTAAACCTAGTCTATATGAAATGTCCTTGATGATATGATCATGAATTCACAGCTAAACCATTACGGTTACGTGAATTTGATGCTCATAAACCTAGTTTACGATAAATGATAAATGATGAAGCATGAATAATGTTTTGAAATATGACCTGAAAATACGAGTTGTCACAAATAAGACCACTGAAGAGTCTGCTCCTTCTTCAACATTGGTGGCTCAAGATGGTCTTGGTGATTATGACTGGAGTGATGAAATTGAAGAAGGACCCAATGCAGCTTTTCTTGCTAGTGAAGCTTCAAAAGAGCATAACTTTGCTCTTATGGCCTATGCTTCATCTTCTGGTTCAGATTCTGAGGTATCAAATGATTCTACTTGTTTTTTTAAATCATGTCAAGATAACTTAGAATCTCAAAAAGCTATTACTGAGAGTTTAAGGAAAGAAGTAGAAAGACTGTCTCTAGATAACTTAGGCTATAGAGTTGGTCTAGAAAGTGTGGAAGAGAAGCTAAGGTACTGTATTAAATGTGAGTTTGAGTATGTAGATAAGATCAATATACTAGGTGGAGAAATTGATCTTCAAGATAGAGAGATTAAGATGCTTAAAGATAAAATAGCAGAGGCAGAGAGTGTAAAACAAAAGGCCCTAGAAGAAAAAGAAAAACATGTTGTGAGAGTAGCTAAAACACAATTTGCTTCTGATATGGTTCATAAATCTATAGAGAGTCATCTAATGAAGAAGGGTTAGGATAGGATACAATAATATGCCACCACCCACTCTAATGCAACATGCACCACCTGCAAAAGAGCTCTCATTTAGTAGTGAATTTAGCTTCAATAAAACTGTAGGTGAAACTAACAAGATTGAATCACCTAAGATAGGTTCGATAAATCATCGATGCTCCCATCATTGAAGATTGGGAATCAGATTCTTAGGAAGATAGATCTGAATCAACTCAACCTGAAAAGATAGAACATGTTAAGAAAGTTGATTCTAAACAAGCCAACCTTATACCTAGATTTGGAGCTCAAATTACTAAGAAAGTAGTAGAGTACAAGGAAATACCTAGGGAACAGATGAGAAAATATATACCTAGAGGCAATCAGAGAAACTTTAATGGCCTAATATCTAACAGGTTAGGTGATGAGTTTCAATGTGTCAAGAAAGCTTGTTATAACTGTGGTAGTTTTGAGCACTTACAGAGAAATTGTTATAAAAACAGACCACAAGTTTGGAATCAATGGAGGAGGGTAAATCATCAAAACTTTTCAAAGAAAACAAACCCTCATCCTAACTATAACATGATTCCTAAGGCAGTGTTAATGAGGAATGGGAATACAAAATCAATTGTCACTGCTTCTCCCAAATGGGTTCCAACCATTGCTAAGCAAAATGTAAACACGGCTAAGCAAAATCAAACCACTGCTAAGCAAAATATCACCACCGATACAAAAGAAGTTTTAAAAATTCCAAAGGTGATAACCGATACGGTGGTTGGAAATCATTTCTATCTTTAACGCCTCCAAGTTGGCGGTGGAAGCCTAAGACCAAGGTTTTACATGATGTCAACTGTGCATCAATGGACCTAACGAAATTTGAATATTTTGATGCACAGGCGGACCCAAGTCGGTATTGACTTGGGTCCACAAAAAGAACTAATTTGTTTAATTTCATGTGCAGGGCAATCTACAAGATGAGCTAAAAGACAAAAGAGTTTTTGATAGTGGTTGCTCTGGGCACATGACTTGGGATGGGAGCAACCTGGAGGATTTTGAAGCTTTTGATGGAGGATATGTGGCATTTGGCAATGATCCAAAGGGAGGAAAGATACTTGGCAGAGGCATAATCAGAACAGGGAATTTAGACTTTGAAAAGGTCTATTTGGTACAAGGACTTAAGTATAATTTATTCAGTCTTTCTCAAATGTGTGATAAGAAAAACTGGGTACTTTTTGGTGAAACTGAGTGTGTGGTGTTGTCACCTGAATTTAAGATGCCTGATGAGAAGTATATACAGCTTAGGGTATCTAGGAAGGAAAATATATATTGTTTTGATCTTAAAGATGTAATTCCTAATAGGTCCTTAACTTGTTTGTTTGCTAAAGCATCTGTGGATGAGTCAAAATTATGGCATAGAAGGTTAGGTCACCTCAATTACAAAACAATCAATAAACTGGTAAAAGGCAACTTAGTGAGAGGGTTACCTTCTAAGGTTTTTGAGTGTAAGGAACTGTGTGTGGCTTGTCAAAAAGGAAAACAACATAGAGCTTCTTGTAAGACCAAAACTGTCAACACCATTACACAACCACTGTTTATGCTTCATATGGACTTATTTGGACCTACCTTTGTTAAAAGTTTGAACCATAAGCAGGATTGCCTAGTTATCACTGATGATTATAGTAGATTTTCTTGGGTATACTTTTTGGTTGCTAAGAGTGAGACTAGTGAGATCCTCAAGAGTTTCATTACTAAGATAGAAAATCTAGTAAATCATAAGGTAAAGTTAATCACATGTGATAATGGAACTGAGTTTAAGAATGATGTGATGAATCAGTTTTGTGTAGTTAAGGGTATAGAAAGATAGTTTAGTGTTGCTAGAACACCACAACAAAATGGTGTAGCTGAAAGGAAAAATAGGACACTAATTGAGGTTGCTAGGACAATGTTGTCAGAGTCTAAGTTACCAACTACCTTTTGGGTGAAGTTGTAGGCACCGCATGTTATGTGCAGAATAGAAGTAAGGTAGTGAAGCCTCATAACAAGACCCCCTATGAGCGGTTACATGATAGGAAGCCAATGATTGCATTCCTAAAACCTTTTGGGTGTTCTGTTACTATCTTGAATACCATAGACTACCTAGGCAAGTTTCAAGAAAAAGCCGATGATGGATACTTTTTAGGCTATTCTTCTAATAGTAAAGCCTTTAGAGTATACAACAGAGGACTAGAATTGTTGAAGAGAACTTACATGTTCAATTTAGTGAAAAGACTCCTAGTGATGAGACCAAAGGACCGGCTTGGTTTAACATTGATATGCTAACCAAATCTATGAATTATGAGCCTATCATTGCAGGACCTTCCACTAATGTTGATGCAGGTACTCAAAAGGATTCGATGCGAAGCAATTTCTAAGGAAACTGATTCTCCTCAAGAGTTCTATTTGTTTGAAAAGTGGAAAGCTAGTTCTGTCTCACCCATCATTGATAAGCAAGGTCCCACTGATGATGATGTATTGAATACTAGAGGCAATGTTGATCATCAACAAGATAAGGATGAGTTGTTGAAAGATAACTCAATGTCGGTAGAAGAAATTGAAAAGAAGAAAAGGCATTCTGAAAGCACTGCTAAGCCAAATGAAAGCACAGATAGATATAATGAAAGCACTGCTAAGCCATCTTCTACCAATCCAAGTATAAGTGAAAGCCATTATTTGGTGAAGAAGAGTATCCACATGATCCTAATATGCCTGCTTTGATTGAAATTGATACTCCTACTGATGATGAAGACATGGATGATTTCTTCAATGCTGATTTTACTAATTTGGAACATGTCATTCATGAAAGTCCTGTTACCTCAACAAGGATTCATAAGATTCATCCTAAGGAACAAATACTTGGAAATTTGAACACCCTTGTTCAAACAAGAAGCAAGGTTCAGAATACAAAAACTTTTCCTGAACAAGGTTTCTTTGCAAGATCTCTTAACAAAAGAAATAGTCATAAAGATCTGCAAAATTGCTTGTTTGCATGTTTTCTGTCTCAAAAGGAGCCCAAAAGAGTTGAAGAAGCATTATCTAAAGAAGGTTGGGTAGAATCAATGCAAGAAGAGCTTCTTCAGTTCAAGCTTCAAGAAGTTTGGACATTGGTTGATCTTCCAAATGGTAAGAGGGCAATTGGGACAAAATAGGTGTTCAGAAACAAAAGGGATGAACGAGGTATTGTTGTGAGGAACAAGTCAAGGTTGGTTGCTCAAGGATACACACAAACTGAAGGCTTGGATTATGATAAAGTGTTTGCTCCGGTTGCAAGAATTGAGGCTATTAGATTGTTTTTAGCTTATGATTCCTTCAAGAATTTTGTTGTGTATCAGATGGATGTTAAAAGTGCATTTTTGTATGGCACAATTGATGTGGAGGTTTATGTTTGTCAACCTCCTGGTTTTGAAGATCCCGATCATCGACAAGGTATATAGGGTGAAGAAGGCTATATATGGGTTGCATCAAGCTCCTAGGGCATGGTATGAGTGCCTGCCTACTTATTTGATGGACAATGGTTTTAAAGAGGGTGATTGATAAAACTTTGTTCATAAGGAAGCACAAGGATGATATTTTATTGGTTCAGGTTTATGTAGATGACATCATTTTTGGCTCAACAAACAAGGAACTATGCAAGGATTTTGAGAAACTTATGCATGATAAGTTTCGGATGAGTTCTATGGGTGAACTCACTTTCTTTTAGGACTACTGAGGTTCAACAAAGGTGATGGTATCTTCATCAGTCAAGACAAGTAAGTAGCAGATGTTTTGAAGAAGTTTGGGTTTCAGGATGTGAAGAGTGCTAGTGCACCTATGGAGACTCGAAACCACGCTACAGATGATGGAAGTTCCAAAGTTGATCAAAAGTTATGCAGGTCCATGATTGGATCTTTGATGTATCTCACGCATCTAGGCCGGATATAATGTTCTCAATTTGTGTGTGTACAAGATTCCAAGTCACACCCAATACAACACACATGAATGCTGTTAAGAGAATATTTAGATACCTTAAAGGTCATCCTAAACTGGGCCTTTGGTATTCTAAGGATTCTCCTTTTGATTTGGTGGCCTACACAGATAGTGACCAGGCTAGTGCTAGTGGTGTTGCTAATGAGGTCAGTCACGGTGGTGGAGGTGACATGATTGGAAGGGCTTCCACTACTTGATTCATGCTTAGATCTTGTCGGGATAGTGGAAACATCATTAAGACCCAACCTTTGGCAACTTCTAATGTGGAGAGTTCCTTGGAACTTAACATAGGTGGAGGAATCCCTAGCCAATTGGCTAATACAGGTGCATAGTTCGAGCTAGGTCCGATGCTATGTTTTCTATATCCAAGGATTCACCTCTCGGAACAGTTAACACAGCTCGAAGTGATGAGGATAGTTTGGAACATGAAACTGAATTGACGGATCCTAAGTTGGTACATGATGACTTTTCCAATGAACCACCTATCGGACCAGTTAACACATGTCGAAGTGGGGAGGATATTCTTGAACGATTAAATGAATTGGCGGTTAAATGTACCATGATGGAGAAAACAATCTCAAGCCTTCGGAGTTGTCCGTGTTTGAGGGTAAAGTTATTAGGCGATTGAAGCCAGTGGTATTGGTTTTGGAAAAGATGAGAAGGCCGGGGTTCTTTGCTTTAAGGCAACTAAGGAGAAAGAAAAAGAAGGTGGACTCCTCTCCATCTCTGAATGT
This sequence comes from Chrysanthemum makinoi, assembly GCA_910596185.1. Lineage (NCBI taxonomy): Eukaryota > Viridiplantae > Streptophyta > Magnoliopsida > Asterales > Asteraceae > Chrysanthemum > Chrysanthemum makinoi. Next base: position 162,700 of record OU343219.1, read on the forward strand.
GGAGAATGTATCCAAACAGGGGAGGAGTGATGTCATGAATTCAGGGGAGGTTGTAGATGTACCTATGGAAGAAAATGTTGATAGTGGAGATCAAGAATTTTTGGTATCGATAAAGGGAATGAGGCCGTTCTTGAAAATTTGAAGACAGTGGTAAAAGATGAAGTGATGCAGAACACAACCACTGCTAGTGTGTCTGCAACCATGGATAGTTTTCTTGAAACCACTGCTGCAGTTTCAAAAATGGCTATTGTACCCCTTCTTTGTTCTAACTACTTCCACCATTGTTACAACCATCTCTGTATCACCACCTAAATCTAAAGAAGTTGAAAAATAAACTGCAAGTACATTGGTTAATCTAAGTAAAACCTTAGCTAGTTGCACAACCATCAATGAACCTGTTTCATCTATTAAATCATCGCAACCAAATCCAAAAGCAAAAGTTTAGTTATTGGTGAACCTTTAAGAAAGAAGGTGACTCAATCAGTTGTTAGAAAAGGTAAAGGAGTTGAGAACCGAGTTGAAGTTTAAAAGTAAAGCGAGCAGGTTGCTTATGATGAAGAGTATGTGAGAAAGATGGTAGGTGAAGAACAAGCGACTTTAGAGAAAAGGAAGAAAGAAGAAGAGGAAGCTAGTCAGAAATGGTTAGCTACATGGTATGAATCACAAAATTATCTTCAAGCTTCTCAACAAATAAATGATGAATATACTGCACAAGAATGGGCATTGTTGGATGATGAGGAAAGAGCTAGAATTTTGGGTGAATGGGCAAGGAAGATCGATAAAGAAAGGAAACAAGGTTATAAGAAAGAAACCTCCTACCATTGCACAGATGAGGAATGTATTGATGAAGATTATTAAGAATTCAGGCATACATATTCCTGATAATCTTAATAAGTGTTCATTTGAAAGAATTTATGAGATTTATATGAGATGTATGAAGATTAATAATGATGATTTCTGTCCAAGGAATTCTAAAAAGGAAGAAGCGTGGATTCAAAAGGAAGAAGAGTGGATTCAAAGTAAACAAAAGAGAAAATCTGAGATTCAGGAGACATCTTATTCTAAAAGACTGAAAGTAGTTGAAGTTGTTAATCAAATTGTTTCTTATGAGTTTAAGCTTAAAGTTGGAAGTGAAGGAGTTTGGAAAATTCAAAGACTCAACAATGAAGTTTATGAGTATAATAAATTTTCATAGATGCTTCAGTATTTTGAAAAAGATGATTTGATGAATCTTTGGATACTTTACAAGAATAAGTTTGGTGAAGTACATCCAAATGATTATCATGAGAGTCTGGTTTATCATCATTTGAAGATTTTATTTGAACCAACTCATGATGAACCTGAATGGAAAGGACTCTACAATGGTAATGTAACAAGATGGTTTTTATATCAAACTTGTGGAGTTCCTGTTTTAACTGTTTTTGGAGAAGTTATTCATATGCTTGTAGAAGGTGATTATCCTCAACTGAATAAGTATCCAGGAGTTATTACTCAGATGTTGAAGCCTGGTATTATCAAGATGTTGTTACCCTATGATGGTCAAGCTTACAATTTGTTGATGAAGTATGAGAAAATTCTTAAATCTAGTAAGTGTTTGGCTACATCCTCCAATTCAAATGTTTTGAGCTTAAAGGAAACTTGAGAATTCTGTTTGAATGTATCAAGTTTAGGGGAAGATTGTTGGGTTTTTGGTTCCTTGAATCAAGAATTATTCTAAGTACTGGAACTACGGACAGAGTTGATAAAACCACGGACAGAAGAATGGAACCACGGATGAAGACAAACCGCGGCTAGTAGTTTTGTATAACCACTGATAATGTAATGAAACCACTGCTAGTCTTGTATAGTCGGTTTAGTATTATGTATTAGATAAATATGGAAAAGATATTTATCTTGTAGGTTACGTATTGTATTATGTAAAGGACTCCTTAGCCTATAAAAGGAGGTTCTAGGTTAGATTAGATATACGTATGTTTTATATCTAAGGTCGATACACTTCAAGGTTGTAAAACCCTAATACTGGTTAGAGTATTCGTATTAATAATAATATTGAGGTGTTGAATGTTTATTGTTCTTCTTCTTAAGATTAAGTATTAAATTCCGCGTGATACTTAATAAGTTCTAGTTTAAAGTCAGTTTCTATATTAGATCATTTGCTCAACTAGGATCAACATAGTCCTTTTATGTTCTTTTGTAAAAATGTTTGATTCGATATTATGTGTTATCAATAATCAACAAGTATAATGAGTATGATCACAATGATAAAAGAAATATATGTAGGATCGATATATTTATTGTGTTTGATGATTCTGGTGGTCTTGGATGATCAAAATACATGTTAAACATTGTAGAGAGAGAAAGTAGAGAGATGGTGTTCTTGGTAGAAAGTTTACACAAAGGAAAGGTTAGATTGAATGAGAAGCACGACCTCCTATCGGCCTGTGGATCAGGCATACAGTTGGTAAAGACCCTTCCTTCCTCCACGGTGTTACACTAAACTAAACTACGCTACAAACTAACTAATAAGCTAATAAATAACGTAACAAACTACAAATCTACGAGCTAACATATGCTAGACTATAATTGGGGTGACCGACACTTTAACATGGAATTTCCAATTCTTAACAATCTCTCCCTAAGGGAGGTCACCCCATGAAATACATTTTGCTTCCTAGCATTCTATCTTTGACTTTGTTCTTGAGCTCGTAGACTTGAATTCTTCACTTCCGCAATCTTTGTGCATTAGTAGCGATTCTTCAAAGTCCGCATTGATTTGTACTTTTAGTGGAGGTCTTTGAACTGATCCACATCTTTGATGATCTTCTAGATTTCTTTGAGATCATCAGCCACAGTAAATCTCTGGATCACCTTTTATTGTGTTGCCATCATGTGATTTTGTGACTTTTGGACCGACATGCTCACACTTTTGAATCATGACATCTTTCCATCTGAGTAGCGGAAGCCTTACTGGTTCATGATATTTGCGGCGAAGCGAAGCATATTATGAAATATTAGAGCCAGTTACGTAGATATGTACCGTCATGATTTCTTCAAATTAAGTGTGGATGCTGTGAGCATGCGGCTTTGGATTGAATCCTCAATTTTGATCACCGCAACCGTCCAAATGTACCCGCAAACAACAATTAGCAATAAAACACACGAAAGTGTCTTTGATCACTTTCGTTGAATTGAGGTACACGGCCCACGGTTCCCGTTGATCGATTACAAGTCTGCTGTGATCGAGTAGGATTTGAGGAATCTCCTTGATAGGGTTTAGCAATGCTCTAGTCGTTCTCAAACCAGAAAGTCTCAAAGAAGAAAACACGGAGTGAGTGAACCAGCGAATTGAGATTCACTGATTGATGAAAAAACTGATTTGAAAACAATCGTGTATTGCTTGAAGAAAGAGTTTTGCAATACGACGAAGGTTTTATGAGAAATATCAATTTTCAATCAAAATACTTTTTGTATTTGAAAAGAGTACACATTCGACATGCTAGAGAAAAGAAGAGATTCGCACATCGAACGGTTTCTCCAAAAGCATTTTTTCAATCAGAGATACTTTTTGAATTTGAAAATGAATACACATTCGACGTGCTAGAGAAAAGAAGGTTTGCACATCGAACGGTTTTTCCAAAATTATTCGTCAATTCCAATCCTGGACCAAGGTTGATTCAAGAGTGAATCGCCCCATCGTTTCTGTCCAGTTGTCACAAGCTTGATCTTTTGCAAGATTTCACATGTCACCCACCAAGAGCTTGTTTGATGTTGGCTCTAGAAGGATTTCCATCTTCATCGTGAATATTTTCATATCACTCGGATGTTCTGGCAATACCACAAGGATAATGCGTAGGACTCTAAATATATAAACTTACTTTCCACATTGTGTGAAACAGCAAGTCTTCATGAATTTTGTGTCCTAATGAGATATTGTGGATGATCTCTTGGCTCTAGACTCAATTGTGCACATTTGGTTCCTATGCCGGAGACTAGGGAGAGGGTCTCCTTCTTCAATATCAACAAACTCTAAGAGAAAGTCGATAGATTATGTAGGTTCCCCGTGAGAATGAAACAAGCCCTTTTAAGAGGAATTTGAGTAGCTTGGGAAGTTTAGTGCAGTGCGTCACTGGGTCCATGATGTCTTGTCTTCAATACCAGTGTTACCTTGGTAACAACCAGTAGCATATGTATTGAACCCGGTTTATGCCCTAAGGTTGAATTATTAGAGAGCTATTTCTTTTCACCCTTTTCATATTCATTTCTTTTTTCATTCTTCAACCCCTTCAGTGTTTACCGAGACTTCATAACTAGAACCTTTTTGGGTTTATTCCAGTACTAGCTCTGTCTCAGTCCGCACTCTTCCCATTTCTCATTTTTCTCCTTTTTTCATCATACCTAAGGACTCTACACTATCTAGTGGATTGTCCCTAGGTAGATCCCTCCGGCTCTGGCGGGTTCGTGGGAACAAATACCTAACCTAACCATCCTTATAACACCATGCATAAAGTAAATTGGTCGGTCTTTTGGTATTGTTCATTCTTCCATGAAACCAATTGAAAAATCAATTGGAAAATCAATCAAGGTACTTGTGATACGAGATCAAAGCATTTTGTACCTTAATAGTTTTGATCATTTAGAAATGCTCCCCCTCAACATGTGCATATGATCTTGAAATTGTTTAGCACATGGAGGCAAGAGTTCTTTGAAATAATTTCTTGATCACAATTTCCGTAGAAAAAGCCATTTGATTTTCTTGGTAAAATTCTCCCCCTCAATATGTGCGTAGGATATTTGAAATCATTTTATCACATAGAGGCAAGAGTTCATTTGAAGCACATCCACGATTACAAAAGCCATTTAAGAAACCATTTGCTCCCCTTCAATATGTGCATCGATAAACGAAAGAGTTTAGCACATATTAGAGAACTAACGTTTGAATCAAATAGATCATCCTTTATCAGATTTCATTACTAAATCACAAATTCTCCCCCGATCAAAAATATCAAACCCTTTGAGATTTTGGATCCCCAGTGATTTAATACGGTTTAGAAAACATGGGAGAATATGTGGCCTGGTTTAAATACTCATCATGTTTTTTTGGATAAATCCTCCTCCTCAACTTGTGCATTGTGTATTTCAAGTCGTTTGGCACCTGGAGGCAGGAGTGCCTTTGAAAGACTAAAACCAATTCCATTAAAACAGATTTGAGATTTAAATCACGATCTCTCCCCCGATCAAAAATATCAAACCATTTGGGGAAAAACGTGGCAAGATTTAATTTTGAAAAATGACACATAAGGACCATTTTAAGACATTAAAGATTGTTAGTGTCACGTATGATTGTTTTAAGAGATCTTTAAGTAAAATAAAACAATTTCACAATCAAACAAGAACAGAAAAAAATTCATTTTGAAAGACCTTGATTCAAAAGAAAAATCATACCATGACATAACATTAAATCTTTAGATCACCACTTAATTATTGTACAAACGGACTCTTTTGAAGATATATTGTTTGAAAATACTTTAAATTAAATCACTCTCCCCCTCAATCGATGACTGTAGACGTTGATTGAGTGACTTAAGTTTTGATAAAATGAAGTCCGGTGATTTTCAAAATTAGTCCAATATATTTTCAAAACAATATTTTTACATTTTCATAACAATTTAATCAAATTTTTTTTAAATTGTTTAAAAATGGTATCCTGCACAAAGATACGTTAGGTGGTTGAGAAGCTTATGTTGTTGTAGGGCTTGGAAGAAAAACCGTCTGCAGATGCGGTGAGACTTCTTACGTTGCATTTTAATGCCAACTGAGATCAAATTAAGCTCTGTTTCTTCATTCACGATGAAGAAAACCATCTAACGATGCAAGTGAGACCTCTTACGTTGCATTTATGCCAACTCTCCATGGAAGTCCAATTAAACTCCATTTCTTCATTTGTCAACCCAAGAAATAGTTACCCTTTCCTTTTGGCATCCAATCATTTTCAATTGTGGGATCCGGATCGGGAACATTCTTATATACCAATATACCTGCATACGTTAGTGAACACACATACAGATATATGGTGGTCGACAACACCCAAACAACAATCGACTAATAACAGTCAATTCAACATATTAATCAGATCATATAAGGCATGGGGTTTATGTGTTAATCAAACTCTAATCATCTAAACTTAACAATCATATCCTAAATTCCTAGTCCTTCGACACAAGCAAATATCAATTTTAATTAAGCACGTAGGATAATTAAGAAAGCTCGTTAGATGATATAGATTTGAAAACATTCTCCCCCTCAATCAATGACTCATTTTATAAAAAGTTTAAAAGCGCTGAGGTCATTGATTGAGTTTTCAATTTATACGAAAACTCTGAATCCGAGTGATTTACAAGCAACTCATTTACCACCATTTTTGAAAACAACAAGTATTTTTCTGAAGAATTTTAGACAGAAAAACATTTGTGTAGGAACAAGATCCTTCGACATACTTTCCTCATTTTGTATTAGGATAAGTGCACGAAATATTTGAAAATTGATTTAGCGCAGCACTTTCCTTTCATGAAGAGCGGGTTGCTATCTGAAATAATAGCAAGCCATAGTTTTAAGCACGGGTTACTGATCAAGTAATGCGCAAGCCATAGTTTTAGACATGTTTAGAAAAGAATATTTACACCTCTCTTTCGAACTTCATCTATGGTCCGTGCCATTATTGAATGACATTTCTAAGACCGCAGATGTTATCGATACCAGAAGACATGTCTTGAGAACAACATATTTTTGGAATTTTTAAATTTTTTGATTTTTATGGATTTTTGAAGATTTTATATTTTTCTATTTTGTTTTTGCTGGTTTTATATTTTTGTATTTTGTTTTTCAGATAAATATATATATATACAAAGATAGAGAAGATGATATAGTTAAAGAAGATGATGATACAGTACGAGATAAGGATATCGAAGCAAAGACGTAGAAGATAGAAGTCATCAACTCTTAAACATTCACCACCAAAGCTTCCGAGGCTCTTGCATTGAAGAAAGAAATTGAACCATCTGAAAGTGAGACTTTGGCGGCTTCCCCCCAAACCGAAAATCCTTTAGAAAGCGATTCAAGCTTTATTTCAAGCTTGCCTTAGCCAGGTGCACAAAGAAGCACACCATTATCATAAATCCCGATGCTCCTTTCAAGAATAATCACCGTGATTCTTCGTTCGAGGTTATATCATCCAATAGAAAAACGGACCGTATCATCCCACACATAACTAACTCTTCTCAAATTTCATTCCACTTTCAAGCTGAAGCAATCCATACCAAGCGGTTGTCAAGAAACCACTTCCCAGAGTAGTTGAATTGATGCAGTCAATCTCTTAGACTAGAGCTCACGAACCCGAATACACATACCCAAAGACAAAGAAACTTATACCATCGAAGTAGCAGATTAAGTCCAATAGCCAAAGAATAACCCGATGTATACTTTTCTCTCCCCTAAAGAAAGTGTATGAAGCTCAAGAACCCGAAGTACCGAATGCCCAAAGAGAGAATAACCGATAACATTGAAGAAGGCGAATCGATTATCTCTGCGGATGTCAACACCGGAATAAGTGATTATATCTACGAATCAGCGATTAAGCACTCAAGTGAAAGCAATTTGGCGTCCCCAATGTACACAATCTCTCTCCCCTGATGATTGCAATAGCATCGAAATCATCACACACTTGTGTACCTCCTTTATCACCAGAAACTAACTCTTCCATCTCTTCTCCCACATAGTTGGAATAAGAACACTAAACGCCTTGATGAGTAAACCTTGAGTTTCTCTGCGGTCATGACAAATGTCTTCCCGGGATATCTTCAATCACTTAGAAGAATTAAGTTCATCAAGTTTACTCGCCATGAGTCAAACCTTGAGTTTCTCTGCGGTAATAACATTTGTCTTCCGGGATATCTTCAATTACTTAGAAGTATTAAGTTCATCAAGTTTACTCGCGTTTAGGTACGTGTCTCCTTCCCCTTCTGGTTTTGACACTTGAATCGCAACATATTATAAACCCAAATACTAGAAATCTTTGAGAAGAGCGGCTTGAAGTCTTTGTGAGAATCAACTTGCTTTGAAGTCTGATGTGAGCAAGTCTAATTGGGGATTAAATCATACATTTCACCCTCCCCCAATTAGTGTTCTCCCCTAAACCGACAATCTTTATGATGAATGCATGAATTAAGAAGAAGTCTTTAAATACTCAAATGCAACTCGTCTTAAGTCTTCTAACATGTAGCAGAGAATGTAGAACCGACTGTAGACTCGACCTTCTTCAAGATTGTTCGGTTGGGGAATAGATAGTTAACATCTTCAACTCACACCAAAAAGCATCCCAATTAACTTACATCTTTGCAAATCCCCTTAACTAAAATCCCTCCCAATCAAACAAGAACAGAAAGATGTTCACCAAGGAAATCAAAGAATCGGGCCGCATCGAACACTTGAAATGGTAACACCAAACAAACAATCACATCAAACAAGAACGATAGGTTGCCGGAATCATCACGTCAAAGTATACGTGAAGCATTAATCGGAAGCACTTTGTCGATAAACTCATCAATCTGAGTGAAGATGTCAACCAACGGCTCTAAAGAAGGAACTCCATGTAAAGATGATCCGATAAGAAGAAGCTCGGTTCTTACATGAGTTAAGAGCCGTTTAACCATTTATTCTCATATATAACTCAACCATGCTGTAAATTCACACTTTTTCTCCCCCTCAAGAATTGCATACGGAGTTGCCATTCTTGATTGAATAAGTGAATATCTTAACCAAATGCAGTCTATTCACACTTCTCCCCCGCAATATTAGCACATGATGTCTCCATCTTCATTATAGTTGAGCAAGTGGAATAAGAAAACAATCAACATCAGCCCGGTTCACTTGATGAGCGCATGGAAAAAGTATGAAGCATGTTGATGAGAATGGCCATAATAAGAAGATTTCTCTTCTTCGGAAGATAAAGCGCCGACACGCATACACTTTTCTTTTCTTTAGAGAAGCGAGGCATGAGCTGTTGTGTTCATACGTCGTAATCTCTCTCTTTTCAGCTCTCTTAGCAAAACATGTAATCATCCCCATTATCATTCTGTAGGCTCTTTGTCGTGACGGTGATGGAGAAAACCGATATAATGAATTTGACCTGAAGTAAACTAACCGAACTTCGTGACTTAAACTTGCACAAAAGTAACAAAGAGCGGTGCCGATTTCCATTAGCATCTCTAAGTACTCTCTATGTACTCTATACTCTTCAACCATCCAACCATCAAGTATAAGACGTACATTACCTCTTGAAAATCCACAATTGAATGTGACACTGAGCACTACAACGTAACTCCTTAAAGTGATAGTTATTTTGTAGTGGTATGAGCCCAATTCCCCCAAGTGGTAAAAGAAAAGGCAAAAGACACCCAACAATAACTAGATTTCCAAGTCTTCGTTTTTGATTAAGCTCGAACAAGGATCTCGAAGTATCTTCATCCAACCATCCCCGATACCTTCAGATACTAAGTACACTCGCCCGTGATATTTCACTTCAACCTCAAATAAATAATAGTGAATTAACTCAGTTGTCACATCTTCTGATTAAAACTCAACTCTAGCCTTCTTTGACGTATTAAGTGAACTCTGATAATGGTTTCATCCCGACCATGGTTAAAAGCACAAAACCCCATAAAACCAAGCAATAACCAAACTGCCATGACGAAAATCCAAACACACATCCAATTCATGAAGTACACTCTTTTATCCCTTCTTGAAGTAGAAAGCTGCGACACCGGCATCAAATAAGATCCCGAAATACACTTTCCTTTCTCTAGGATGAATCCATCATTACGGGATTTTACAATTCTATAGTTTAAACCGAGAAATAGTTTCTTTTGCGGGATTTTACAAAACCAATAATAAACCGTAAGATAGATCCGGAAATGCACTTTACTATTACAGGATGTTTCCATTGTCACGGGATTTTACAAGTCTATGATTTAAACCGAGAAATAGGTTCTTTCGCGGGATTTTACAAAAATCAAGACAAAACCGTAAACAATGTCAGCTTGAATGAGTTATGACAACTTTGGTTTCGGTGAGTATCTGTATTAGGGGAACATGCAGCGGTTCATTAGCGGTTCATCTTCCAACATCAATAATATCTTCAACCATCCTATAAACACTTTGGTAAACACATCATTCACGCATTCTTGTGACCACTTGGTGAAGTAAACCCGAAATGTCAAACTTGATCATGAAGTGAACTTCCCGGATATGTTACTTAAACTTGTACTAATCCTTGTGAAAGAGAAGCGGTGTACCCAATGTACAAAACCTCTTGACGTATCCTCAACTGCGTGAGACACCAAAGTTATAGCTACGTTGTGGGTTAAATGAGAAAGAATCACAACCGCAGCTAAATAGCCAAGTATTTATCACACTCAATAAACGCCCAAACAAGTCATCTTCCTCGGGAGGGTAGAAAGAAAGAAGACGAAATAAGTAAACAAGCCCGGAAAATCTCACTTCAAAGTCAAATAAGAAATACCGTCTCAACAATCCCGTAGTCAACTTTGTTCAAATATCAATCCAAGCCGAGACATAATATCTTTCGTGAAAATGTATATCCCAAAGTGTCAAACCACATCACACATTAAGTCTCATCTCACACGTCAAATCTCAAATCCTACAACACGGACACTTTTCAACACGCACGTCTCAAATCACATCTTCAAATTACAACTTGTATCCCATAATGATAGCACATTAGTACAAATTTTTATCCGCTCCATAACATTAACTCAAGTCAAGCGAGGATCACACGAAGGTTAACTAAGAAATAATAACCCCGATCCATTCCATCTTACCCTAATAACACACAAGCCTGGTCCAAGACCCTTATCAAAATGCAAAATATGATCCAAGTAACAATCACATCTGGTCCAACGTATGGTCAATATAATTCGGATCCAATCAACTCCCACATAAGCACAACATGCGGTTTATCCTTAATTGTAAACCTCGCCTAGCCTACTCCAAATTAAGTGACCATTTTAAAAATTATCCCACCAAAGTGATCCATATAATTCCTAACCTCAATAGCTCAAATTCAAATTTGGTTAGCACTGGTGATAACTAATGTGATACAAACTCATTTTACACAAGCGACTAGACCAAGTTCAATTTCAGATTCGTTAAGCCCAAGAGAGTTCAATACCTGGTCCAAAAAGATGTACATCCGATCCATCATCATTTGAGAGCCCAAGGGATTATTAACTTACCCTAATTTCTCGTGTATAAAGCTCAACATTATAACACACTTTGACCCTAAAAATCCTCATATATTAAACGCCCCCATCATAACAGTTTCACTTACCCTAAGTATTCTCCCACAAACCCTAATATCACTCCACCAGTGTACGCCTCCATCATCTAAATATTATCACAAACAAAAGAAAACCCAATCATCAAATCTGCCATAAAGTCCGAACCATGCATATTTCCAATCTCATATCATTACTCAGCCTCCGTCTCAACTGAGTCTCGTTCGTCATACATACATCTCCACAGGGATGGATAGATGTCAAATTGTTAATGCCACAGGGATGGTACGAGATGTGTGATGGCCACAAGGATGGCATACGGCTTGAAACTGCTTCGTTAATGCACGAATAAATTCAGGTAGGTAAAATATGTTTTGATATTCATTACACCTATGGTAGTCATTATTAACGAATCAAAGGAAGATAGTATCAAGATTGATATTATCTTACTTTTACATTCGGACATCAAGATGAGTTTTACCATCACAAAAGTCTTGTAAAAATAATTTTCGTTAGGAGTTTAATGATCAATGATGTTATAAGATTCGTGAGATTAGGCCAAGAAGGGTCTTGATGTAACATTTGATAACCACAATTAAAACAAATGAGATCTTAATGTTTGAGTCGATCCTTTGTCAAGGTTTGTGTTAGAGATGTGACTGATGATGGTTAAGTAGCAACCAGAGGTTGATGATGAATGGTATGTTATGGTCAAGGTCGAGTCATTTCTTCTACATCTTGTTTTACGATGCTGTCAAGTAAGCTATTGGTCATTAGAGTTAAGTCGCTAGCATTTTTCAAACCAAGTCGCTATGACTTTTTCCAAACCAAGTCGCTACGACTTTTTCAAAACCAAGTCGCTACGACTTTTTCAAAACCAAGTCGCTACGACTTTTTCCAAACCAAGTCGCTACGACTTGTTAAAAAACAAGTCGCTAGGTCAAATGGTTTTTTTCCAAGTCGCTAGCACGAAATATTTAACCAAGTCGCTATATAGAAACTATGAATCAGACGGTTAAATGACAAGTCGCTATATTTGACAAAGCGGTTTTGTGTATAACTTCGCTACCAAGAGTTTATGACGGCCAAAAAAACCCAGAATATATCATAAAAACTACTTCTTTTGACCCGTTTTGACCATAAAAATGTGACTTTGACCACACTGACAACTCGCCAAGAAGAATGACCCAAAAAAAAACTGCATAAACAGCTTCTGTTTTGACCTCTAAAGTGACCACAAATATACTGTTTAGACTAGTTTATTGACCAAGACTTTGACAAATATTGTGTATTGACATATTGAACCAAAAGAGAAACCAAGATACATGTAGTGCACTGTTTGTATCAAAAACAAATTCCGACCCACAAAAAGTACCAAAAACAGTTTTAAATCATATAGAAACCACACAAATCAACAAAAACACAACAACCTGGCTCTGAAACCATTTGTAGGATCGATATATTTATTGTGTTTGATGATTCTGGTGGTCTTGGATGATCAAAATACATGTTAAACATTGTAGAGAGAGAAAGTAGAGAGATGGTGTTCTTGGTAGAGAGTTTACACAAAGGAAAGGTTAGATTGAATGAGAAGCACCACCCCTTCCATGGATGGAAGGGGTATTTATAGTTACAACTTACACGACCTCCTATCGGCCTGTGGATCAGGCATACAGTGGGTAAAGACCTGTCCTTCCTCCCGCGGTGTTACACTAAACTAAACTACGCTACAAACTAACTAATAAGCTACTAAATAACGTAACAAACTACAAATCTACGAGCTAACATATGCTAGACTATAATTGGGGTGACCGACACTTTAACATGGAATTTCCAATTCCTAACAATATAAATGCAAGGAAAGTAAAGAAATGGAAAGATCACAGCAAGACACAGAGATTTATAGTGGTTTGGCACGAAACTCACTCTTCGCCCTACTCCACTCCTCGAGTATCACACTCTAGAGTTCGCAATCACTATGTCGACAAACTCCCTTTAGGCGGAGCAAACCATACACCTTCGCTTACACCAATTAACGACACTAAGCGGAGTGTCGAGTCCTAATCCTAGCTATAACTAATCTAATCACCAACACACGATCCTACACGATCAAACACCACACTAACTTGAATCTTCACCCAATTCAATTTAGCACACGAATCAACTTGAATCTTCACCCAATTCAAGTCGAAACACACAAGTCACGAACTCTTCACTTCGTTCACTTGGATCTTCACCCAATCCAATCCTTCACGGACTTTTCACTTCGTCCACTTGGATCTTCACCCAATCTAAGTCTTCACAACACGAACCTTCACCTAGTTCTAATTACACCACTTACACGGACACACCTTGTCCAAATCTACCTATACACAACACGGACTCTTCACTAAGTCCAATATCACGAACACACCTTGTCCTAATCTACACCTACAATACATGAACAAAACACTTGTCCAAATCTATACAAATCACACCTAACCTCGACTCACATACAAGTTGGATACACATATCTACAAGAATAAGATATGGAGAGAATATAGATCGAGAGAAGAATCGTAACACTAGTTACGTGGGTGTGTGTGATGCTTAAACTACAACACTTCGTTTCTTGACGAATATGAGTGTTATTCTCATGTACTTGGAGGAGGAGAATCACGAGATCACTTGTAAACAAGTTACGACACCATGAAGTGATCAAAGAGAAGTGAAGAGTTGGGACAGAAAGATGGGAGAAATTTTAGTGCCAAAGGTCCATATTTTCGAGAGAATGGTGCGAGTATTTATAGGCACGTGGAGGAGCGGGGGATGGTCCGTTAATTGTCTAGACGGCCCCTTATATATACGGGATCGTCGGCCTATAACGAACCGCTGCCTAGACTCCGCGCCCTTTTTTTGTCTTTTAGTGGGGAAGGTTTATCTGGTGAAAATTTATCTGGTTTGGGCGGAAAAAATGACTCTTTTGAATTTTCAAAATTCAAATGTATTTTTCTTAAACATTTTCTAATAAATCAAAAATAATTTGTATGATTTATTTTGTAATGTGACATTTGTGAAAATGTAAGTTTTAGGGACAAAATTTATTCTTTGATCACTTGACAATGTCGGTAAGTTGTTTGTACATACCTTAAGCGATATCGTAGTCGAAACAAGTTTTCTTATTTAAAAACTTATCAAGTGTATCTTTATGTAACGTGTTCTTACATTTTGTGATTATCAAAACATAAAGAGATCGAATAATGCAGACAACGTTTTTGACATTTTTTGTATTAACACATGACACAAGGATTTATAGTGGTTCGATTACAAGGTATCCTTCCTTGCCCTACTCCACTCCCCGAGTACATCACTTTCGAGTTAAGTAATCACTAGATCCGTAAGCTCCTTATCTGGCGGAGAAGCCTCACAACGTTGCTTTACACTTTTATCTGGTGCTAAGCTACACACCGGGTTCTTCTTTAAGGTAGAACATAACCAACGTCGCTTACACTTTATCCAGTACGAATATAGATACCGGGTTCTTCTTCAAGGTGGAACCTAACCTACGTCGCTTACACTTTATCTGGTACAAAGCTAGATATCAGGTTCTTTATGATGGAAGAACCAACCTAACGACATAAGCCTACACAACTAGTCTATAATACAATGTGATGAGAGAAGTACAAGAATCAATTCAGTGATCTTGTAGTGATAAAGAAGCCTATCACTACTTCTTATGAAGCTTTCGAGTCTCGTATGTAAAATCGTGATCTCTCCTTTTAAGGAGAATCTAGAGAATCATAAAAAAAAGCTACAAGAATGATCTAAGATCAGAGGTTAGAGAGATAAAATTATAGAGAGAATTTATGAAGAAAAGTGGTGAAGAAAAATGAAGAAATGGCTCACTATTTATAGCCAAAATTTCCTCTGACCAGCCAGTTATGGCGGATCCCTTGTACAAGGGATCCAGCTAGTGTAACTCAAGGGATCCGACATACTGGGTTAACCAGTCTGGATTTTAGGTTACAATTTCGGGTTTTGGGTCATGGATATTGGGTCATGGGTACCCAACATGATGTCATGCATGAAGAAATGCACATGGGCTATGGGTTTTGGGTCATGGGTCATGGGTACCCAATATGATGTCACGCATGATGTAATGCACATGGGCCATGGGTTTTTGATCATGAGTCATGGGTCATGGATAACCAACTAGCTATTTTATATATATATATATATATATATATATATATATATATATATATATACATACATACATATATATATACTAGCCGGGCACCCGCGCGTTGCAGCGGCGGGTACCCGTGTGATTATATTTTTTGGCGATAGCAAGGTTTTTTCGATGCATTGCTTTTAAAGAAGGGAAAAAAAGAATGTCAAATTGAGGTTATTAGTTGAAAATTAGTTTGCTTTCTTACTTACGCATTTAGTAACATAATAAAAAGCTTTTATAGCGAGGTGCCTCGCGATTTTATGTCTTTCATGATGCTAACTTAACCCATGGCGATAACTTAATGGGACAACTTTACCGCACAATATTGCTTTAAAAAATGGCGGACTTGCATCACGATGCAATGACGATAGGGAAACGATGGTCAACGATATTGCTAGTCGTTTAGGACGTATAATATTATATATCGTTTAAATATACATGGTGTTTTAAAATAGCGGTTTTAGCATCATCTAGTGGTGTCTATATTGCTAAGTTGTGGTGGTAAATGGTGGTCTGTTGCGTGGTCGAAAAAGGTGGTGTCAGAAAGTCTGTCTACGCAAAAGATTGGTTTCTATGATCCCCTTAATGATTTGTAAATTTTATTTAATGGGTGTTTTAAAGAATAAATAACAGATAAGATGATTTATGTGCTACTGTTTTGTACCATGTGATATATTAAGTGTACTTTTTGATTAAAGGTGTATTTTAATATTATCATTAATGAATTGTAAAATTCATTTAGTGGGTGTTTGAAAGATATAATGATAAAGTGATTTATGCATTATTTTTTTGTATGATTTGATATATTAATTGTACTTTTGAGTGATTGAGTATTTTAATTATATTATTAATGATTTGTAAATTTCATTTAGTGAATGTTTTAATGAAAAAGACAAATTAGATAAATTATGCATTATTGTTTTGTACCAAGTGTTATATTAATTGTACTTTTGTGTGATAGTATTTTAATGATATCATTAATTTTGGCATTAATATACACGAATGTTACAAGTTAGATGATTTATGCATTATTGTTTTGTACCACGTGCTATGTTAACTATACTTTTGGTTACAAGTTTAGCGGGTTACTTTTATTAGAAATGTTTTTGGTCTTAGAAATTTTAAGACTTCTTTATTTAGAATGTCCTAAACACTTTATATAGTAGTATATATATATATATATATATATATATATATATATATACATACATACATATATATATATATTTCCTAGCTAAAAAAATATAAGTAACAAAAGTTACTTGAAAGTGTTTTAGAAAATGATTTAGCTTTATGTAACTAGTTTTACTAGATGTAGTATTTTTGAGTATCTGGTAAAATATTTGTTTAGCATAATGAGTTAGAAAACAATTGTCTTGAAAACTTACATATTATACTTTTTCGCTAAAATGATTTTATGATTGTTAGCAACAAAACATTGAAAGACCGTAGAATATAAATAAACGTTTTTACGGCTTATTTGTATTAACAAATCATTCTCCTCTTCCTCTCTTGGTCGTTCGATCGATCACACACAAAATGGTTTTGAAAACCCTTTTGGTCGATCACCTAGTCGATCGATCTTAAGGTTTCCAAATCCTTAGTCGACTCTTGGTCGATTTAGGGATTTACCTAGTTTTGTGTTCGCCTAACTTGCATAGGTTCGGAGCCCTAGTTCTACATGCGATGTAGGTGGATACGGCATTGTCCGAGTGGTGATATTCATGAAACCCTAAGAAGAAATCGTGAAGCATTAGGATCAACAAGTAAGTAATCCTAAACATCCTTTATGTATTATATTAGGTTATATCCGTGACTAAAAGATCTGACTATTTAGGTTTTGGTCTACACGGATATATGTGTTTATTTTCCATTTGTACGTTTTATAGCCATGCGGTGATCACCAGAATCCTACAACTTACATATTAAACAAACAAGATTATATAATGTTCTTCAAATAAACATAACCCTTAAATTCATACAATTTGGGGACATCCATAAACCTTCGGTCGTGGGTTTTGATTTGTCCATGATGTTTTATATACTGCATGTCTTTCACAACGACATCTAACTATTTTGTGGTGTTAGTAGAAGAAAGAAAAAAAAAAAAAAAAAAAAAAGAGAAAATGGAAATCTCATTTGTTTTCTTAGATGGGTGTGTTAGTAGATGAAAGAAATAAAAGAGAAAAGGTTAGGTGAAGAATAATAAAGATGAAAGATTTTATAGACGTTTTATTAAGTTGATTTAGGGGGTGTTTGTTTCGGCTTATACATGGGCTTATTAGCTTATATAAGTTCGAATTATATAGCAAAAGCCACAATTATGTGGCTTTTGACACATATGAGCTTATATAACGTTGACAATGTTATATAAGCCCGTAAGTATCAAAATAAGCCACAAAATTTCAGCTTATATTATATAAGCCGGAAAATAATGGATACATCACGTGTAGCTGGTTAACAAGAGTTAAATGGTTCCGTTTGATGGAGAGACAAACTGACAGAAAACGTTTAATAACTAGAGTTAGAAGGTGCATTTTTTTTTTTGTTAACGCAAACCACAAGGATGAACGGTGTAATTTAATGTTACAAATAAATATGTTACGAGGTAAAAGGTTAGGGGGCGGTAAGAGAAGGGGGGTATTTATTTATGATTGTTTTATACTAATACTAATAAAGTGGAGGGGGGAATTGGAAAAGGCTTGGGAGGGAAAACAACCCACTTACCGCCGGCACAAAAATAATCAAATCAAAAAGAGGGGTTTTGATTTTTTGTAGTTAAGGTTTCAATTATCAATTTCTTACTTTATGTAGTATTAATTAATTAATTGTGCTTACATTTGCATCACAGACAGACAGTGAGACGGAATGATGATGAAGTTGAAGTGTGTCATCGGTCTTCCTGCCAAGAATACTAAATTATATGCTAAGGTATTTTCATTTCTCTTTGCGAAAAAAATCTTTTGTTCAATAATAGTATTAATCATTTTTATACTTATAATAAAATTAGGAGAAGAAGAGTACCAAGAGAAAAAGGGGTTTGGATAATGCAACTGATGATGTTAATAACCCGTTTGCTCATTTCGCTTTCAAACCTCCGGAAAAAAAACCACTTCCCGATGATACTAATGATGATAATGATGCTGCAATTACTTATCAGAACACCGAACCCGTTGTAATCACCTCACCCTACTTCTCCAGCACTATCAAGGTGGAGGCTAAGAAAGTCGTTGAGACGGTTTCAAAACAACAAGAGGAATTTGTTGAGACTGTACTTCACAATCATAACCATGCTGCAATTACTTATCCCGCCGTAATCACCTCACCCTACTTCCCTACCAAAAAATCAGTAGACGACAAACAACAACCTTCTTACGCTGTTATTGCTGATCCAAAACAAGAGTTTCAGAACACCGTGAAGGTGAGGAAGACATCTCCCTACTTCTCCAACACTGCATCGCCAAAACAGCAAGATGCAGCAGCAACATCTTTTCTTGCTGGTGATTCCGTCGTGAAGGTGTCACCGTACTTCCCCGTGAAGGTGTCTCCCTACTTCTCCAACACTACGACACCAAAACAGGAAGAAGCAGCAGCAGCATCTTTTTTTGCTGGTGATTCCGCCGTGAAGGTTGAGGCGAAGAAAGTGTCACCGTACTTCCCTGTTGAGACGGTTCTAAAACAAGAGGATGAAGGCTTTGTTGGTGATCGAAAGATGAAGACAAAGCAGACTACGAAGGTAAAGGTGTCACCCTACTTTCAGAACAAAGCAGCACGGCTACTAAAAGGAGATTCTTGTGCTGTTGATGATAACACCGTGAAGGTCAGGAAGACGTCTCCCTACTTCTCCAACACTACGACACCAAAACAGGAAGAAGCAGCAGCAACATCTTTTGTTGCTGCTGATTACGCCGTGAAGGTGTCACCGTACTTCCCCGTTGAGACGGTTCTAAAACAAGAAGTTGAAGGATTTGTTGGTGGTCAGAAGCTGAATGTGGGATCGAAGGCTAAGGCAAAGAAGCTGTCACCTTACTTCTCCCCAGAGACAGTTGTAAAACCACAAGATGGAGCTTGTGTCGGTGATCGGAAGACGAAGAGAAAGAAGACAAAGAAGGTAAAGGAGTCACCCTACTTTCAAAATGGCAATGCTGGTAATGCAATACCAAAACCAATTGCAGCTGTTAATAAAAAGAAACCTCAAGTAAAAGAAAAAGTTACTTTTACCGCTGCACAAAAACGAGACGAAGCCTACAAAAAGAGGACTCCAGATAACACATGGGTACCTCCAGAATCCATTCATCATCTCATCCAAGAGAATCATTTCCATGATCCCTGGAGGATTGTCGTCATCTGTATACTGCTAAATAAAACTCAGGGTAAACAGGTCGGCCTTCTTTACCTTGTTCTTTTCATTATCTGATGATGCACATGCTTTACATTCTGCCAAACATAAGTTGCTATAGTATTAATTGCATTTTTGAACTCATTTATAGCACTGATTATTAATGGAAAATAAAAGCTAAGCTTGGGGGCTATTTTCCAAATAATTCTTCAAATGGTCTTGTTTTGATTGCCAACATATGTTACCATTACTATTAAAGTCTAGGCACTGGTTTCTTTGTTCTTAAGTGCAGCTGATTTCCAATATGTTCGCTGTTATGTATTACTACTTCTCTAATTGCATGGTCGGGTTTAGGGCGTGGGAAGCTTCTCCCTCAACGTTTTCAAATTCTTATTTTTGTGACATCGTGTAATAACTAGTAATATGATGAGGCGAAGAGATACAATTAGAATTCTAATGCAGCTTGGTGGTATAGTTGATGGATTTTCTATTCCGGGTTTCATCTTTTTTTTTTCCTCTTTAGCTAAATATCTATTTAAATAATATTGTATCATATATATTAATTGCCACTTACTGAGAGATAATCTTTCCATCAACCAGTAAATATGTGTCTATGGACAAATTCACATACGCTTACCAATGTAAACTCAAAAGACAAACTTTTGGACATGTATGGCATGAGAATTCAGTTATGGTTACTTTGAATGACAATGATAATTCTTCTTAACCCTAAGCTGTAACTAAATTAAAAGGTTCTACTTGAAATTAACTGTGATTAGACTATATAACTTGAGAGTCGTTGTGTAGTCCTATATGTTGAGAATGGGTCAAAGTGTTTAAGGGAAGAGAAAAACGCAGACTAATTTGCCATTAACTTCCTTGTTTTGTTATATATGATGCATTTACTAGCTTTCTTGTTTATGGGAAGAGACAAGCGCAGACTAATTTACCTTTTACTAATTTTTTATGCATAAAAAGCTTGTTTTGGTGATATTCAAAATTTTGACTTTTCTCGGTAAAAAAAAATATATATGCTGCTTTTATATTGGGTTGGTATGAAACAGTTGGCTGGTTTTTTTGTAAAGGATCAAAGATAAGCACTTTGTATGCATCAAACTTTTGTTCGGGTGACTTTTGACTCACTTGACCTAGTTGCCGTGGTTTTCTAATGGTTAATTACTTCTATGTTTGTGGGTAAATTATATATGTTTATTAGCAACTCTGCTTTTTGAGAGCGGTTTTCTGTTGCTTATCATATCCAAAGTTGGATGTGTAATTCACATTAATTTATTAGCTAAGCCACCTTTTAACGGTGGATGTAGTTTTATCGCTTAATGTAATAAAAGTTATTGGCTTGAACCAAAATGGGTTGGATTGGTAAATTTCAGTAACCAAACTTGTGCAAGATTACCCGTTTCCAGATTTTGCTCTTTGGTCAGCAACTTAAAAAGACTTGATGGCAAATTTGCTATTTTCATATATTTTTTATGGCAAATTTGCCCTTTTAATCCTAAAAAATTTGCCTTAGTTTTTAATACTAAATTATTAATTTGTAAGAGTTACACTCCTATGTTCTTTGTATTTTCATGATTTATTCTAAATCAGAGTTTATGGCTGAAACTCAAATTCAATAGGTATTCTGTAAAATTTGTAACTATGGTTTCACTTGTTATGTAGGTTAAAGAGGTGATATTCGAGTTCTTTAACTTAGTCCCTGATGCAGCGACTGCTTTAGTGGTTCCGGCAGATGAGATTATAAAGCTTATAACACCACTTGGACTTCAAAATACAAAGACGGAGAGGATTCAAAATTTCTCTGCAGGATATTTATATGATGATTGGACACACATCACTCAACTACATGGTGTTGGCAAGTAAGTTCCCTCCCTCTCTTTATCATTTGTTATTCTTTTATATCTATATAGTATTTTTCTTATTGTTTTTAAAATTTGCATTCTGTACAGGTATGCAGCGGATGCATATGCGATATTTGTTACAGGGAAATGGAAACGTGTGATACCCAAAGATCACATGCTAAACAAGTACTGGGATTTCCTTCATCAGATTTTGGATTGATTCAGTATTACCCGGATGCAAAGACGTACCAGTAAAGTTATGATGTATTTACTAGCCGTATTCACTTGTCTAATCAGTGTTTGTCGTTCCCACTTGATTGTGTACCCCATTTTTTTTTGTTGACGCTTCCAAGTGTAGAATGCTGGCAATCTTTTGGCCTTAATGGTGTACACAGTCAGAGACTCGTCTTTTGAGTAGTAATTATGATATAATGGATTAGCTTTATGACATTTGTCGTAAACTGATGTTATTGGTAGTCACGCACCCATCTTTCGGCGGATGGTTGGTGTTAAGTTTTGGCCAAAATGCTGTATGCTTCTAGGGGTTTTGGGCTTTTGGTTTCTCGCAAAAAGGAATATGGTCAAATAGTTTTCTTGTCAAGAAATCAACGGATTAAATTCTAGAGTAAATTAGAAAATTCGACCTTCTAGTTTACAACAATTTTCACTTTTAGTCCTTAAATTTTAATAATTAAATTGTCCGTCCTTGTGACCAAATGACCATTAGTAATTATTTGTTAAAGGGTTTTGGCCGTTAAATAACTACGTACTTTTTCAAATGTACCTTTTTGATACATGTACTATTTTTCGTTCCACTTAATGTTGCGTACTTTTATATTTTGTTCCATTTTACACGCATGTTTACAGGCAACCGGTTGGGAATGTATAAAACCGGCAAAAATGCCTATGTGCATATTTTTTGAGTAAATTACATAGATCGTCCTTCTTGTTTGTCCCAAATTGCATCTACTGTCTCTGGTCTTTTTCGTATGTTTTTTTAAGTTTTCATCCGTTTCTTTACGTTTTCGTCTGTTTTTTACGTTTTCGTCCATTTTTGTAACATCCTGTAAAAATCCCCAGGAGTAAATTGCATTTTTGGTCCCTAAGGTATATCCAAATTGCAGGTTTCGTCCCTAACGTTTCGAAAGTGCAGCGATAGTCTCCATTTTTAAGGTTTTGCTGCATGTTTGGTCCCTAATCTGGAATTTAGGGACCAAATATGCAACGAAAACTTCAAAGTTTTAGGGACTAAATTTGCAATTTTGGAACCAGACATGCAACAAAACATTTAAAATGGGGACTACCGCTGCACTTTCGAAACGTTAGGGACGAAACTTGCAATTTAGCCATACCTTAGGGACCAAAAATGCAATTTACTCAATCCCCAATTATTAATAAACATTAATCAAGGATTAATTACGTTGGCAAAATTTAGAACTTTTGCTTATACTGTGCAACAACGAATCAGTATATGTTATATGATTCACATTTTTCCTTGGAATGAGCTCACACACATACCATGATATTATAGACTATGTACAAATCAAACCTGAAAACTGTTTTGATCACCACAACGACACAACACACTCACAACCCCCACCCTTTGGGCCCTACATTTCCTTATTGGGCCTACATCACCAACATAAGCCCATTAACACCCTTTGGGCCCAAATAACACACCTAGCCCAATTACTAGCCCAAACAACACCAAACGGGCCCTAGTAACCCACAATTGGGCTTAACCAAACCCAAGGCCCAAATACATTTCTAAACTTAACATATACGTGCGATACATGCGTTTACTTTGGGTCTTTATTTGCAAATCCATGCACACAACTTATATAACAAATTACACCACTCAATTCCTGATAAGGATTTAAAACGTACGCTTTTAGGGGGTCATTTAAGCCCTATTTCAACACATTTTATATCCGTTACTGCTTAATTTCGTTCCTTTTCACCTTTTAGGTCTTTTGGAAGCAAAATGCTGGAATGAAGCATATTTGGACGAAAAGGAGCAAAAACATGAAGAAAATGGCAAAGTCAAGATCGAAGACACTCAAGGCTGATCAACAGAACCTGACGGCGTCCCATCCAAAGGGTGACGCCGTCCCTCTATGAAGATTTGATCAGAATGGGCCTACGACGGCTCAGTGAAATTCCTGATCACAACGGCTGATGGCGTCACGCCTAAAATATAGAAGGCATCAGTCACAAAATCTACACCATACGCCTAAGATCCAAGATTCAGACGACGTCGCTACTGAAGACTGACGGCGTCACACATCTCAACTGACGCCGTCACAAGCTGATCAAGACTATCATAACATGCGCGTGAAGTAGCTGCGACTGTTTTGGCCATAACTTTTGCATACGAACTCGGATTTAGGTGATTCAAAAGCCCACGCGACCGGAACGAGAAAATATACAGTTTGGTAAAAAATTCTTCGTGATGCCGTCACTCTATCGAGCTGACTCCATCACCCTTTGCCGACAGAAAATCTGCCTGTAAATATAACATTATAACTTCACTTTTTGTAAGTCCTAAACCCTAAGTCCGATTCTAGGGTTAAGGTAGGTGTTTTCCAGCAACTTAGAGGGTTTCAATCACTCCATAAACATCTTGTAATGGTTTGTTGATTCTATCTTAATTTATGTCTTCAATTATTATTATGCTTGGCTAATTCATCTAGTGTTTTCTTATGATTGTATGAAACTTGTATATAATTGTTTAGATCTTATTGTTTTCTTATTGATGCTTGTATCTATCTTCATCATTAAGGTGTGATAAATTCAATGAGTCTAATTGATTTAGTTTATAATTCTTGAATCCTATTGTCTCTTGTTTAATTGGTTGTCGCACTAGATTAAGGAAAACTTGCTTTAATCGTCGAGTTGTGAGCTTGAACGTCCTAAATAGTGATCTATAGCCCTAGAGTGCACTAGTTGGCTTTCGTTGTATTTATTGCGTGATTTTATGCTCATAGAATTAGGGACCACTGGCACCTCCCTATGAATAAAACATGGAATACACACACCAATTAAAACAAAGATGTGACAATTCAGTAGGTAGAATTGGATAGCTAGCAAGGAGTAATGCATCATAAGTAGATACGCTTCACTTCTCTTGTAGATTGCACTTTAGTTTAGTCAGTAGCTTTTGGGTTAGTTTACTAGCAACTAATTCCGCCCTCCCATTCAAAACCGAGATTTTTAAAATATAAAAATACAAAAATAATCATCCCTCACTTTTAGACTTAATTCGACATACACTTCAGCCTAACGACACTATTCCCCTAGAGAACGATCAATCCCCCGGACTTACCCATACTACACTACAACTATCAGGTACACTGCCAAGGAGGTTGAAAAACTTGCTCGACGAAAAGGAAGTTTCCTTTGACTCCGAACGCGCTTCGTACGCGCATCAAGTTTTTGGCCCCGCTGCCGTGGAATAGTTATTGCTTAGGCTTGATTTCTATTTCGTTTAGGTCTACTCACAAGATTCCTATCAAGTGAGATTTTTTTTCTCTTTATTAGCTTTCTTGTAGTCTATCTTTTTCTTTGTGCCTTTGTTCGTAAAACTTGTCCATTGACTCTTCCGTTCACCATTATGGAGAACGCGAATCCATATATCCGCGATTAGATTTTTTCATGAAAAAATATAACATTACTAAGGCGGATCAATCAAGATGGTGGGATGAGGTAATAAGAACGGGATCTTATATAGATATATTTGAGTACCTTGAGAAAAGAGACCAAGTTCATAAAAAGTTTAAGGATTTCCCTTTGGAGTTCCATCAAGCCCACAAAATACCTCATCTAGTGAAACCTATGCATCGTATGAGCCTTCACCTAGGATAGACTCTCGTGAACAACCTCCATGTTTAGAAACTATTTTTAGTGAGGCCCTTAGAAAAACTGACCAAATGTGTCAAAATATTATGGAAAGCAACCAAGCATTAAACCATAAGTTGGATCACTTACTAGGTTTGGTTTCATCACTACCTAAGGAAACAATTCAGTAGGATTTAGCAGAACATGAGCACATTGAACAAAAAGGCTTAGTTTTTAAGATCAATGACTTTGAATCTCAAGGAACACATGATGAACCCTCCAGGCAAATGGAACTTAGTGACTATGAATCGGACTTAGAATTTGAAATGGCTAGAGAGGGATTTGAGATACTTAGGAACATGTTTGGGATAGATTCCACCAAAACACATGACGAGCATATAGGTGATCTAGATGTGATTGAGGATAAGGTGAAAAGTCTAGACCCACAAGGTATCCCACAAGTCCCACCATCATTTAAGGCATATACACCGCCCGTGACTTACCCGGAAGTAGTAGAAGAGACTTTAGGAATCCCGATGGAGGTAGAAACTTTGAACCAAAAGAAACTAGAGGATATAGGTTTGAATACTTGTAGTCTCGACCTTACTCTTAGTTCTAGGGAATTTCCTAGTGTTGATGAACCGGAACCTCAATCTTTACACAATTTTCCATCCTTAGATATACATCTAGGAGACAAAAGAGGAACCGACTCACCCATCAACCCATTTAGTCCGGGTAGTTTTAGGATGAAGGAAGCCATTCATACACACCCTTCACCTCACGTGGAAAATTTCCACCCTAAGGGTGTGTATCGCTACTATCACCCGCACTTAAGCTTAAGTGTAGGGAAAACTTCTCCTTTATCCTTTAAATAAGGGTAGAGTCAAGCTCGTGACTCAAACAAAAACAAGCGCTTCTTGGGAGGAAACCTATGTTTATTTGTTTGTATGTTTGTTTTTAATTTTTATTTGTGTGTTCATATATCTTTTTCATTATTGTTTATTCTCATGTTAGACTTTGTGAAAATGCTTTATTTTGTTTTTAACTTCGTCTTAATTGCATATAAAGGTATGTTACAAAAAAGATAAGTGTGGGGAAGATCACATATGTTTTTAAGATGTTAGGAATTAGAAAATTCCAAAGTGAAGTATCGGTCACCCCAAATACTATCTAGCATAAGTTAGCTCGTAGACATTACGTTATTTATTAAATTATTTAGTTAGCTATTCAGTTTAGTGCAACACCGTGGAGGAAGGACGGGTCTTTACCCATTGTATACCTGATCCACAGGCTGTCAGGAGGTCGTTTATTTTGTAACCTATAAATACCCTCTACCTTGCAAGGTAGAGGGTTGGATGTTCATTGGGAATCTAACATTCCACAAGTTTCTCTTTCAAGAATATCCCACTTTCTCTCTCTAAAACATATTATTCGCCTACTTATGATTATGGTTTAGTGTGTTTGTGAAATCCAATATGTTACAAATGGTATCAAGAGCCATGGTTTGATCATCTCTTACATATCTTTGGATTTCTAGTGACTTTTAGGTGGTTTTAGAGTTTGAAAAGGTTTAGTGGTTTTTGCATCATTTGGATCATTTCTAGTGTTAAAGTTTGAATCTTGGGTGTTGTTTTGTGTTTAGAATCATTGTATGTGCTTGGGTTTTGATTTGGTAAGCTTGAATCATCGTAATTGGGTTGTTTTTGAATTGAAAAGTGGTGTTTATTTGATTTTCTAGGTAGCGACTTGAGCCACGGATAAGTTTTCTTGCTAGCGACTTGCTTTGTAATTTGGTAGCGAGTTGTAGTTGAAGGACTTAGCGAGTTGAGCTAGCGACTTGCCTATTGAGACAAGCCGACAAACAGTACACTTAGTGGATTCTCCACTACGGGTAGCGACTTGGTGAAAGTTAGCGACTTGTAATTAAATTTGTTAGCGACTTGGTGTTAGCGATTTGGTGCTTAGCGAGTTGCTCTTTAGCGACTTGACAACTTAGAGACTTGGTGCATAGCGACTTGCTATCAAAATTTTGCTAGCGACTTGGTGCTTAGCGAGTTGTTCTTTAGCAACTTACCTACTTAGCGACTTGGTGCCAAAATTCGTAGAGACTTGGTACTTAGCGACTTGGATTTTGAATACCTTGGTGAAGTGAAGCAAGTTAATTATATCTAATATCCATAAACACATTCATCAACACAATGTCTTACATCACTGATCCTTTAATCACCAAAGTACTTGCACTCTATGATACCTCACAGAATAATGAAACAGGCTGCCTCTCAGAATGCTCAACAGTGAATGATTCATCATCTTTTATTCAAAACAACTCTGATGAGTCACTCTTAATATTGACAAATGATGCAAAGCAAATGGAATGCTACATTGAGCCCTTTCAACTTCTTCATCAGCATCTCAACCTACTTTTATCTACTACTATGGATCGAACAAGCAGTGCTATCCTTCGTCAGGACTTTCCCACTTTGACCAGAACTGTGTTACTCAACTTAGAACGGTGAGGTTTCAAATTACCAAAGAACAGTTCTCAACTGATAAATCTAATGCAGCTCTTCAAGTAATCTTCAATCAATTTCAGCCACTTATCCGGGGGGAATATTCCTCAGATTTTGATGATGACATGACTGGAATCTCATTCAAGAAACACACTGGAATGGAAATTCATGAGTTCAGAAACACCTTTATTCAACTTATGGGTAATGTGGAAATATACATTAAGGAAGCTGCTAAAGAGAATGACAAGCTGAATGAAATGAATGGGTGTTAAGTGATGCTATGGGAAGATTGTGACAGGTCGTGCAATAGATCAGTTGAACCAATGAACGATACCGATTGCAGAAGTTCAGTTGCAATTAAAGAGGATGAAGACAACTGTACGATCTCAAATACTCGGAGTCAGAAAAGGTTTCATGTGATGAGGTACACTTAACTGATCAGAGTAATTCATATGTTAATGTACCTGACTCTAACTCTGAACATAATACTATGAAATCGATCTTAGTTGAGCCTGAATCTAAAACTATTAAAGCTAATGACATGATTGAAAAAGGGTATATGATGAACTTTCAAACAAATACTCAATTCTTGAAAAACATTGTATTTCATTGGAAATTGAAATACAACAAAAAGATGAAAGCTTTAATGCAAAAAAATCTTGCATTAATCAGAATTTCAGAATTTCGAGAATTTTTTGAAATTAATCAATTAAAAACCCAGATTCAGGACAAAGATTCAACTATATGCAATCTGAAATTACTACTCTCAGATGTGCAGAAGTATGACTGTCATGAGATGAGTGATACACTTGAATCTAGAAATGTTGAACTAGCTCTATGTGTGTCCAACCTATTAAGAGAAAATAAGTCATTAAGAAAGAACTTAGAGGAGACCAATTCCAAGTTGATCAATCAATCTAACATCTTGTTGAAAGACATTGATGACCTCAAAGCCCTAATTAGGGATAAGAGCTTCAATATTGTTGCCTTAAAAATGAGCTTAGGAAATCTATTGGAAATAGGGTGAACACTAAGTTTGCAAAACCATCAAATTTGGGAAAATCAACTGTTCAGAACCACTCTAAACATACAGTAGTTAAGCAACCTAATGCCTTTAGAACTGAAAGAGTTAAACCATCGAAATCTAGGCTTGCCTCCCAAGTTGATTAGAATGTTGTTTTGACAAAACCAGTCACTTCATTGCTTCGTTCCGATGTGATGAATCTCAAACCCCAGGTTAATGTTCAAAGCTCAAAGTTCAGAAATACTAGAAGTATGACTATTTCTCATAAGAAACATCAATTGGCTGATCAATGCCCTAAGAAACATACTAATCACAAAAGGACCAATAGTCAAAACAGGGAAGTGCACAGATACAAATCTACTAGTAGCTGCTTCAAATGGATTCCCACTGGCAGATTATTTAAGTATACAGAATCCAAACGAACTTACATACCTAGATCTTGCCTTAAGTGGATGCCCACAGGAAAACTCTTCAAGTATATTGAGCCTAAAAGGATCTCTAATAATGATACGTCTATGTTAAACTGTGATACATCCAATAGTGAGATTATTCATGTCACTAACCCGCCCATTTGCAATTCTACATGTGCTTTTAGTACAATGTGCTCTCAGTCTTTATCAGGTACAATGCTCAATTCAATCAGGAACTTCATGACTTGGTTTCCATCAGAAATGAATATAGCTCATTCCGGAGCTATAGCATGCCAGAATTGATGTACCTCTTACTTTGACTCCTATTCATCTTAAATCAGGACTCGCTCTTTTAAATCTGTGTACAAATCAAGTTTAAAAAAAAAAAGAGATATATATTTTTTTTAAATATTTCATTCTTTTAAGTTCACAATTTTAGTAGTTTTCCTCAAACTAATAAAAGATATATTCTTTGTTATCGATAACATCTACGGTCCTAGAAATGTCATTCAACAATGATACGGGATCATAGATGAAGTTCGAACAACTAATATATTCTTATTTTAAAACGGGTGGGTTAAAGTCAATCAACGTTCTTTGGTGACATTGATTGAGGGGGAGAATTTTTCAAGAATATCTTGTTTATATATGTGTTAGTGCTGGTTATGTTGTGTGCTCAGTTGTAGGTTGTTGTCTTGTCTTGCTTTTGTGGTGATCTTTGTGTACCCATGTATTGAATGCTTATTTGTTTCATGGTGCTCATTGTGTTAGTGTTCATTGTGTTAGTTTGCTTATCTCTATCTGTGTTAGTATGCTATCTGATAAGTCCATGGATTGTAAATGTCTACTATACATAATATGATAAGATAGCAACTTACCATGACTATGTTAGCAACTTGCTTTTAAAAACATCAGCGACTTATTATAATCCTTTGATAGCGAGTTGCTAAACAATCACTAATCCATAGGGACCGAAAGTGAAGACTTGGTATTCTTGGTTAATCTCTTCTACTTACCCTAGCGACTTACCACTTTTTGTTTTTCAAAAACTTAAAAACTTTACTTTCTCTCTTTCTCTCTCGTTAATTATTCAAGCTAGCGACTTAGAAGTGGTATGATTTGCATCTTTCACTCTTTGCTCTCAATTATATGTCTTAGATGCTAGTCTAACACAACTTTTTACACAGATCCCATCGAGCATTTGATCCGTGTCACTTGATTCCCACGTAGGTTTGCTAATGAATATGCTCTAATGGAATCATTTTTCTTGTGTATAATGGTCGTTTAGGTTTTATTGGAATGTATTAATGGTTTTTATATTGCGTCAATTGGGTGTCGCTGAATGTGTTGAGTTTGATGTTATTTGTCGATTGCAAGTGTGTTAAATGTTTATTTGTAACCGTTCTATATAGCTTGTTATGTGTGCCCATGTAATGGTGTTGAATGATTGTTTGGTTGGTGATGATTGTATGTTACGTAAAATATGTTCTTGATGGCGACTTAGCAATGTTCTTGGTAGCGAGTTAGTGTACAAGTTCATCGTGGCGAGTTGTTACTTTTATGTGCGTTCAAGTTAGCGACTTAGTGAACTAATTTGTAGTGACTTAGCTGTATTACTGTTGGTGGCGACTTGTCATTACAAGTTAGCGACTTAGTAATATTAGAGACTTAGTTAACCAATCAGTAGCGACTTAGCGGCATTACTTGTTGATGGCGACTTGTCTTTACAAGTTAGCGACTTAGTAAGTGTAGCGACTTAGTGAACTGATTTGTAGCGACTTGGTCGTATTCTTGTTGATGGCGACTTGTCTTTACGAGTTAGCGACATAGTAAGTTTTCATGTAGCGATTTAGCCTTGTTTAGCAACTTGTCCATTTATGATTAGCGACTTAATTGGTTTATTTTTCATACGGCGACTAGGGTTATTAAAATGTTTAAGGCAACTTGCTAGGATAATCTCATGCTTACAATCTTGATTCAGGATTTCCTGTACCAACTTGTATTGACAACTTACTTTGTGTGACCTGCTATAACATTTCTGTTTGAGAATGTTGTACTTGGATTCCCTTGTAGCAACTTAATATTACAACTTGTTTCATACAAACTGTTATATCATTTCCTCATTTGTATCTTGTTCCATGACATTTTTTTTAGTAAATGTGCGTTTTAACCTTTTAATTCCAAAACAACTCGTCTCGTGAAAATTGTATCAATTGGAGTCTTTAACCTTAAAATCTCGCTAATGCCTCTCAATCCTTCTCAATATGCTTATGGGAACCCTGTCTGAGCTTCTAAGTGTGTGTGTTTATGACACAAGGGTGTATTCAATGTTGTCTAACTAACCATTTGTAATCTAACTTGTTCCCAATCATTGTTGTTGGTTGTATTTATATTCAGATCTTCAATGGGAAACACAACCTCAGCTGAGAACATTACTTCTTCTGCACCACCCAACGTTCTCTCAGACGATGAAATCCTTCCCAAAAGTTAATGGGCAGAAATTGGAAAAAGTAATTGTTATGTGGACCTACAAAAGTTGCAACAAAATCCTACCCTCAAAGTGTCTATTGATATCCTCAAAAACACAAACTTCTTCGGTGCACTAACAAAGCAATGCACAATTCCCTCCATTTACATACAACAATTCTGGAACACTCTTGAATGGGACAAAATCACAGCAAAATATTCCTGCAAACTGGATGATAGGGAATTCGTGATTGATTCTGACATTCTTAGCAAAGCCCTTGGAATCACTCCCTGTAACCCCAAAATACGATCTGAACCACCACCCAGTGCTGAAGACCTAATAGTATTTTTAATTGGTTTGGGATACCAGACTAGCATAACAAGGGCTTCTGACATCATCACCGGACACATGTATCAATCCTGGAGAGCAATGACAACAGTTCTCAACTTGTTCTTATCTGGCAAAACATCAGGGTTTGATAAAGTGAGAATTCCCATCCTGCAAATCCTATGGGGTATTGTCAATGGTGTAAATGTGAATGTCTCAGAACGTATCTGGGAAGAATTTTCACTATCAATGAACACATTCATATCTGATAGAACAAACTTTCAGAATAAAGCTCAGGGACGAAAGAAACTGAACAAACTTGTGATTCCTAGCATCAGATTCTCAAAGCTTGTTATCCAGTACCTGCAACAGACTCACAACTTCGACCCTAGGATTGAATCTGAACTACATAATGCTGAGGATGAATTTGTTCTGGGAAATCTCAAATATATTCCTAGTGGAGCCAATAAAGAGATCTTTGGACTACCGATTCCTGATTCTCTTCTCACTGAAGATATTAAGAAGACGGATCATTTCAAACTGTTCAAGAAAAGGGCTTCCAGATCCGGTGATGATGTTGATGTCTCTCTCACTCAACCACAACCCAAAGCTGCTAAGTGCGGTTCGGCTCAAAGACTTCAAAGACTTCATATGCTTTGCTCTTCCAAAAGAAGACGTGAAAAGTCACAAACTTATGACAGAACCACCCAGACGCAGAAAAGAAAGAAGAAGGAAGGGGAAAAAGTAAGCGTTGAGGAAACCGAGGTTTCCAAGGGTGAATGAGGTTGGTGATGAAGATGATGCCGCTCTGCAACTTGGAATCAAGCAAAGTCTAGAAAGTCGAAGCGTGAGTACACCAATTGGAGGTATTGTGTTCAGAGAACACGCACGAGCCGAGCCATTCAACTCCAATCACTCAAGACAAAGGAAAAGGGATTGTTAGTGTTGATACTGAACAAGCCGCACACATGCTTCTAACAATCTCATCGTCTCCAGCAAGTACCACCAATCAATATGAACTGAAGAGAAGAACTTAATCGTCTTCAGCTAAAGAACAATCTGGGGTTGTAAAAGTGCCTGAAACATTAAAATAACCTCCTGCATCAAGTGATACCTAGTATGATCAGAATGTTGATGACTTGTTTTATAAAGACTCGCAGGAGAATCTTGAGTCAAGATCTGATGAGACCATGCACTTGGAAGAACCAAATCTGTCTACCGGTTCTCTATCTTCATTGAAGAACCTAGATACAGACTTCACTTTCTGTGATCAATTCTTAAATGACAAACCCATAGATGCTGAGTCTTCTAAGCAAGATAATGATAAAGAGGATGCAAAATCCATGTTTCTTGTCAATATTCAGCAAGACACTTCAACCATTCCACCTATGTCAGCATCTTCTCTTGCAACCGCACTTCCACCACCAAAATCAACTAAGGATCTATCCCTTGAAGCAGTGGTCTCAATTACTGACATGGAAACTCCACCAGCTTCACCACCTCAAATACTTACATCTGATCAATTGCTCGACAAAGCAGTGAAAAGAATTGAAGCTCTTGAGAGACAACTACCTAAATTTGTTGATTCCCTTGTGGATCATGTCTATAGGTTGGAACACCTCAACTTTGATGAAGGGGTTGCAGACGCCATTGAAGGTGAAGTTAGGGATGCGGTGGAATGGGCAATGGAAGCTCCATTGCTTAGACGGTTCAAAGATCTACCTATTGCAGATATGAGAGCCGTACTTTCAGATAAGATGTATGAAGCTGACGAGCATAAGCATGAGATCCATAAGAAGCTATATGAGGCTCTTGAAGAATCAATTAAGCACGAAAATCATGAACAGTTTTTGATAGACATTGGAGAAAGAGAAGCAAAGAAGAAAAGGAGAACCATAGTGTTGGAAACATTACGTAAAGGTCCTAAAGATCCTCCTCCACCTCCACCTCCAACTGGGGGTGCTGGAACTTCTGGAGCTGGTGGATCTTCTAAGACAACCTCTACACCTCCACCACCACCATCATCACCACCAAAGCCTCCCAATCAACCCAGTTCATCCGAAAATCAAGGAACGCAGAAGAAATCAGCAGCTTGGACCACGGTTGATTCAAGATTCACTTCTACAGTCTCCTCTATCCCTGAAGATCAATTGGTTCATGAAGTGTCGCATGTTATGACAGAATCAGAATCTGATGACGATGATGATGCTTCCACCAAGTTTATCCCCAAGATGTCTGAAGATGATTGGTTTGACACATACATGGCAGGAGAACGCTCTAACCCATCTAGAGTTGCTCCTTCAAAAGACACCATTCGAAGTTGGCTCACCGAAGAGAGGCCTCATACTCCAAAACCATCATGGTCCATCCCAGAGACAAACACAACGGTTCTCGACAACAATTGGGCATCAACTATCACTAATAATTATGAAGTTCCAGCTGAAGACTCTCTTCTGCACTTTACTGGTGATATGGGAAGCTTCATTAGGTGATTTTGTGAGCAGAAGTGTCACAATTCTCAAATTCCGGTCATTTCTTAAATTATATATATGCATCATATTAGTTCATTCATGGCATTTCATTTCACATTTAATGCGTAATTTTTATATTTAATAAACGTTATCGCGTGAGTTATTATTTTGAGCATATAATCCATTACTTTCAAAAATGATCCCGTCATATTTTTAAACTCACATTTAGTTTATAAAAACTATATTTTGACTTTACCTAGTGTTTTAAATTTAATTGGTATATAAATCGTTAAAGTTATATTATTACGACGTTTTTCTTAAAAACTATACGATAATTATTATATCACTCAAATTTTACAAGGAATGTATTTTTACAATTTTTATGATCTCATTACATTCCACTTTGATCTATAAAAAAAAAAAATCTCTTTTACATAAAAGTTACCATTAAACCTTACAAGTTCCATTTAAACTACATTTCACTTACACTTTTCAACACATTTTATACATAATACCATTTAAAGAAAAAAAAAAATATATATTGTGAAACATTGGCCCCCAAATCCGGCCCTATGGGGGAGGGTGACATTAAATTGGTATGGCTCTTGATTGTAAATGTTTACACACTTTCATAAAAGTCTTATTTGATACACTTATTCATTCATCTTGTCTCATAATTCACCTAGCAAGCAAAAACTTTTTCTCTCTTATTCTTCTCCATCATAACCGGTTCTACAAGGCCTTCACAAGGGATCATAAATTTTTCTCAAGCTCAAGATAATTACAATCTAGATCACACTCTTTATAAGGTTTTGAAATAAAAACCAAGAGTGTTTAAGTTAATCCTTGGTTCTAATCACCTCATCATATTATCTAGTAAGCATTTCATTTTCATTTACATCTTTCACTTTCATTTCATATGTGTTTCATCAATTTTTAACAAGTATGCAAGACTTGTGTATATTTATATCATTTTTACCTTGATTTTTAGAGTTTTATATATATAAAGTCATCCTATAAATATCCCCTTGGTATTCTTTGGTCTTGATGATGTCTAGGAACCCATGACACCCTAAGAAGGTGTATGGTAGGATTAGATTAGCTTTGGAGTTGATTTGAAGGGATTAGAATAGGTTTTGTCCGAGAAAAACTATTTTCAATACGTATAATTATGTTCTGTTTTTGTTTTGATTTTCTGGAAAAACCGACAGTAAGCACGACATTTTGGCCTTGATAATTAGAAAATATACTTAAAAACGAATCCGTGGCCGCTTGAACGGATTAAAACGGACTTATAACGAAGTCGTGGTGAATTTTTCAAGTTGACGACGAAATATATTTTTTTCTGAAATTTCAGCAAGTTATTTTTACTTTATTCGAGTCAAAAACGAGCCTTAAGCTTTACAAATTATTTCGACTTATCAAAAATATATTAGTATACTTTGATACGAAGCTAAGGACGTATTATACGTAGAAAACGGATTTGAAACGACAAATATATGCACGTTTTTACAAACTTGCCGTAACTATTATTTTCTGAAAAACTATATTATTTTTACGATACAAGTGTTACGTTAGCTATAACGACCATGTTGGTGACTGTTTTTAACTATGATGTGGAACTTTTTGGAACGAAATGTCCTCTAATAAAATCAAGTTCACCGAGCATATTTTTCAAAACAATCAACCGTTTGTATAGCGGAGTCGTAGTAAATTATTTATGGATGTCTAAACTTGGCCGAAACTCATTTTTACACAACATTTTAGCCAAAACCACCATCTTTAACCCTTATTATCTTTATGTTCGGGACATTTATGACAAAAACTCCTGATCTGAAACTTCTAGATTTCGATACAAACTTTCCAAAACCGTCGAGTTCGTTCTCTAACGTTCGACGTGCACCATTTTACGATTAGTTTTCCAAAGCCATTTTTGTCACTTTTATGAAAATTCCGACGACATTGTTTTGCGATGAAAAGTGATAATTTCACCATAAATCATTATAAAACCATTGTAGGATGACATTTTGACATAAATACTTGTAAAGTGGTTTTTGAGTGGTCAAGACGTCAAAAGTGTATTTTTCGACGATAAGTATTATTTTCAAAACTCACAAATGGTATAAATATCATCCGAATTGCGTGCATAACATTACATCGTGACTTATTGCATATCATATCATTCATAATAGGTCGGTTTGAGATTCCCGCTACATTTGATTGTAACCACTTTTGTCGTCACATCTATTCATCAAGTGAGTAATCACATTCCCCTTTTACCGTTTTTACTATATTTTGGGGCGAAATGCATGAACCATTCTTGAGTTAAATTGATCACTACTTTTATTAATTAGTTTGACTAGAACTTGTGAACTCGAATCAATCCTTGAACTAAATTACGAAATTATGACTTATTTGAACTTATTGAACCGTATATGTTATGACCTTGACCTAAAGTCTCCCGGGTTGAGCATCACTATAAAGTCTCCCATGTTGAGCATCAACTTAAAGCCTCCCGGTCCGGAGCAAAATGTCTCCCTATGGGAACGGAGCATTTTCAATTTAAGTCTCCCCTGTTCGGAGCAGTGCAAAGTCTCCCATGTTCGGAGCATCTCTAAATTATTATATACTTGGTACCATATTGTGAACTATTATGACCACTTATACTTGACTACTTCATACGCTATATTTGTGCAATGGGTTGTGTACACACAGGTTGCAAGTTTTGTATGGGCGGAACTTGGAACTGAGTGGATATACAATGCCTTTGCTTTGGGAACTATTTTTCGATGACCGAAAGCTTTGAATATTTCTTACGAGTTTTCTTTTTTTCGCTAAACGTGTTTACTCACCAACTATTTTCATAGTTGACCCGTTTTTCTCTCATGCATTTCAGGTGATCGTTAGTAAGCTTTTTCTACCAGGTCTTGCATAATGAAGTTTTCACTTGTCACTACAAATCATTATGTAATAGAACTCAATATTTTGGAATCTAAACTTTGTAATATATTTGCCGATGACGGCTAAACTGGTACTGTAATGGTGTACTCTTTCTTTTAAATATTAATGTTGGTATGTTCAATTATCTTGTGCTTATGTTCCCTTCCGTTACACCTCGTGTTTCCGCCTCCGGCGAGGGTGTGACAGATTGGTATCAGAGCCAAAGGTTATAGAGAATGCCGATTTTTCAAAAATAAAAATCACAGCTATAACCGGAAAATTTTTTTTATTTTATTTTATTAAACATTGAACATCATCCGAGTCATCTAGTCCTATCGTTGCATCGTTAATCATAAATTATACATAGCCTGATCAACTATGTCTAATTTATGAAGAACCATGCAATGATAAGAGTGGTAGTTTTAAATCATGTTTAGTCGAGTCTTTAGAGTCTGGTCACCTGAAGTTGCATTGGTCGGGTGGGTATGCATGGCATGTTTTTACGTTCACGTCTACATTACCGTACCTTGTTCATATCTTCTCTTTTCCATCTTTCGACTTGTTAGACATAGCATGTCTCTGTTCCTGTCATGTTTTGATCACTATAACACATTACCACCGTTCTGCACCTCATCTGACTTCGTTCGAATGTCGTTTACTCAACCCGATGTTTTGGTCCTCTGTAAGATAATGGCTGCAAGAAACACACGCTCAGGAGGTAACAACAACGGCAACCCAAACAACAATGGCAATCCAAACAACAACGCGGCTGTGAGTATGGCGTATCGCTTGACAAATGATGTGATCAAGTCTGGAGAACTAACAAAAGCGACAATGGACGAAAGCGGCAGGAGGATCACCGGGGAAGCCGAGACCGGGTCGCAAAACAAGAGGCAGCGAATAACCCGAACTATGGGCGATCACCCGAAGCGCAAAAGATATACAGGTCCACATTCTTTGTGTACTCGATGTAACTATCACCACTCGGGAGACTGCCGAAGGTGCAACAAATGTGGACAGACGGGCCACTTCGTGCGAAATTGCTCAAACAGGCGGGAATCAAGGCAGAGAAAAGCATGTTACGATTGTGGAAGTCTAGATCACCTTCGCAATAACTGTCCAAAGCTGAAAAGAACTCCCAATCAAGGAGGTAATCGTCCAAACCTGGCATTGGCAATAGAAGGCCCACAAGATCAGAACATTGAAATTCCTCCCGCACGTGGTCGAGCATTCTATTTGGGTACCGAGGAAGCCCGCAACGCTTAACGGGTACATTCTTTCGAACGACTACCTTATTTCATGCGACATGATTTTGAGTGCATAACTTCCTTCCAATCTTTACCACGTTCACGACCTTGATTAATTTGAGACCTATTGATATCGACCTTAGTTGTTATATATTTTGTTGATTGGATTTGATTGTGTAAGCAAATCGAATATCGAGCGAATCTTTCAAAAGACTTCATTCAAGGATGTGGAATCCTACCTTTCTAACAACTTGTTTCCTAGCTTGATCTAGTGACAGTTCTTGTTTGATGAGTTGCGAAAATCAAGCTAAGAGACAAGTTTACTCAAGTCGGTTTAGTTTAATCTCATGACAGTTCTTGTTTGATGAGTTGTGAGATTAGATTATAATCGACAACCTAAAGGTCTTTTGAGAGCTACGTTCGATATTGGGTAAGTTTACCCTATTAAATCTAATCACGGGTACGTACTTAGTTGAATGGGGAACCTGTACGCATGGGCATTGACATGATCATTTAGACTGTTAAATGCGAGCATGAACTTTTAGAACTCTTGTCGAGGTTCGGACCATAGTATCATTAATCAAATCACGAGGACGTGATTCCGCTGACATGGGAAGAATGTCACAATTCTCAAATTCCGGTCATTTCTTAAATTATATATATGCATCATATTAGTTCATTCATGGCATTTCATTTCACATTTAATGCGTAATTTTTATATTTAATAAACGTTATCGCGTGAGTTATTATTTTGAGCATATAATCCATTACTTTCAAAAATGATCCCGTCATATTTTTAAACTCACATTTAGTTTATAAAAACTATATTTTGACTTTACCTAGTGTTTTAAATTTAATTGGTATATAAATCGTTAAAGTTATATTATTACGACGTTTTTCTTAAAAACTATACGATAATTATTATATCACTCAAATTTTACAAGGAATGTATTTTTACAATTTTTATGATCTCATTACATTCCACTTTGATCTATTAAAAATCTCTTTTACATAAAAGTTACCATTAAACCTTACAAGTTCCATTTAAACTACATTTCACTTACACTTTTCAACACATTTTATACATAATACCATTTAAAAAAAAAAAATAATATATTGTGAAACATTGGCCCCCAAATCCGGCCCTATGGGGGAGGGTGACATTAAATTGGTATGGCTCTTGATTGTAAATGTTTACACACTTTCATAAAAGTCTTATTTGATACACTTATTCATTCATCTTGTCTCATAATTCACCTAGCAAGCAAAAACTTTTTCTCTCTTATTCTTCTCCATCATAACCGGTTCTACAAGGCCTTCACAAGGGATCATAAATTTTTCTCAAGCTCAAGATAATTACAATCTAGATCACACTCTTTATAAGGTTTTGAAATAAAAACCAAGAGTGTTTAAGTTAATCCTTGGTTCTAATCACCTCATCATATTATCTAGTAAGCATTTCATTTTCATTTACATCTTTCACTTTCATTTCATATGTGTTTCATCAATTTTTAGCAAGTATGCAAGACTTGTGTATATTTATATCATTTTTACCTTGATTTTTAGAGTTTTATATATATAAAGTCATCCTATAAATATTCCCTTGGTATTCTTTGGTCTTGATGATGTCTAGGAACCCATGACACCCTAAGAAGGTGTATGGTAGGATTAGATTAGCTTTGGAGTTGATTTGAAGGGATTAGAATAGGTTTTGTCCGAGAAAAACTATTTTCAATACGTATAATTATGTTCTGTTTTTGTTTTGATTTTCTGGAAAAACCGACAGTAAGCACGACATTTTGGCCTTGATAATTAGAAAATATACTTAAAAACGAATCCGTGGCCGCTTGAACGGAGTAAAACGGAGTTATAACGAAGTCGTGGTGAATTTTTCAAGTTGACGACGAAATATATTTTTTTCTGAAATTTCAGCAAGTTATTTTTACTTATTCGAGTCAAAAACGAGCCTTAAGCTTTACAAATTATTTCGACTTATCAAAAATATATTAGTATACTTTGATACGAAGCTAAGGGCGTATTATCGTAGAAACGGATTTGAAACGACAAATATATGCACGTTTTTACAAACTTGCCGTAACTATTATTTTCTGAAAAACTATATTATTTTTACGATACAAGTGTTACGTTAGCTGTAACGACCATGTTGGTGGCTGTTTTTAACTATGATGTGGAACTTTTTGGAACGAAATGTCCTCTAATAAAATCAAGTTCACCGAGCATATTTTTCAAAACAATCAACCGTTTGTATAGCGGAGTCGTAGTAAATTATTTATGGATGTCTAAACTTGGCCGAAACTCATTTTTACACAACATTTTAGCCAAAACCACCATCTTTAACCCTTATTATCTTTATGTTCGGGACATTTATGACAAAAACTCCTGATCTGAAACTTCTAGATTTCGATACAAACTTTCCAAAACCGTCGAGTTCGTTCTCTAACGTTCGACGTGCACCATTTTACGATTAGTTTTCCAAAGCCATTTTTGTCACTTTTATGAAAATTCCGACGACATTGTTTTGCGATGAAAAGTGATAATTTCACCATAAATCATTATAAAACCATTGTAGGATGACATTTTGACATAAATACTTGTAAAGTGGTTTTTGAGTGGTCAAGACGTCAAAAGTGTATTTTTCGACGATAAGTATTATTTTCAAAACTCACAAATGGTATAAATATCATTCGAATTGCGTGCATAACATTACATCGTGACTTATTGCATATCATATCATTCATAATAGGTCAGTTTCGAGATTCCCGCTACATTTCGGTGTAACCACTTTTGTCGTCACATCTATTCATCAAGTGAGTAATCACATTCCCCTTTTTACCGTTTTTACTATATTTTGGGGCGAAATGCATGAACCATTCTTGAGTTAAATTGATCACTACTTTTATTAATTAGTTTGACTAGAACTTGTGAACTCGAATCAATCCTTGAACTAAATTACGAAATTATGACTTATTTGAACTTATTGAACCGTATATGTTATGACCTTGACCTAAAGTCTCCCAGGTTCGGAGCATCACTATAAAGTCTCCCATGTTCGGAGCATCAACTTAAAGCCTCCCCGGTCCGGAGCAAAATGTCTCCCTATGGGAACAGAGCATTTTCAATTTAAGTCTCCCCTGTTCGGAGCAGTGCAAAGTCTCCCATGTTCGGAGCATCTCTAAATTATTATATACTTGGTACCATATTGTGAACTATTATGACCACTTATACTTGACTACTTCATACGCTATATTTGTGCAATGGGTTGTGTACACACAGGTTGCAAGTTTTGTATGGGCGGAACTTGGAACTGAGTGGATATACAATGCCTTTGCTTTGGGAACTATTTTTCGATGACCGAAAGCTTTGAATATTTCTTACGAGTTTTCTTTTTTTCGCTAAACGTGTTTACTCACCAACTATTTTCATAGTTGACCCGTTTTTCTCTCATGCATTTCAGGTGATCGTTAGTAAGCTTTTTCTACCAGGTCTTGCATAATGAAGTTTTCACTTGTCACTACAAATCATTATGTAATAGAACTCAATATTTTGGAATCTAAACTTTGTAATATATTTGCCGATGACGGCTAAACTGGTACTGTAATGGTGTACTCTTTCTTTTAAATATTAATGTTGGTATGTTCTATTATCTTGTGCTTATGTTCCCTTCCGTTACACCTCGTGTTTCCGCCTCCGGCGAGGGTGTGACAAGAAGAGTATCTCATCCATCACTCCTAAAGATCTTGAAGGACAAGCTTTTGAATTTGTCAAGGTCTTTCACTCAGATGTTAACCAACTCCAATACCAGATGGAAGAATGCCATAAGATGCTGAATGATCAAGTAAGTGAGCAGATTGGTCGTTTCAATGTGAACAAGCCACTTCCTCTTGGTGGTGAACCTGGACAGATGACCATTAAGACTGACTTCTTCTTCAATCATGATCTGGATTATCTGTGTGCTCGTTCTACCGAAAGAAGACCTGCTCTATTGATCTCTTAGATGAAAGCTGCAACCTACTTTGATCAAGGACTTGAACAGATGGTTCCTGATCAATTCTGGGCTGACAAAGAACAAAAGTATGACATTGCTGCCTCATATGGTATTTCTCACTGGTGGTACAAAAAGAAGAACTTCTACATCGAGAGACATGGTGCTGATAAAAGACGCAAAAATGTTCGATCCAAGCTGCGAATCTTAAGTGTTATACGAGTAGAGGTCTTCCCAATCTATGGCTATGAGTACTTGAAAAAGATCGTTCTTAAAAGAGCAGACCTGAAAGAATATATTATTGAAGAAAATGACTTTAAACATCTCCTGCCAAATGACTTTGAAGATCTCTATCTTTTGAATCTTCAAGGACACCTTGAACACCTACCTGTTCGTGAAAAGAAAGCTCTATCTGCCACTGTCAATCTTTGGATTAGAGGCTTAGTCATCCGAAAACGGGTTGAGGACTTTCAGCTTGGGATAGAAAGCTACCAGACTTGAGTCAATTTAACAAGGCCTCAATGGGATACCAAAGGAAAAGAATTTCGTAACGATTACAGATTGCTTGACAACCCCAGAGCCGTCCTCTTCCACGACAGGTACGGAAATCGCATGCTGATGAGATTGTGCGAGCTCTACAAATTCAGTGATGGTACTCTCAAGATGGTTGAAGAAGAGTTGAACTCCAGAGTGAAAGAAATCAAAGTTGATCTGAAGCCGTGGAATAGAACAAAATTCTGGACTGATGATGACTTGAAAAGGTGTGAAGATTTCATTGCTGCAATCAGGCGAAGAATTAAGACTCGAATGATCTTCTGCAGCCTTGAAAGTTTTGTTGGTGGTAGACTTCGTGATGGTCATTACAAACTGCTTCAAAGAACTGAATGAAGACATCTTCTGGAAGTAGTTTCTGTTCTGTATTATGTATATGTATAATGTGGTGTACAAACTATGAACAACTATAATGCATGTAATAGTGTTAGGTTATGTACTGTGGTTTCCCTTTGTGTCTAAAAAGGGAACCTCAGTGTTGTCCACTTCTGATCATATAAAAT
This sequence comes from Chrysanthemum makinoi, assembly GCA_910596185.1. Classification (NCBI taxonomy): domain Eukaryota; kingdom Viridiplantae; phylum Streptophyta; class Magnoliopsida; order Asterales; family Asteraceae; genus Chrysanthemum; species Chrysanthemum makinoi. The sequence goes on from OU343219.1 coordinate 206,747, forward strand.
TGGACACATTTTTCTCTCCAACAAATGTTTTGTCTCGTACATATTTAAATCACTTGAGATCCAAAGTCTCAAAGGATTTGAAATTTTTGATCGGGGGAGAAAATGTGATATAAATATGAAAGATGATAAAAGATGATGACCATTTTTGCCTCAAAGTGCATACTACTCACTAATATGTGCTAAAAAATTTTCGAATCTCGAAGCATATATTAAAGGGGAGCACTTCAAAACAAATTCAAACCTTCAGGGTACAAAGTTTTCCATGCTTTTACATAAGGTACCTTGATTGTGTGATAAATGGTTTCTAAATGTTTGGTGATCATGGTTGTACTTCAAAGAACTTCCCTCTTATATGTGCAAAACTCTTTCAAACCTCGAAGCACATATTGAGGGGGAGCAAACTTTTGAAAACCTCATCCTTCCTCAAAATGTTTTATCTACTTAATTTGATAAGGGAAGTGATGTTGATATCTTTTAGAAAAATGGAATGGAAATCAAAGAAGTTAATTCTTCCTCTTGCCTCCTTGTGCTAAAACGATTTCAAACACATGATGCACATGTTGAGGGGGAGCTCTTGTTCTAAAAATATCAAAAATAATTCAGGTACAAAATGCTTTGATAATATATCACAAGTGTCTGGATTGATTTTCAAATGGTTTTCAAATAGTTCCAAATGGCAGATGAACAATACCAAATAGACCGACCAACTTTACTTTATGTATGGTGATATAAGGATGATAAGGTTAGGTATTAGTTCCCATGATCCGCCAGAACCGGAGGGATCTACCCAGAGACAATCCACTAGATAGTGTAGAAGTCCTTAGGTATATTGAAAAAAGGAGAAAAATGAGATATGGGAAGAGTGCGGACTGAGACTGAGCTAGTACTGGAATAAACCCAACAAGGTTCTAGCTATGAAGTCTCGGTAAGCACTGAAGGGGTTGAAGAATAAAAAAGAATTGAATGAGAAAAGGGTGAAAACAAATAGCCCTCCAATTATTCAACCTTAGGGCAGAAACCGGGTTCAATTCATATGCTACTAGTGGTTACCAAGGTAACATCGGTATTGAAGACAAGACGTCATGGACCCAGTGACGCACTACACTTCAACTTCCCAAACCACTAAAGTTCCTCTTAAAAGGACTTGTTTCATTCTCACGGGGAACCGACATTATCTATCGACTTTCTCTTAGAGATTGTTGATATTGAAGAAGGAGACCCTCTCCCTAGTCTCCGATATAGGATCCAAATATGCACAAATTGAGTCTAGAGCCACGAGATCATCAATTAATCTAATTAGGACACTTTCAATTAAGACTCTTTGTTTCACATAATGTGGAAAGAGAGATTATATCTTGAGTCCTACGCAGTATCCTTGTGGTATTGCCAGAATATCCGAGTGATATGTAAACATATTCACAATGAAGATGGAAAGCCTTCTGGATCCAACATCAAACAAGCTCCTGGTAGGTAGCATGTGAGATCTATTCAATAGATCAACCATGTGACAACTGGACATAAACAATGGAGATATTCAATCTTTTGAATCAATCCTGGTTCAGGATATGGATTGACGGATACCTTTGAAAAACCGGTCGTTGTGCTCAAAAACTCTTTTCTTTAGCACTTCGATCGTGTACGAATATTTCATATCAAAAGGTGTTTATGATTGATAATTGAGTTTCATTAAAACCTTTGTTGTATTGCAAAAACAAATTTCTATTGAGCAATACACGATTGTTTTTCAAATCTCTTTTCATCAATCAGTGAATCTCTATTCGCTGGTTCACTCACTCCGTGGTGTCTTCTTTGAGACGTTCCGGTTTGAGAACAGCTAGAACAGCTGCGAAACCCTGTCAAGGAAATTCTTCGGAATTTTATCTGATCACAGGCAGTACTTGTACTGATTAACGGGGAACCGTGGGCCGTGTACCTCAATTCAACGAAAGTGATCAAAGACACTTTTGTGCGATTTATTGCTAACTGTTGTATGCAGGTACTCCCTACGTTTGCAGCTGATCAGAATGAAGCGGTCAATCCATAGCCGCATGCTCACTCACCACATTCATCGAAAGAAATCATGATTAGTGCATCAATGACTCTGATATTTTCACTCCATGCTTCTGCTACGCTGTTGCCAATATCATGAATCATCAAAAGCTTCCGCTACCCTGATAAGAAGAAATCATGATCCAGAATGTGAGCATGTCGGTCCCAATGTCACAACATCATATGCTGGCAACACAACAATGGGTGATGCTGAGATTTACAGTGGCTAATGATCTCTAGTAATGCTCAAAAGGTCATCATGGTGGATCAGATCAATAACCTCCACGATACATACATCGTAGTTGAACAATGATGAAATCAGCACAAAATCACATAGTTTGAGTACTTTGAAGAAGAATAGTCTGCGAGCTCAAGACTGAAGATTAATTAGAATGCTAGGATTCAAATTGTAAAACATGGGGTGACCTCCCTTAGGGGGAGATTGTTAGGAATTAGAAAATTCCAAAGTGAAGTATCGATCACCCCAAATACTATCTAGCATAAGTTAGCTCGTAGACATTACGTTATTTATTAAGTTATTTAGTTAGCTATTCAGTTTAGTGCAACAACATGGAGGAAGGACGGGTCTTTACCCATTGTATACCTGATCCACAGGCCGTCAGGAGGTCGTTTATTTTGTAACCTATAAATACCCTCTACCTTGCAAGGTAGAGGGTTGGGTGTTCATTGGGAATCTAACATTCCACAAGTTTCTCTTTCAAGAATATCCCACTTTCTCTCTCTAAAACATATTATTCGCCTACTTATGATTATGGTTTAGTGTGTTTGTGAAATCCAATATGTTACATAAGAACATGAACATGAGATTAACAATAATTGAAATTGTATATATATGTGTATTTGTTAGAGTCAAATGCTTGTATCGAGTCATAATGGATGTTTTGCAGAAAATTTTCCAGGATTTAATGAGGTAATTTTTCCATAATTTTTCTAGAAAATGTACCAGACCCTTTCTGTCAGGACAACCTGACGGCGTCGGGATTAAAACCCGACGGCGTCAGGAAATGTGGAAACAGATTCTCAGTTTCATTTTCTGTCTAACTTGTGATTTTTGGAAACTTCCAATGCTTAATTTTCCAAAAAAAAAGCTGCAAATATCCATTCCACAAGCATTATATCTTATTTGCTTTGTTTTTATTTCTAAGTCTGGAATTACATCTTGTTGTGGTTTTTCTTTGTTCCGCTTGATGCTTTGGGTGTCGTTTTCTTATAAGTGTTCAGGTTATTTTGAACAACAAGAAGAAACACACATTGGATGAAGCTTATTACTTATGCATTCTTCTTGGAAGAAGATTTAACCGCAACTTCATACATATCCTACCGAGCTAATAAGGGGAGTAATATTTTATGGAGTAACGGGAAAGAACGATAAATTCGAATTCCCTTTGTCTACGTAATTAAATACTCCAAGTGTTTTGATCTTTTCAAATCGGGTCAATTAGTGTTAGAGAAATAAAAAATCAAGTGTAGGGATGCTCCTATAAATCCCTTATATTTTGATGTTATCGTAGAGTAAAAAGGTATGAAAAAAAAAATGAAAAAAAATGACGAAAAAAGATAAAAACATACGGGCTACCATCCTACATCTATATTTATGTTTATGTCTTTAAATTTATGTTTGTTTTGTTTCAAGTTATCTAGTGTTAGTGAGTCGAGTCTTGGCTAAGCAACGCCACGCTTTACATGCTTGAAACATAATATTTTTGACTTGCAATGACTAAATATCCCCTATCCAACAAAACCCTTTATTTCCCTACCCTAAGCCTAACGTTACAACCTATGAAAAGACCTCTTAGATAGTTGTTCCTAGGTGCTTACGCCAAAGCGGTGGAGGTTTGATCTATTCTCAAGCTTATGGTAATCTATGTACTATGCCAGGTAATGAGTGTTTATCTTCCATTTCCATTCATATTATATTTCATATAAACCCGAGAGATGAGAGAATCCAAAGACCCCTTGTGAGGTGCTAGTATATAATTTCCATGCTTTTTATGACTATTGTGGCGCTTTTACTTGTTATGAACTATTTTAAACTAATGCTTCATGCCCCCTAACTTATAAATTGATTGGTCAAAAGCACATTTGCTTGAGGACAAGCAAATACCAAGTGTAGGGATATTTGATAAGGATTTAAAACGTACGCTTTTAGGGGGTCATTTAAGCCCTATTTCGACACATTTTATATCCGTTACTGCTTAATTTCGTTCCTTTTCACTTTTGATGTCTTTTGGAAGCAAAATGTTAGAATGAAGCATATTTGGACGAAAAGGAGCAAAAACATGAAGAAAATAGCAAAGTCAAGATCGAAGACACTCAAGGCTGATCAATAGAACCTGACGGCGTCCCATCAAAAGGGTAAAGCCGTCCCACTCTGAAGATTTGATCAGAATGTGCCCACGACGACTCAGTGAAATTCCTGATCACAAAGGCTGACGGCGTCACGCCTAAAATATGGAAGGCGTCACTCACAAAATCTACACCAGACGCCTAAGATCCAAGATTCAGACGATGTTGCTACTGAAGACTGACGGCGTCACACATCTCAACTGACGCCGTCACAAGCTGATCAAGACTATCACAACATGCGCGCGAAGTAGCTGATATTGTTTTGGCCATAACTTTTGCATACGAACTCGGATTTAGGTGATTCAAAAGCCCACGTGATCGGAACGATAAAATTGACTGCTTGGTGAAAAAGTCTTCGTGATGCCATCATTATATCAAGCTGACACCGTCACCCTTTTCCGATAGAAAATATACCTAGAAATATAACATTATAACATCACTTTTTGTAAGCCCTAAACCCTAAGTCCAATTCTAGGGTTTAGGTAGGTGTTTTTCCAGAAACTTAGAGGGTTTCAATCACTCCATAAACATCTTGTAATGGTTTGTTAATTCTATCTTAATTCATGTCTTCAATTATTATTATGCTTGGCTAATTCATCTAGTGTTTTCTTATGATTGTGTGAAACTTGTATATAATTGATTATATCTTATTGTTTTCTTATTGATGCTTGTATATATCTTCATCATTAAGGTGTGACAAATTCAATGAGTCTAATTGATTTAGTTTATAATTCTTGAATCCTATTGTCTCTTGTTTAATTGTTTGTCGCACTAGATTAAGGAAAACTTGCTTCAATCGTCGAGTTGTGAGCTTGAACGTCCTAAATAGTGATCTATAGCCCTAGAGTGCACTAGTTGGATTTTGTTGTATTTATTGCGTGAGTTTATGCTCATAGAATTAGGGACCACCGGCACCTCCCTATGAATAAAAGATAGAATACACACACCAATTAAAACAAGGATGTGACAATTCAGTAGGTAGAATTGGATAGCTAGCAAGGAGTAATGCATCATAAGTAGATACGCTTCACTTCTCTTGTAGATTGCACTTTAGTTTAGTCAGTAGATTTTGGGTTAGTTGACAAGCAACTAATTCCGCCTTCCCATTCAAAACCGAGATTTTTAAAATATAAAAATACAAAAATAATCATCCCTCACCTTTAGACTTAATTCGACATACACTTCAGCCTAACCACACTGTTCCCCTAGAGAACGATCAATCCCCCGGACTTACCCATACTACACTACAACGATCAGGTACACTGCCTAGGAGGTTGAAAAACTTGCTCGACGAAAAAGAAGTTTCCTTTGACCCCGAACGCGCTTCGTACGTGCATCAATTCCCCACATTCCAAAGAATCGGGATCAAAAAAAGTGTACAAAATACGAGATCATATGAATAGTGAACAAAGGCCAAAGTGATTGGACCTTGCACGTTTCCTGAAAATATCACTAATGACCCAACTTAATTCCAACTTGTTCCTAAGAGGTTCTAATCACTCACAAAGGTTTCCTAACCATGTTACATTTTCTCACAAGCCTTACTCGACACCCTTGTGTCCCTAGAACTCAATATCACACGTTAGAACAAGTCTTTGGACCATTTGGGTACTCGTAAACCAAACACACCCTTGCACCCTCTTCCTATGCAAACCTTGTGCCTAAATTACTAACCAAGACCTCAACTCCAATCACATGACTAAGTATAACACACTAGAACATCACTTGACTCCTTAGAACTCTTGTACACAAAATAAAATTAGGTTTCTAGAACCTTTGGCCTCGGCACACCCTCAAACGAACCAAATCACACTTGTAACTCAACTTGGACATCACTCAAGTGCTCCAGTACCTAGCCAACCCCCTACTTGCTTATCCTCTTCCCTTATTCCTTTTTTCACCTAACATGTCCCTATCTTCATGTTATATACAACCCCATGCAAAACATATCACACGTCCAAACTCAAAAACACAAACACAAAACTCCTCCAAGTCCCTTTCGTTTCTGTCCCAAGTCGAGAAGGAAGAGCCAAAGTTTTAGGTGATCCACCTCATGCCCAAGACATCCAAGATCTTTCCCCAATGCTTTGGTGTGCTAACAATCGAGCCAAGAAGTACTCATACCATCACCAAGTCCCATCACCACTTTTCTACCCACCTTTATAAGGTGTAGTAAGTTGTTTCAACACTTAGTTAACTTTTGTGATACTTGAATCAAGTGATAACATATTGAAAACACGCTAAGCTTTACATGTCATTCCATAAGCTCTCGTTAAATCTAAACTTCACAAATGAACTCACTTGAATCTCTATATGTCCATGAATGAGACTAAACAATTGCTACACACTCACACTAACACATAAACACTAAATAACCCACGTTCCATAAGTTCCTTGTAACGATTCACAGAAACTGTCAAGTGTAACTCACTTCACAAAGTAGATTTTGTCATTAGAAATGGCCTCGTAAAATGGTATTCATACGTACACTATACCAAATAAACTGCATAACTCTTTTCTTTATACACTTATCTACCAGGAGATACCAAGAGGTCATTTACAAAAGCTTGTTTAATGTGTTATAAAAGCTACAAGCTCAACTCCCTCACACAGCTTCTATAACACACCAAAACCCTTAACGGGCCTTAAGGCCCATTAGCTTGAAATAATGATAAGGATTTAAAATGTATGCTTTTAGGGGTCATTTAAGCCCTAAATCAACCACTTTTATATCCGTTACTACTTAATTTCGTTCCTTTTCACTTTTTATGTAACACCCCAACCCGACAAGGGTAGAAGTGTCACATTCTGGTGTCATATCAGAACATACAAATAAAATTCTTCAAGCGGAAGTCTTAAAGAATAACGTACCAAGTCATTTAAACAAAAGATTTACAAGGAAAATTAAAGAATCAAAATGTCTAAAATAAACCAAAATTTCAAAACAATAGCCCGCCAAAATAAGTCCAACTAGAAAGGTAACTAGGGTTGGTCCACTCAGATAATCCAACTCTTAGCCCATCAAAGCCCATCTTCAAATCTAAAACCTGCCGCAGGAAAAGAAATGCGGCTGAGCTTAAAAAGCCCAGTGAACAGATATAACAAAACGAAAGCTAAATAAAAGCAGAAACGAAATGAAACAAAGGAAATAGATAACAAAGTCGCAGCGAACTAAGAACAATGAGTCAGTGAGGATCCTGCAGAACACAATTATACAGATATCCAAAACGAACAGATAACAAGGAGAACAAAACAAAGCAAAGCATCGATGACATATAAACAGGCACATACAAACTAGACATACAAGAACTAAAACATAAGCAAGCATAGCAGGCGTTGCGTCCACACAACATATATGTCATACAATCAATTCAGGAAATTAGAAGACATACAAGCCAAACAGATATCTACAGGAAAAGCGGAAGCAATTAATTAATAAGTGAGCATGGCAATTCACACAGATCAAAACCCTTAGTTGAAAACATAACCAATATCATAACAGCGGAAGTACTAACAACAGTCAACACATGGCAGTCATACGTAATAAGTAGGAATACAATATAAACGATATAATTAAATGAATTAAAAACATAGCAGGGCAACTAAACAAATTAACAAGCCAGACGTCACAAGATGACCCATTTACCCAATCAAACCGTAGCATAGGCAGAAATGTAAGCATGACAGGTCAACCATAAACAGATAAGAATACAACAGGATAGTCATAGTCCACGAGATACCGAACAAAGCACACGTAATAAACCGACAAAACTATCGATTACACATTAGTATGGTCATCAGACAAATCAGAGAGTCACATAACAGTGAGATCACATATCATCATATGAAGATAGGTAACTCAGATAACCGCATAGTAATCACATCATAGCAGGATAATTAGTAGTCACATAAAACATGAATAGCATAATCAAATTCAATAAGCATATAATAACCCGATACGTGAATGGAACGATATTCTGAAGTAACGGAATGAGAGTGTGACAGATCAAAGCAATAGAATATATATATCTTGGTAGTAGAGTGAGTCATATAAAGGTACTGAGTAATGAACAATTAACGTAGCATATAGTGCGTTGGGGAATACAAAAGGTACAATATAGCATATCAAAGGTGTAAGGGTTGTCAGAAATCTACCACGAGCCCGAAACATATCATATCATATCATATCATAAGTAACCATTGTATTCGGAGGGGTGACCTCGGAATACCATACATAATAGGAGGGGAGACCTCAGTAACAAATGGAGTAGCTAGCTCCCGGAATGTGAAGACGCGGATTGCACCCGACATCATTCACCATATATATCTCCAAACAGATCAAATCCCTCGAAACATATCATATCTAGGATGCATCCATACGCCCCCCAGTGGCCAAATCATATACATATAGTGAGCTCATAATCATATCATATCATAATAGGGGACGGTGTGTATCATCACTCGTACACACTGGAGTCATGCCATTGGTGCATCAATGACACGGTCAGGTTACCTTCCTGACTAGGAACACATATTTGGCTCGGGTATCAATCTGACGGGTCAAAGCATAATCATATCATAGCATAAGGGATCATATCAAAGTTCATATCAAAGTTCATATCAGAGTTCATATCAGAGTTTATATCAGAGTTCATATCAGAGTTCATATCAGAGTTCATATCAGAGGGAGCATAGCAAAGTCATAGGGAAGCCCTAATAAGGAGGCTTAGAGTAAAGCATAACAGTTCAAGCTAGTATCGAAAGATGTATACGAATCATGAGAAACCTTAAGAGGTAAGGTCAGAATATCTGTACCTCAGCAACGTAATGAAAACAAATGGAAAAGTAACGCCGGAAAGCAACGTCGTATCTTCGTCAACGAATCTACACGAATTACGGTTCGTAAAATACTTATTAGCTCATTTAAGTCACAACGGATTTATTGGTTATATGAATCGTATTAGAGTTATTAAGCGTATTCCCATTTTTAGTAATTTACCGAATCAAGATACTTTAAAAAAAATCATTAATTAGCCAAACTTAGGGGTTATAAATAATAATTGGTAAACTTAAAGGTTTATTATGACAATTATCTTATTTTAAGGTTTTAGTATATCATAATTCGAAGTATAAGGTTCACAAGGTAAATATCTCAAAGTGTAGGGTTTATAATGTAATTAGTTTAATGTTTATTTTATTTCCTCCTTTGCCATGCACGTTAATAGAAAGGGTAAAAATATGATTTATAACAATTTCATGCACAATATTAGTCAAACCTCAAGCTTGCTCGCGGTTCATAATATTCACAACGACGACTAGGTAAACATGTAAACGGACACACACATAGACCATCTTCCCCTTTCAAAATACCAAACGATGCACACATAAATTCCGCGATCATCCTCAAAGTTACTCCCATGAGACCATGTTTTAGTTTATGTTCACTTGAAATATCATATTATTGTAACCTTTTACATGCATTCCATACTAGTGTTCGACCCACACATGCAAATCAAAACTCGCATGACGAATCGAAAATGAGATATCTACTGCTCATGCAAAAGACACAACTGTTAAAGAGAATTACCAGTTTTAACTCCCATATTACTAAGCTACATGTAGAACTCGTGAACTTGAAATCATTCCCCAACAGCCCTTGGTTAGACCAACATTTATTCACACATGAATCACTCATTAACATGCAACCGCGACCAATTCACGCACCCTATTCTGGACAGAAACAACACCACACATCGACCCATTTATACCGAGATTTGATAACCCATAATATTCAGATTATAACCTGTTTTAAAAGATCGAACACCCTTTTTAAAAGTCTTAAACTTAGTTGATCACCATATCCACTATATGCATGTCGAAATTTAAACCAACATTAACATGACCCCCTTATAAAAATCTAAATTCATTCGAGATATAAAAATCAATCCATTTTTATTCCAACGACACGCATGAACCATTCGAGACTCATTGGACTAATATCGACACGAAGGTAACCAAAATGTATACACGATTTTATACGACCCATTTAATCTCGATACCCAGAATAGATAAGCATGCATGGTCGAATTACATATATAGACCCTATCAATATTTAGGTGATCCTACTCATGATTTTATAAAGCTACTCATGCCAAAAGAATTTAAAACAGTAAGATGTAAATTGATCTCATACTTGATATTAACGTGTAAATAATCATGACTTATGTGTAGTCTCTCATTTGATACTTCATGCAATATCTTTTTATCATTTAATGAGGCTACCTCATCCCATTCACGTGAGGTTTAAAAGACGCACATGTATTCGAATGAAGGTCCAATCAAGTCACAGATATAAGGTCGAGTATGACGTCTCATTTGATCGTTAAGTGAATAATGTTATGACTCTTTGTGACAAAAAGGTTATCATTATATGTACCATATCTTTTATTCATGCAACGCCTTGGTTGGAGATCAAGACCACACGATAACAAAATCAAAAGGAACGGTAAGGAAGGATGAAACGAGTTCGAGATGCATTACCTTTGTAAGGTGTTGAATGGAGGAGAACCAAATCGGGATCGAACCAAAGCAGCCGCAACCAATACTCCAACAGCCCACAACAGCAGCAATAGTACAACCAACGCCACAACCAAGCAACCTCGTACCAAATACACGATTTCCAGCAGCCTACCCGAACCTCGTACAACCTTTCTTGGGACCTTTTGTGTCGACGGAGAAAATGGAAGAGAAGTCCCTTTTTGCCGTCACTTTCTTTTAGGGTTTTAGGTAATGTGTTTTTGAATGAGACTAGGCAATATATTGTGATAATGGTTAGTTAAATTTGGCAAAGATTGAGGAGCATTGGACGTGTAAATGAGCCTAACAAAAGGGAGTTACAAGACCCATTCAAACATTAATTCATCTTCCAAAAATACATTGTACACCTTATTTATTTTATTTCTTAAGTGGTATATATATAACATTTTAATGTGTTATATAATTATTATAAGTTAATTATAAGTTTATAATTTTTAAAGTCTTGTGCAAAAAAAAATTATCGTTAAGTGTTCATCGATTTAACGAGCTTGTTATATTTCGCGAATTATTAGTTGAGGGTATTTTCGTCTTTTAACGCATTTACGATTTTAGGGTTTTACAACTCTTCCCTTCTAAAAGAAAAATTTTCGTCCTCGAAAATTGAAGCCGCAGAAGTACACAGAGACGTACAAGTTCAAGGCAGATGTAGCAATCCATAGTCCCACACAAATCATAACTATTTCGGTTCCAAAGCGTACAAAACTTATACGTAACAGATGTCGGCGAGAATCTCAAAAAGACGTACAGAATTTCAAATGAATATGAGGATTGACAAATAACGGATATAAGGCCTAGTCCATTCACGTACCAACCCCAGGCATTTCCCAAGATGTCGTATGATTTCAATAAGGTAAAATTATATGATCTCGGTATTATCACGTTGATCAGGCGTGATAATACGTGCATCACATAACAAGTTCTTATTGTCATCATATTCTGTCTCAGGTCATGACAAACCACGTAACCAAATACCACACAAAACATATCACATACAGATATCAAGTAACATACAAAAACAGACCAGATTCACACATATGCAACATATAATACAACAAACCAACTTACCATACCACAAAAGGAAAGAAGGCCACCAACTTGATCGAAACGGTTCCTCATGACTCATTTCTGACGATCCAAAAGAAAAGCTGAGATATACCAGAATGCTAAACGATAAAATTTCGCGATTCAAACCGAGTTCTGAACGAATCAAAGAAAAGCAATACCGATCAAAATCACTTAACAAAATATCAAACCGCCTCAAAACGCATGACAAACGAATCGGAGTAACACAAGTCGCGCCCAAATCATATGAAGTAGATGAACCTTCTCAGCCACCGATTGAATCTTGTCTCCGTCTTTTGCGTCTTTGGTTGATCCGTCCAGCTTCCTCCAGCAGCATCCTGGTGTCTCCAGCAGCACGGCAGTCGGGTGCGGCTTCTGCTTCATGAACCTCTCCAGCTCGAGGAACTGCAGCAACGCAGGGTCAGCACCATCACCTTCTACTCCAAGAGTAGTCTCCATCTAACGGTCGACAACCAGATGTGCGAAGGCAAATCAAACAAAATCAAATGCAAAAGGAAGAAGGTCAATTCAGCGAAAACAAGAGAATATCGAAGTCAAATCTGAACGACAATCGAAAGGAATTAGAAAGAATCAGAACAGACGGAAGCCTAATGTCTACCCAGTCCTCACAGGTCAATCCTAAGGTCAACAAGACGAAACCTGGGCTCTGATACCATAATTGTAACACCCCAACCCGACAAGGGTAGAAGTGTCACATTCTGGTGTCATATCAGAACATACAAATAAAATTCTTCAAGCGGAAGTCTTAAAGAATAACGTACCAAGTCATTTAAACAAAAGATTTACAAGGAAAATTAAAGAATCAAAATGTCTAAAATAAACCAAAATTTCAAAACAATAGCCCGCCAAAATAAGTCCAACTAGAAAGGTAACTAGGGTTGGTCCACTCAGATAATCCAACTCTCAGCCCATCAAAGCCCATCTTCAAATCTAAAACCTGCCGCAGGAAAAGAAATGCGGCTGAGCTTAAAAAGCCCAGTGAACAGATATAACAAAACGAAAGCTAAATAAAAGCAGAAACGAAATGAAACAAAGGAAATAGATAACAAAGTCGCGGCGAACTAAGAACAATGAGTCAGTGAGGATCCTGCAGAACACAATTATACAGGTATCCAAAACGAACAGATAACAAGGAGAACAAAACAAAGCAAAGCATCGATGACATATAAACAGGCACATACAAACTAGACATACAAGAACTAAAACATAAGCAAGCATAGCAGGCGTTGCGTCCACACAACATATATGTCATACAATCAATTCAGTAAATTAGAAGACATACAAGCCAAACAGATATCTACAGAAAAGCGGAAGCAATTAATTAATAAGTGAGCATGGCAATTCACACAGATCAAAACCCTTAGTTGAAAACATAACCAGTATCATAACAGCGGAAGTACTAACAACAGTCAACACATGGCAGTCATACGTAATAAGTAGGAATACAATATAAACGATATAATTAAATGAATTAAAAACATAGCAGGGCAACTAAACAAATTAACAAGCCAGACGTCACAAGATGACCCATTTACCCAATCAAACCGTAGCATAGGCAGAAATGTAAGCATGACAGGTCAACCATAAACAGATAAGAATACAACAGGATAGTCATAGTCCACGAGATACCGAACAAAGCACACGTAATAAACCGACAAAACTATCGATTACACATTAGTATGGTCATCAGACAAATCAGAGAGTCACATAACAGTGAGATCACATATCATCATATGAAGATAGGTAACTCAGATAACCGCATAGTAATCACATCATAGCAGGATAATTAGTAGTCACATAAAACATGAATAGCATAATCAAATTCAATAAGCATATAATAACCCGGTACGTGAATGGAACGATATTCTGAAGTAACGGAATGAGAGTGTGACAGATCAAAGCAATGGAATATATATATCTTGGTAGTAGAGTGAGTCATATAAAGGTACTGAGTAATGAACAATTAACGTAGCATATAGTGCGTTGGGGAATACAAAAGGTACAATATAGCATATCAAAGGTGTAAGGGTTGTCAGAAATCTACCACGAGCCTGGAACATATCATATCATATCATATCATAAGTAACCATTGTATTCGGAGGGGTGACCTCGGAATACCATACATAATAGGAGGGGAGACCTCAGTAACAAATGGAGTAGCTAGCTCCCGGAATGTGAAGACGCGGATTGCACCCGACATCATTCACCATATATATCTCCAAACAGATCAAATCCCTCGAAACATATCATATCTAGGATGCATCCATACGCCCCCCAGTGGCCAAATCATATACATATAGTGAGCTCATAATCATATCATATCATAATAGGGGACGGTGTGTATCATCACTCGTACACACTGGAGTCATGCCATTGGTGTATCAATGACACGGTCAGTTACCTTCCGACTAGGAACACATATTTGGCTCGGGTATCAATCTGACGGGTCAAAGCATAATCATATCATAGCATAAGGGATCATATCAAAGTTCATATCAAAGTTCATATCGAGTTCATATCGAGTTCATATCGAGTTCATATCGAGTTCATATCGAGTTCATATCGAGTTCATATCGAGGGAGCATAGCAAAGTCATAGGGAAGCCCTAATAAGGAGGCTTAGAGTAAAGCATAACAGTTCAAGCTAGTATCGAAAGATGTATACGAATCATGAGAACCCTTAAGAGGTAAGGTCGAATATCGTACCTTAGCAACGTAATGAAAACAAACGGAAAAGTAACGCCGGAAAGCAACGTCGTATCTTCGTCAACGAATCTACACGAATTACGGTTCGTAAAATACTTATTAGCTCATTTAAGTCATAACGGATTTATTGGTTATATGAATCGTATTAGAGTTATTAAGCGTATTCCCATTTTTAGTAATTTACCGAATCAAGATACTTTAAAAAAAATCATTAATTAGCCAAACTTAGGGGTTATAAATAATAATTGGTAAACTTAAAGGTTTATTATGACAATTATCTTATTTTAAGGTTTTAGTATATCATAATTCGAAGTATAGGGTTCACAAGGTAAATATCTCAAAGTGTAGGGTTTATAATGTAATTAGTTTAATGTTTATTTTATTTCCTCCTTTGCCATGCACGTTAATAGAAAGGGTAAAAATATGATTTATAACAATTTCATGCACAATATTAGTCAAACCTCAAGCTTGCTCGCGGTTCATAATATTCACAACGACGACTAGGTAAACATGTAAACGGACACACACATAGACCATCTTCCCCTTTCAAAATACCAAACGATGCACACATAAATTCCGCGATCATCCTCAAAGTTACTCCCATGAGACCATGTTTTAGTTTATGTTCACTTGAAATATCATATTATTGTAACCTTTTACATGCATTCCATACTAGTGTTCGACCCACACATGCAAATCAAAACTCGCATGACGCAACTGAAAATGAGATATCTACTGCTCATGCAAAAGACACAACTGTTAAAGAGAATTACCAGTTTTAACTCCCATATTACTAAGCTACATGTAGAACTCGTGAACTTGAAATCATTCCCCAACAACCCTTGGTTAGACCAACATTTATTCACACATGACTCACTCATTAACATGCAACCGCGACCAATTCACGCACCCTATTCTGGACAGAAACAACACCACACATCGACCCATTTATACCGAGATTTGATAACCCATAATATTCAGATTATAACCTGTTTTAAAAGACCGAACACCCTTTTTAAAATTCTTAAACTTAGTTGATCACCATATCCACTATATGCATGTCGAAACTTAAACCAACATTAACATGACCCCCTTATAAAAATCTAAATTCATTCGAGATATAAAAATCAATCCATTTTTATTCCAACGACACGCATGAACCATTCGAGACTCATTGGACTAATATCGACACGAAGGTAACCAAAATGTATACACGATTTTATACGACCCATTTAATCTCGATACCCAGAATAGATAAGCATGCATGGTCGAATTACATATATAGACCCTATCAATATTTAGGTGATCCTACTCATGATTTTATAAAGCTACTCATGCCAAAAGAATGTAAAACAGTAAGATGTAAATTGATCTCATACTTGATATTAACGTGTATATAATCATGACTTATGTGTAGTCTCTCATTTGATACTTCATGCAATATCTTTTTATCATTTAATGAGGCTACCTCAACCCATTCACGTGAGGTTTAAAAGACGCACATGTATTCGAATGAAGGTCCAATCAAGTCACAGATATAAGGTCGAGTATGACGTCTCATTTGATCGTTAAGTGAATAATGTTATGACTCTTTGTGACAAAAAGGTTATCATTATATGTACCATATCTTTTATTCATGCAACGCCTTGGTTGGAGATCAAGACCACACGATAACAAAATCAAAAGGAACGGTAAGGAAGGATGAAACGAGTTCGAGATGCATTACCTTTGTAAGGTGTTGAATGGAGGAGAACCAAATCGGGATCGAACCAAAGCAGCCGCAACCAATACTCCAACAGCCCACAACAGCAGCAATAGTACAACCAACGCCACAACCAAGCAACCTCGTACCAAATACATGATTTCCAGCAGCCTACCCGAACCTCGTACAACCTTTCTTGGGACCTTTTGTGTCGACGGAGAAAATGGAAGAGAAGTCCCTTTTGCCGTTACTTTCTTTTAGGGTTTTAGGTAATGTGTTTTTGAATGAGACTAGGCAATATATTGTGATAATGGTTAGTTAAATTTGGCAAAGATTGAGGAGCATTGGACGTGTAAATGAGCCTAACAAAAGGGAGTTACAAGACCCATTCAAACATTAATTCATCTTCCAAAAATACATTGTACACCTTATTTATTTTATTTCTTAAGTGGTATATATATAACATTTTAATGTGTTATATAATTATTATAAGTTAATTATAAGTTTATAATTTTTAAAGTCTTGTGCAAAAAAAAAATTATCGTTAAGTGTTCATCGATTTAACGAGCTTGTTATATTTCGCGAATTATTAGTTGAGGGTATTTTCGTCTTTTAACGCATTTACGATTTTAGGGTTTTACAACTCTTCCCTTCTAAAAGAAAAATTTTCGTCCTCGAAAATTGAAGCCGCAGAAGTACACAGAGACGTACAAGTTCAAGGCAGATGTAGCAATCCATAGTCCCACACAAATCATAACTATTTCGGTTCCAAAGCGTACAAAACTTATACGTAACAGATGTCGGCGAGAATCTCAAAAAGACGTACAGAATTTCAAATGAATATGAGGATTGACAAATAACGGATATAAGGCCTACTTCATTCACGTACCAACCCCAGGAATTTCCCAAGATGTCGTATGATTTCAATAAGGTCATATTATATGATCTCGGTATTATCACGTTGATCAGGCGTCATAATACGTGCATCACATAACAAGTTCTTATTGTCATCATATTCTGTCTCAGGTCATGACAAACCACGTAACCAAATACCACACAAAACATATCACATACAGATATCAAGTAACATACCAAAACAGACCAGATTCACACATATGCAACATATAATACAACAAACCAACTTACCATACCACAAAAGGAAAGAAGGCCACCAACTTGATTGAAACGGTTCCTCATGACTCATTTCTGACGATCCAAAAGAAAAGCTGAGATATACCAGAATGCTAAACGATAAAATTTCGCGATTCAAACCGAGTTCTGAACGAATCAAAGAAAAGCAATACCGATCAAAATCACTTAACAAAATATCAAATCGCCTCAAAACGCATGACAAACGAATCGGAGTAACACAAGTCGCGCCCAAATCATATGAAGTAGATGAACCTTCTCAGCCACCGATTGAATCTTGTCTCCGTCTTTTGCGTCTTTGGTTGATCCGTCCAGCTTCCTCCAGCAGCATCCTGATGTCTCCAGCAGCACGGCAGTCGGGTGCGGCTTCTGCTTCACGAACCTCTCCAGCTCAGGAACTGCAGCAGCAACGCAGGGTCAGCACCATCACCTTCTACTCCAAGAGTAGTCTCCATCTAACGATCGACAACCAGATGTGCGAAGGCAAATCAAACAAAATCAAATGCGAAAGGAAGAAGGTCAATTCAGCGAAAACAAGAGAATATCGAAGTCAAATCTGAACGACAATCGAAAGGAATCGGAAAGAATCAGAACAGACGGAAGCCTAATGTCTACCCAGTCCTCACAGGTCAATCCTAAGGTCAACAAGACGAAACCTGGGCTCTGATACCATAATTGTAACACCCCAACCCGACAAGGGTAGAAGTGTCACATTCTGGTGTCATATCAGAACATACAAATAAAATTCTTCAAGCGGAAGTCTTAAAGAATAACGTACCAAGTCATTTAAACAAAAGATTTACAAGGAAAATTAAAGAATCAAAATGTCTAAAATAAACCAAAATTTCAAAACAATAGCCCGCCAAAATAAGTCCAACTAGAAAGGTAACTAGGGTTGGTCCACTCAGATAATCCAACTCTCAGCCCATCAAAGCCCATCTTCAAATCTAAAACCTGCCGCAGGAAAAGAAATGCGGCTGAGCTTAAAAAGCCCAGTGAACAGATATAACAAAACAAAAGCTAAATAAAAGCAGAAACGAAATGAAACAAAGGAAATACATAACAAAGTCGCGGCGAACTAAGAACAATGAGTCAGTGAGGATCCTGCAGAACACAATTATACAGGTATCCAAAACGAACAGATAACAAGGAGAACAAAACAAAGCAAAGCATCGATGACATATAAACAGGCACATACAAACTAGACATACAAGAACTGAAACATAAGCAAGCATAGCAGGCGTTGCGTCCACACAACATATATGTCATACAATCAATTCAGTAAATTAGAAGACATACAAGCCAAACAGATATCTACAGAAAAGTGGAAGCAATTAATTAATAAGTGAGCATGGCAATTCACACAGATCAAAACCCTTAGTTGAAAACATAACCAGTATCATAACAGCGGAAGTACTAACAACAGTCAACACATGGCAGTCATACGTAATAAGTAGGAATACAATATAAATGATATAATTAAATGAATTAAAAACATAGCAGGGCAACTAAACAAATTAACAAGCCAGACGTCACAAGATGACCCATTTACCCAATCAAACCATAGCATAGGCAGAAATGTAAGCATGACAGGTCAACCATAAACAGATAAGAATACAACAGGATAGTCATAGTCCACGAGATACCGAACAAAGCACACGTAATAAACCGACAAAACTATCGATTACACATTAGTATGGCCATCAGACAAATCAGAGAGTCACATAACAGTGAGATCACATATCATCATATGAAGATAGGTAACTCAGATAACCGCATAGTAATCACATCATAGCAGGATAATCAGTAGTCACATAAAACATGAATAGCATAATCAAATTCAATAAGCATATAATAACCCGGTACGTGAATGGAACGATATTCTGAAGTAACGGAATGAGAGTGTGACAGATCAAAGCAATGGAATATATATATCTTGGTAGTAGAGTGAGTCATATAAAGGTACTGAGTAATGAACAATTAACGTAGCATATAGTGCGTTGGGGAATACAAAAGGTACAATATAGCATATCAAAGGTGTAAGGGTTGTCAAAAATCTACCACGAGCCCGGAACATATCATATCATATCATATCATAAGTAACCATTGTATTCGGGAGGGGTGACCTCGGAATACCATACATAATAGGAGGGGAGACCTCAGTAACAAATGGAGTAGCTAGCTCCCAGAATGTGAAGACGCGGATTGCACCCGACATCATTCACCATATATATCTCCAAACAGATCAAATCCCTCGAAACATATCATATCTAGGATGCATCCATACGCCCCCAGTGGCCAAATCATATACATATAGTGAGCTCATAATCATATCATATCATAATAGGGGACGATGTGTATCATCACTCGTACACACTGGAGTCATGCCATTGGTGCATCAATGACACGGTCAGGTTACCTTCCTGACTAGGAACACATATTTGGCTCGGGTATCAATCTGACGGGTCAAAGCATAATCATATCATAGCATAAGGGTTCATATCAAAGTTCATATCAAAGTTCATATCAGAGTTCATATCAGAGTTCATATCAGAGTTCATATCAGAGTTCATATCAGAGTTCATATCAGAGGGAGCATAGCAAAGTCATAGGGAAGCCCTAATAAGGAGGCTTAGAGTAAAGCATAACAGTTCAAGCTAGTATCGAAAGATGTATACGAATCATGAGAAACCTTAAGAGGTAAGGTCAGAATATCTGTACCTTAGCAACGTAATGAAAACAAACGGAAAAGTAACACCGGAAAGCAACGTCGTATCTTCGTCAACGAATCTACACGAATTACGGTTCGTAAAATACTTATTAGCTCATTTAAGTCATAACGGATTTATTGGTTATATGAATCGTATTAGAGTTATTAAGCGTATTCCCATTTTTAGTAATTTACCGAATCAAGATACTTTAAAAAAAATCATTAATTAGCCAAACTTAGGGGTTATAAATAATAATTGGTAAACTTAAAGGTTTATTATGACAATTATCTTATTTTAAGGTTTTAGTATATCATAATTCGAAGTATAGGGTTCACAAGGTAAATATCTCAAAGTGTAGGGTTTATAATGTAATTAGTTTAATGTTTATTTTATTTCCTCCTTTGCCATGCACGTTAATAGAAAGGGTAAAAATATGATTTATAACAATTTCATGCACAATATTAGTCAAACATCGAGCTTGCTCGCGGTTCATAATATTCACAACGACGACTAGGTAAACATGTAAACGGACACACACATAGACCATCTTCCCCGACCCCCTTTCAAAATACCAAACGATGCACACATAAATTCCGCGATCATCCTCAAAGTTACTCCCATGAGACCATGTTTTAGTTTATGTTCACTTGAAATATCATATTATTGTAACCTTTTACATGCATTCCATACTAGTGTTCGACCCACACATGCAAATCAAAACTCGCATGACGCAACTGAAAATGAGATATCTACTGCTCATGCAAAAGACACAACTGTTAAAGAGAATTACCAGTTTTAACGCCCATATTACTAAGCTACATGTAGAACTCGTGAACTTGAAATCATTCCCCAACAACCCTTGGTTAGACCAACATTTATTCACACATGACTCACTCATTAACATGCAACCGCGACCAATTCACGCACCCTATTCTGGACAGAAACAACACCACACATCGACCCATTTATACCGAGATTTGATAACCCATAATATTCAGATTATAACCTGTTTTAAAAGACCGAACACCCTTTTTAAAAGTCTTAAACTTAGTTGATCACCATATCCACTATATGCATGTCGAAACTTAAACCAACATTAACATGACCCCCTTATAAAAATCTAAATTCATTCGAGATATAAAAATCAATCCATTTTTATTCCAACGACACGCATGAACCATTCAAGACTCATTGGACTAATATCGACACGAAGGTAACCAAAATGTATACACGATTTTATACGACCCATTTAATCTCGATACCCAGAATAGATAAGCATGCATGGTCGAATTACATATATAGACCCTATCAATATTTAGGTGATCCTACTCATGATTTATAAAGCTACTCATGCCAAAAGAATGTAAAACAGTAAGATGTAAATTGATCTCATACTTGATATTAACGTGTATATAATCATGACTTATGTGTAGTCTCTCATTTGATACTTCATGCAATATCTTTTTATCATTTAATGATGCTACCTCAACCCATTCACGTGAGGTTTAAAAGACGCACATGTATTCGAATGAAGGTCCAATCAAGTCACAGATATAAGGTCGAGTATGACGTCTCATTTGATCGTTAAGTGAATAATGTTATGACTCTTTGTGACAAAAAGGTTATCATTATATGTACCATATCTTTTATTCATGCAATGCCTTGGTTGGAGATCAAGACCACACGATAACAAAATCAAAAGGAACGGTAAGGAAGGATGAAACGAGTTCGAGATGCATTACCTTTGTAAGGTGTTGAATGGAGGAGAACCAAATCGGGATCGAACCAAAGCAGCCGCAACCAATACTCCAACAGCCCACAACAGCAGCAATAGTACAACCAACGCCACAACCAAGAAACCTCGTACCAAATACACGATTTCCAGCAGCCTACCCGAACCTCGTACAACCTTTCTTGGGACCTTTTGTGTCGACGGAGAAAATGGAAGAGAAGTCCCTTTTGCCGTCACTTTCTTTTAGGGTTTTAGGTAATGTGTTTTTGAATGAGACTAGGCAATATATTGTGATAATGGTTAGTTAAATTTGGCAAAGATTGAGGAGCATTGGACGTGTAAATGAGCCTAACAAAAGGGAGTTACAAGACCCATTCAAACATTAATTCATCTTCCAAAAATACATTGTACACCTTATTTATTTTATTTCTTAAGTGGTATATATATAACATTTTAATGTGTTATATAATTATTATAAGTTAATTATAAGTTTATAATTTTTAAAGTCTTGTGCAAAAAAAAATTATCGTTAAGTGTTCATCGATTTAACGAGCTTGTTATATTTCGCGAATTATTAGTTGAGGGTATTTTCGTCTTTTAACGCATTTACGATTTTAGGGTTTTACATTTTAGGTCTCTTGGAAGCAAAATACTGGAATGAAGCATTTTTGGACGAAAAGGAGCGAATACATGAAGAAAATGGCAAAGTCAAGATCGAAGCCTCTCAAGCTTCTCACACAGAACCTGACGGCGTCCCAATTAAAGGGCGACACCGTCCTTTTATGTAGACTTGATCAGATTGTGCCCAAGATGGCTCAGTGAAAATTCTGGAATTACAACCTGACGGTGTCACGTTATAAGGAAGAAGGGCGTCACTCAGAGTTTTCATCTCAGACGGCCCAGATCTAGAACCAAGACGACGTCCCAACTGAAGCCTGACGGCGTCACAACTCTAAGGTGACGCCGTCCCATCGATGACTTGGCCAAGACGAAACCCTAATGACGGCGAGCTAATGGCGTCCCATGCAAAAGGTGACGCCGTCGCAAGTGTAAAACAATATATAGAATTCGATTTTTCTGCATTTAGGGAGGTAGACTTGTGGAGTAAAAACCCTAATTCGTTTGTAGTCTGATTTGGATAGTATCTTAGGGTTCCAAACCTTATTTTACACATTGAGATAATTATTTTAATCCAAAGTATCATTATGTCTTCAATTGATTGTGTGTATGCTTGCTTGTTTAACATGTCTAGCTAAATTTCTTGTGTGTTTGCTTAGATCTATGAAACCTAGTTATTGATTATTGTTAGGTTGTTTCTTATCTTAATTTTAATTGTCTTAGGAGTGCAACTAGGCATCATTCGTTGTATTTATTGCTTGAGTATGCTCATCGAAAGTGAGGCTTATGAATGAAATAGCTCAAGGGCTTGCGGATTTCGTATGCTAAACCCAAGAGATAACCTCAAAGAACTAGGGCATATTCACACACTACGACCTTAGGAATACAACGCGTTAAGATAAGGTGTGACAATTCAACCGACCAATAAAAGACAACTAGGGAGTAATAGTATCTAGGTAAACACATTTTTAATCATTATACGAGCACACATCAAATAGACATAGATACCCGTAGAATTAGATTAATTAGAATAGTAGAGTAATCGGTAGAACTACCACCACCAAACCAATTGCCCCGATATATTTACCTTAGCTTTATAAAAAACTATAAAAAAAGATAAAAAAAGAATCATTCTCAATCCCACCTTCACGTCATATATTTCCTACTAGCATTCCTATTCCCCTAGAGAACGATATCAATCCTCGAGGCTTACCCAATACTACACTACAACGATTAGGTTCACTTCCTAGGTGGTTGAAAAACTTGCTCGAAGAAAAGGAAGTTTCCTTTGACCCCGAACGCGCTTCGTACGCGCATCAAGTTTTTGGCGCCGCTGCCGGGGAATAAAATAGCTAGTTATATCTCTATCTCGTTTAGGTTCCCTTGCTTGATTCCTATCAATTAAGATTTTTTCTCTTTTCATTAGCTTCCTTGTAGTCTATCCCCCTTCTTTGTGCCTTTGTTCGTAACCCCATCACTTTTCATCATAGAAGGTGATCACCCATCAAACAACCATCCGCCACAAAACCCACCACTTGATCCGGATTTTGCCAACCAACTTCGTGCTCGTATAGTTAGTGAAATTGGAGAACTTCAAAAATTGAATAGGATAATTGAAAGTGCACTTGAGAAGCCCTTAAAGAATCAACTAGTACTTTAGATAGTGATTTATCCACGAGCGATGATTCAGATGATGAAATCGGGGAAGGAGATTATAAAGTGTTAGAAATTATGGATGGTAGTGAGGAAGAGGAACTTAAGGAGTATTTCGGGTCATACCCTAACAGAAAGGAAACCGCCTATCACTATAACGTAGTTAACTACCCTCGACCACCTTTCGAGCCACGCATAAAAAAGGGTTACCCTAGAAACATTAAGATACCATGAATGATTGGGTACTTGTATAGGGATCACACTTACATAGACTATAAGGTACCTATGAACATAATGTCTAGGCTCTATTACAATTGGATCATGAGCGAAAAGTTAGGACCTAGGAGAGATCCCCTTTTATCCTAGGAAAATGAGTAACTATGTTGGGAGAGCATGTCTTTGTAGGTAATTTCACGTATAGGTGTGATTTCATGATCTTGGAAGATGTTAAAGTCATCATTGATGGATTCTTAGGAGATGTGATACTTGGAAAACCATTTATTGAGGAATCCATGATGCTATATGATCAAGAGGAAGGAATAGTCAAGTTTTCAAATGGGACCGAATGTGTTAAATATGTAATGCCCTACAAAAATAAAAGGTTTAAGGGTATTGATGATTTTTATGTGGACAACATTCCGGCATTTGAAGTTGATTTGGAGAACAAGATTTACTACACCGCTTGTCTAGAGTTAGGGCCTGAATATATTCGTGATGAAAGAAGAGTTAAGGAAATCGAATGGGCATCTAAGATATGCGGAAAATAGGAGCACGACTTCGAGTCTAGCTAATAAAGAAAAGCGATTCGTGGGAGGCAACCCATGCTTGATTGTTTGCTTGTTATGTGTGTCGTTTAAAGATGTAATTTTTCCAGAATTTTTCAAGGAAAACGCAGCAGACCAGTTTCTGTCATGAAAACCTGACGGCGTCAGGATTAAAGCCTGACGACGTCAGGTCAAGTAGAAACAGCTTATCAAATTTTACGTTTTTTGTGCTACTCATAAATTTTTGGAAATTCCCAGGTCTTAATTTTCCAGAAAAACTGCAAACATCCATTCCACAAGCATTATATCTTAGTGTAGTTGTGTCATATATAGTTTACCGCCGATTTTACGTGAAGGTTTCGTTTGTTTTCTTAAGTGTGCAGTATATATGTAACAAGAAGAAGAAACACAACATTGGATGGAGCTTATTTACTTATGCATTCTTTTTGGAAAAGATTTAATCGCAACTTCACACGGATCCTACCGAGCTATTCAGGGGAGTATTAGTTTCTTTTCCTTATTTACCTTCCTTTATCATAACTTTAATACTTTCGAGGAACATTGGGGACAATGTTCAGTTTAAGTGTAGGGAAGGAGAATAAAACGGGAACTTAGAAACTATTTTTATCCTTGATTATTTGTCTTGTCCTTGGTAAATTGTGTAATAAACTATGTGAAATATTTGATAGGGAAATTTTAGCAACAAAATTAAATTTTTTTATGACATTTACGAGCTAAAATTTAGTCTTAATAAAGCGTCTCAAGGATAGGAGTTATATGACTAGCACAAAAACCGTTGAACACTCAAATTACACCCCAAAAATGTGAGGTTCACCCCTAGATCTTTAGGAATAAAAGCATTCACCTTTAATTCTTGGAGAGTGTACCGGTAGTATATTTGATTGTAGAACTTGTTTTGTGATGCATTCCGAGATCGCTAGTGAGACTACACTTGTGTAGTTAGGAATAACTAAGTGATCAGAGGCATTAGAATAGCCCTTGTTTGAAACCTGTATTATAATTACTTCTTCCACATCGATCGAGTAATTAACCCACACCCTTGTGATATACTCATCTTTAGTACACGATACCCCTAGTTAGCCCCTCAGAGCCTATCATTTTCGCAGTTCTCGTGATGTTTTGGATTTCTGGAATATCAATGAAGAGCATTGTTTACAATCTACCCCCAAATTTACACCTAAATCGCCTTAGCCTACCTTGTATGCACTCATCTTTAGTGCATTATTGTTATCATTAAACCCTTAGTTCAAATATCTAGTTACTTGCATGGTTGCTAAGTCGAGTCATATCTTTTGTACACAGTTTTGGGACGATTGGGACTCATGGGTAAAAGTAATATTTTATGGAGTAACGAGAAGGAACGATAAATTCAAATTCCCTTTGTCTGCGTAATTAAATACTCCAAGTGTTTTGATCTTTTCAAATCGGGTCAATTAGTGTTAGTGAAATAAAAACTCAAGTGTAGGGATGCTCCTATAACTCCCTTATATTTTGATGTTATCGTAGCGGATGGTAGAGTAAAAATGTACGCAATAAAAAAAAATCGAAAAAAAAGAGTGTTAAAAAAAAATAAAAAAAATACGGGCTACCATCCTACATCTATCTTTATGTTTATGTTTTAAAATTTATGTTTGTTTGTTTCAATTTATCTAGTTTAGAGAGTCGAGTCTTGGCTTAGCAACGCTACGCTTTTCATGCTTGTAACATAAGATTTTTGACTTGCCACCACTAAATATCGCCTATCCAACAAAACCCTTTGTTTCCCTACCGTAAGCCTAACGTTACAACCCTTTTTAAAGACCTCTTAGATAGTTGTTCCTAGGTGCTTACGCCAAAGCAGTGGAGGTTTGATCTAGTCTCAAGCCTAAGGTAATCTATGTACTATGCCAGGTAATGAGTGTTTATCTTCCATTTTCATTTATAATATTTCATATAAACCCGAGAGATGAGAGAATCCAAACACCCCTTGTGAGGTGCTAGTATATAGTTTTTGTGCTTGTTATGACTATTGCAGTGCTTTTACTTGTTATGAATTATTTTAAACCAATGCTTCATGCCCCCTAACTTATAAATTGAATGGCCAAAAGCACATTTTCTTGAGGACAAGAAAATACCAAGTGTAGGGATATATGACAAGGATTTAAAACGTACGCTTTTAAGGGGTCATTTAAGCCCTAAATCGACCAGTTTTATATCCGTTACTGCTTAATTTCGTTCCTTTTCACTTTTTAGGTCTCTTGGAAACAAAATACTGGAATGAAGCATTTTTGGATGAAAAGGAGCGAATACATGAAGAAAATGGCAAAGTCAAGATCGAAGCCTCTCAAGCTGCTCAAACAGAACCTGACGGCATCCCAATTAAAGGGCG
Source organism: Chrysanthemum makinoi (assembly GCA_910596185.1). Lineage (NCBI taxonomy): Eukaryota > Viridiplantae > Streptophyta > Magnoliopsida > Asterales > Asteraceae > Chrysanthemum > Chrysanthemum makinoi. The sequence goes on from OU343219.1 coordinate 234,266, forward strand.
ACGCCGTCCCTTTATAAAGACTTGATCAGATTGTGCCCAAGATGGCTTAGTGAAAATTCTAGAATTACAACCAGACAGGTCACGTTATAAGGAAGAAGGGCGTCACTCAGAGTTTTCATCTCAGACGGCCTAGATCTATAACCAAGACGACGTCCCAACTAAATCCTAACGGTGTCACAACTCTAAGGTGACGCCGTCCCATCGATGACTTGGCCAAGACGAAACCCTAATGACGGCGAGCTGACGACGTCCCATGCAAAAAGTGACGCCGTCGCAAGTGTAAAACTATATATAGAATTCGATTTTTCTGCATTTAGGGAGGTAGACTTTTGGAGTAAAAACCCTAATTCATTTGTAGTCCGATTTGGACAATATCTTAGGGTTCTAAACCCTATTTTACACATCGAGATAAGTATTTTAATCCAAAGTATCATTATGTCTTCAATTGATTGTGTGTATGCTTGCTTGTTTAACATGTCTAGCTAAATTTCTTGTGTGTTTGCTTAGATCTATGAAACCTAGTTATTGATTATTGTTAGGTTGTTTCTTATCTTAATGTTAATTGCCTTAGGAGTGCAACTAGGCATCATTCGTTGTATTTATTGCTTGAGTATGCTCATCGAAAGTGAGGCTTATGAATGAAATAGCTCAAGGGCTTGCAGATTTCGTATGCTAAACCCAAGAGATAACCTCAAAGAACTAGGGCATATGCACACCCTACGACCTTAGGAATACAACGCGTTAAGATAAGGTGTGACAATTCAACCGACCAATAAAAGACAACTAGGGAGTAATCGTATCTAGGTAAACAAATTTTTAATCATTATACGAGCATACATCAAATAGACAAAGCTACCCGTAGAATTAGATAATTAGAATAGTAGAGTAATCGGTAGAAGTACCACCCCCAAACCAATTGCCCCGAGATATTTGCTTAGCTTTATAAAAAAGTATAAAAAAAAGATAAAAAAAAGAATCATCCTCAACCCCACCTTCACATCATATATTTCCTACTAGCATTCCTATTCCCCTATAGAACGATATCAATCCCCGAGGCTTACCCAATACTACACTACAATGATTAGGTTCACTGCCTAGGTGATTGAAAAATTTGCTCGAAGAAAAGGAAGTTTACTTTGACCCCGAACGCGCTTCGTACGCGCATCAAATAAGCAAATCGTAAATAAGCACTATATAGCTGATATCTAAATTGGAATTAGTACATGATAAGCTCATAAAGCAAACCCCAAAGCCCCAAGTCCATTGGGCCCCCAAAAATACTATTGGGAATTTGTTTTATTCGTTAAGGCCCAATAGAAGGAATAAGCTCATAACGCCCCTAAATAAGCTATTTTAAAAGCTCCACAAGATTATGGGAATGAAATAAGCTAAAAGAAATGATAACATAAGCTAAAAGTGTATTTTGGGCTAAAATGCAATTTTTGTAAAGGTTAGGGGTTGAATGTGTAAATTTTAGAACTTGAGGGTTAAAACTGCCAAATCAGGAAACTGAAGGTACAAACAGGATGTATGGATGTTTTTGAGTCAAAAATGTAAATTTGGAAGTGCAAGGACTATTTTTGCAGTATATATAAACATAAGGACCAAAATTGTCACTTTTGGAAATTAAGGATATAAACTGTCAAATAGGTAAACTGAGGTTATAAACTGTTTATAAAAGTACTTTTGGGTAAAACATGTCATTTTGGAAGAAATATGATGATGCAGGATTTCTGACCAGGTTTTACATTTATAGTAACTCGTCTACCTATAGCCTACCTAATGCACTAACGGGCAGTGTACCCGGTCGTGTGTAGTGTAGTATTCGGTAAAGTCGAGGTCGTCCCAAGAGCTATGTATGTAGATTCTAACTTAAGTCTAATGTCACGAATTAAAGGGGGTTTTGATTGATTAATAAACTAATAAACAGAAATGAAATGCGGAAATTAAATAGATTTGAATGCAGAAGGGGAAAGTGTGCTAACCTAATTAGTCATCCTATCATGTAATATTTATATTTTCTAATTACTTCCTATTGATTCAAATGGGGGTTTAAGTCGCTAGGAAAACATTTGGTCAATTTGTCCTAACCTATCAACAAAGGCTCCTACCCGACGTCAAAGGCCAACCCTTTGGGGAGTCGAGGGTCATAAGTCACCTAAGCCAAGTCATTAAGCACCCTACATGCAAGATTCAAAATAATGAGTGCCCGGGTGCTAGCATCTTAGACACTCATCCCTAACTTCTTAAGTTCGTCCATACGAACGGTGATCATTTAGTCAGTTCGCACAAGAGGGAAAGGTCGTCAGTTGGTCAATTCTTACCAATTCCTTCTCTACCTAGTTACTTAGGGTCAGTTGGTAAATTCTCCTAAGCAACTAGACACGACCGCATTTCAAAACTACCGAAGCTAGGGTAACTACCATCGAACTATGCATGCATACACTAGAAACAATTATAGAAGATTGAAAACATAAACAAAACAATTAAGGAATCATAACTAGGCTAGCACCAAAGGTGCTTAGCCAAACATATAGTAAATTATACCAACAAAAATGAATAAAACATGAATTGAATTGAACATATTGTTTGATACAAATTACTTGATGTAGAGATAATAATGATGATGATTGCAAGTGAATTCTTCCTTGAAAGTTGGCTTGGAACTGCTGGAAATTTCCCTGGAGTGGTGCCTTAATCGACCCCTAGGAGAAGGGTGAAGAGAGGTGCTTCAAAATGTAGATTTAGGTCTGTATTTATAGGCCCCGACAAGGTTACGGTGTAACCTTAAGTGTAAGTTACGTCGTAACCTCAGTTATGGCGTAACTAAAGTATTAGTTACTCCGTAACTATAGTTATGGCGTAACTAAAGTTTTAGTTACTCCGTAACTTTAGTTATGGCGCAACTGAGTTTTAAGGTTATGGCATAACTTCTTCAGCTTTTCATAATAGCAATATTGCAACTTAGGCCCTTGAGTTCCTTCATTCCATTGATGGAGACCAACACATAAATGTGTTAATTGAGCACCGAACTTCATATGTAGTAATATTATGGCGTAACTAAATCACCGGGTTACATCGTAATTCTTCGTCCGCGTATACTTATCCACTCATTAATTCTCTCTACGGCGTAACTGAATTACCAAATTACGCCATAGTCTTCACATTAATAATTACGGCGTAACCTTAAGAGTTGGTTACGTCGTATTATTCTCGATACCGTATTTACGCCATAACACTATTAACGAGTTACAGCGTAATCTTCACAAATAATTCACAGGCCCTCGTAGTGTGGGTTACAGCGTAGTCCATCGTGCCGATTACGCCGTAACCTTCTTTTGAATATATTTCTTGGCCTTTTCTCATATCTTTTCCGCTCCAACGCCTCATTGATCCTGAAATGTAAATATGAACGAATATAAACGAATTAAGTAGCATATCAATACAAATGAGGCAATAAACACGGGAATTAGATATGTAAAATATCAAGTAATTTAATGTTATCATATGACTTAAAAAGTAAATATATATATAACCTTGGACTATTTTTGCAAAACTTTATACCTACAAGGACTAAAACTGTCAACACTATAAAAACAGTGTCAAAACAGTCTTTTTACACAAACTAAGGGTATAAAATGATAATTGGAACATAATGAGCACTAAAATGAATAACTTTGATGTATAGGGACTAGAAATGCAAAGTTTATAAAGTTAAAGGACTAAACTTGTAATTACACCAAAATAGAATCCAAAACTGCCACACTTGGAAAAACTAAGGATAGAAATGTAATATTTCTAAACAAATGGTGAAATTATGTCATTTTGAAATATATATACCAAAAATGTAACCTATTTAAAGTTTAAGGACTAAAAGTGTAAAATCCTATAAACTTGTGCCAAAACTATAAATTTTGATAACTTGAGGGTAAAAATGGTAAATAATTGGAAATCATTTATGAAAGTAAACACATTTGATTTCTTGGGCCAAAAGTGTAAATATACCAAAGTACAAGGACTAGAAATGTAAATATTCCCCGTAAGGGTCAAGAATGTAAATTTCACGTAATATGGTTTGTAAAGCATCACAAACATTCCAAAACCACCCAAACCACCAAAAGTCTGAGTTATTCACTATTCTTTAGGTTGTGTGTTTGAGCCGTTTCTGAATTGCACTTGATATCGTTTGCTTATCCACACAACTACACCTACCCTCAATCAAGGTGAGTTCATAGTCTCACATTTTATATGTTTTACAAACCCGTGGGGGAGATACATGCTACAAATAGAACACAAGTATTTTTATGTATGCTATCTTGAATGTTATTGCATATGACACACTGTTGCCCCTTTATAAAGCTCCTCTTATCATGAACCTTAGTCACTTGCGAGTGAACGCGAATACTGTGAATAGATCTATTGGGAATTGACAACCAATTTGAGCTAGCTGGATAGATAACCTTGTGTTAGCCAGATTGATAGCAAAATGCACACTATTTGACTTATACTAGGAGAATGGCAAGCTCCTACACCGAGGGCACCCTTATATTAACACACACGTTAATGTTGAGTTCATGATACTTATGGCAATATATACATATTGATTTATTTGAATGATTACACCTTATGTTCAAATGATTATTATTACAAACATTATGGATTCACTCAACGATTTTGTTGACTTTTAGCATGCTTATCTCATGTAATTGAAGCAGGAAATGAACGCACAGAGTGGGCATTTTGACCAAGAGTCATTGGTGTAAACAAATTTATCAGTCATCACAAACACTATTGTCATTTTTATTTTGTTAATATTGGAAACGCTTTTGCATTTGAATTAAATAATTAATGACTTTTAAAAACGTCTCTTTTGAGTCGTTTTCTATGATTATGACTGTGATCCTCCCCGTAATACCCCAAATTAGTCTTCCGCTGTGATTATGAAATTTTGGGGGTGTTACAGATTGGTATCAGAGCCAGAATTATAGAGAACCAAGTGTATTTTAACACTGGACTATAATTACGTTTTTCAAAACGGAGCAGTTTACACCGCACCCCACGAGCCCTCCGTGCCTACGTATTTACAACACCTTGTTTAAGATGTTGCACACACTATACCCCGGGTTATCTTTTAGCAAAGTTTGCATGATTATATAAGTTTATATTTACTAATAACTGGGTTATTACAATACTATGTCTTCTCCACACCACACCTCCTCCTCATCTGAGGCAGATGTCGAAGACACCCTATCCTCTACCATGGCCTCGATGCCTCACACCACATTGACCCCCGTGATGTAAAGAGTTTGGACTAGTGAAACCGAACCCTTCGAGGAGGGTGAACTAGTTCCTGCACCGGCAGTATCATTCGCAATGCCGATATATACACCCTCACCAAACGACCCATATTTGCAAGCTAAGCAGGCACATATCTCATCCCTGTTGACACGTAATCAGTATCTAGAATCCCAACAGTGGTTACCCATACCTAGCGTAGAGATTCTCCCTACACCCCCAATATCACCCATAGTATCAACTGGTAACCCAGTTGCCCATCTTCTGATGATCGGATTGCCTAAACTTGGGAATGGAACCCCGTACCAAGAGCATAAACCTCTCCACCTACACCACCACCACCTCAGGTCTTCCGAGGCCGTCGAGTCAGGGTCCTCCAGCCCTATGAACCTGAGCCATTTATGTGGCCATTTCGGAGACATCCAAATGGCCCTGTTAGGATACATACTCCTCGCAGAATCATGCGAGCACCCGGAGTCCCTGTTGCACCATCATCACCCACCTCTCCTTTGGATCTATTCGGAGCATCACCACCTTCTTCTCCTGATATATCACCACTTGCATCACCACCTTTGCCACCAGTTGGACCAGATCACCTCTTCAATGCGTTTACTCAGGCTTATCCCCTAGCACCTCTGCCAGATCACTCCTCCCGCCTCACCACCAGAAGATGTGATGTCCCGCACTTCTTCTTACATGCCGTTTCCACCAGGAAGAGTTTATGAGACTGGAGAGTCATCCAGAGCCACAATACCCTCGCACCTACTCCTACCATGACGCAACTAGATCATCAAGAAAGGCGGATAGATGCCCTAGAAGCACTCATAGAATATGTTCGAGCTAGACAGCAGGCCTTACAGGATTAGATGTCGGAGTTTAGGGGAAACACAGGGTAGACTCCTAGAAGTTAGACGTAGATCGCACCTTGTATAGTTTTGTGGCATTCAGCCTACTGTGTGAAACTTAATAAGAGACCTTACATTGTTTTGTTGTGTAACATAAACAGATCAAGTTATTAATGATATATAATGGTTGTGGTTTTTACTATATATTGATGTTGGTTTATACTTCTATGATTGTTATCTTACATTCATGTGTGTTGTGAATTGTATTCAGACATGTCGTGATGATACGTGTGATTGTGATGGTTCTGTATGTTTTATGTCTGGGTTATAAAGGAGAAATTATTACAATGAGTGTTTTGTAAGAAAACTTGATGAATGTAGAGAAAGTTGTTAAACTCCAATTGTTGTGAAAGATGAAAATTTTAACAGTGAGTGTTTCGGTAGAGAACTTGATGAATGTAGAAAAAGTTACTCAAACACAGCTTTTGTAGATGATGATTCATTTTGTTCCTTAGTAATCCCATATTTAGGGCTAATCACCCCATATACACACATAATGGTCCCTGAATATGCGGCGATTTTGAGATTTATATAGAAACTAAAGGATACTAATATGGCATTAACTTTACTTGAGATATTCCAGCATGGTCCTAATATAACAATCTAAACTTGTGCTTTCTTGTTGTTGTATTGATAGAAACTTGGCATGCACAAGGAGAGCAACTACTCCACCTACCCCGACACCAGTGCCAGCCATGACTCCGGAAGATATCCAGAAAATGATAGCAGATGGTATGGCAGCTGCACTCGAAGCTCAAGCAGCTCCAGTGGCCCGATCCAGCAGTATTAACAGGTCCACTTAAGAGAGCACGATTGTTACCCCACGGAAATGTAGCTACAAAGACTTCATGAGCTGCCAACTAGCTTATTTTAAAGGTACGAAAGGAGTAACTGAGCTAACCCTATGGTTTGAGCGTTCGGAAACTGTGTTCATGAGAAGCGGTTGCCCGGACAACTTCAAGGTCACATATGCTACGGGAACACTACTGGACGAAGCCCAATCATGGTGGAATTCCATAACACAGACCATGGGTACTGAAGAAGCGCATCGGATCTCTTGGTCCGAACTCAAACAGAAAATGTTAAAGAAGTACTGTCCCCATACTGAGGTCAAGAAATTGGAGGATGAATTTCATAATTTGGTTGTAAAAGGAGTTGACTTAAGAACCTACAACAGAATGTTCCAAGAATTGGCTGCACGGTGCGCGAACATGGTACCGGATCTTGACAGAACACTGGAAAAGTACATGAGGGTCTACCTCCGAGTATTGAAGAGGCAATGATCATTGCTCACAAGCTATTGGACTGGCAAACTAAGCGCAAGGCAGCCATGGGGCATAATGATCTTAAACGAAAGCATGATGATCCGAGAACTACCCCTCACAACAACAACAAGTATCACAACAACAACAACAACCACGACAACAACAACCACAATAATAACAAAAAAAACTGCCGTAACAACAACTATCAACAGAACCGCAACAACCACCAAAGATAAGCAAAACCGCAGACAGGAAATTGCCAAAGCATATGTTGCAGCATCAAATGAAAGAGTCCCTTACGCTAGAAACGAAGCCCTATGCAATTGATGCACGATGCACCACACCGGACCTTGCATTGCTAAGTACGGAAAATGCCAAAGAACAGGTCACAAGACTGATGATTGGAGGGCCACCGGTGCAAATGCACAACCAGTGGCTGTAGTATGCCACCGATGAAGAGAAAGGGGGCATTACAAGAATCAGTGCACCAACCGAGATCCCAACAACCCCGCACCTGCAAGAGTATATGAATTGGGAGACATGAATGCACCACGAGACCATGACGTCGTCACGAGTACATTTTTACTAAATCAGCAAAATGCCAAAGTTTTATTTGATTCTGGTGCCGATAAGAGCTTTGTGTCTACTTCCTTTGCTTCTATGCTAAACATTGCTCCAATTAAGTTAGAAACCACCTACGAAGTCGAGATAATGGGGTCATAATAGGCAATAACACCATAATCCAAGGTTGCACTATAATCCTACATGACAAACCTTTCCTTACCGACCTCATGCCCATCCAGATTGGTAGTTTTGATATTGTTATTGGTATGGATTGACTATCTCAACACCGTGCCAGAATAGTTTGCGACGAGAAAACCGTCCATATTCCTTTAGACGATGGAACCCTTATTGTCCAAGGCGACCGAAGCAAGCCCCGATTCGGTATTGTCTCGTTAATACGAACAGTGAAGTACATAAACGAGGGTTGTCAAGTATTCATGGCTCAAGTGATAGAAAATAAGTCGGGAGAAAAGCGACTTGAAGACATGCCTGTAGTTAAGGATTTCCCTGAAGTATTTCCAGAAGATCTACCTAGCCTACCACCAGTTCGTCAAGTGGAGTTTCAAATTGACTTAGTGCCAAGAGCGGCACCGGTGGCTAAAGCACCTTACCGGTCAGAACCATCCGAGATGGAAGAATTGTCTGAACAGTTAAAGGAACTATCAGAAAAAGGATTCATTCGGATGAGCTCATCGCCCTGGGGAGCTCCAGTATTGTTCATTAAAAAGAAAGACGGATCGCTCCAAATGTGTATCGACTACAGGGAATTGAACAAACTTACAGTGAAGAATCAATATCCGCTACCAAGGATCAATGACTTATTCGATAAGTTACAAGGTTCGAGCATCTACTCAAAGATTGACTTAAGGTCGGGATATCACCAACTAAGAGTTCGCGAAGAAGACATCCTCAAGACTGCATTCAGAACACGCTATGGTCATTACGAGTTCCAAGTAATGCCATTTGGCCTAACCAACGCACCTGCAGTATTCATGGATCTAATGAACCGATTATACAAACCGAACTTAGACAAGTTCTTGATCGTGTTCAGAGACGATATCCTCATCTACTCCCGCAGTCAAGAAGAACACGCTGAACACCTGAGAATCATCTTGGAATTGCTCAAGGCTGAACAGATATATGCTAAATTCTCCAAGTTTGACTTTTGGATCCAGAATGTGCAATTTCTGGGGCATATCATCAATAGCCAAGGCATTCACGTAGACCCAGCCAAGATCAAAGCAATGAAATAATGGGCTTCCCCTACCAACCCTACAGAAATTCAACAATTTCTAGGACTGGCTGGTTACTACAGAAGATTCATCGAAGGTTTCTCAAAGATCGCAAAGCCATTAACCAAGTTGACACAGAAAAACAAGAAGTACGAACGGGGAGAGAAACAAGCGACAGCTTTCCAACTCTTGAAACAAAAGCTTTGTGAAGCACCCATCTTAGCACTACCCAAAGGGAACGAATATTTTGTAGTGTATTGTGTTGCATCGCACCATGGGTTAGGTGCAGTGTTAATGCAAAGGAACAAAGTAATAGCCTATGCCTCACGACAACTCAAAAAGAACTAAGAAAACTACACCACCCATGATCTAGAGTTGGGAGTAGTAGTATTTGCTCTCAAGATATAGAGACATTACCTGCACGGTACCAAGTGCATGGTATTCACGGACCACAAGAGCTTATAACACATTCTTAATCAGAAGGAGTTAAACATGCGACAACATCGATGGTTAGAGTTACTCAATGATTACGATTGTGAAATTTGCTATCACCCAGGAAAAGCCAATGTTGTGGCCGATGCTCTGAGCAGAAAGGAACGCATCAAACCCCTCAGAGTTTGATCATTGGGAATGACGATTTGTTCACCACTCCCGTCACATATTCTCCAAGCACAATTTCAAGCTCTTAAAGAAGAGAACCGACCCAATGAAAAGATTTACGGCATGCCCGAAAGTGGAAATGGTTTTGTGAAAAGGTCAGATGGAACGTTATGTTTCAAAGAAAGAAGTTGGATACCACTCCATGGAGGTATACAAGACCTCATCATGTATGAGTCCTACAAGTCAAAGTATTCCATCCACCCTTGTTGGATCGATATACTTTAATCAAAATAACTTAACTAGCTTGTTAAGGTTTAATAACCTCGGATAAATCCTAAGTTATTAACAAAGAAACACTGAGCAATCTTTATCAAGTACGCGGAATTTACTTAACAAAGCTAAGAAGAATAACCTTTTATTATAAACTCTAAATCTGCTTATTATGCAGATACTCTAATACAACTCTAAGATAATCGAACTTTTCTCTAAAACACTAATTCGTAAACTCTAAAACTCTTTTTCTGAAATCGTATGTAATTGTAATCGTATTCTTGTTATCTAATGCCAATCTAGGAGTCCTTTTATAGGCTCAAGGATATCCTAGTCGGTTTACAATTGATAACCTTGTACGACAAGTAATCTAAACATAGAATACAATTCTTTCCATAAACGAATATAACAGTTCTTTTGTTCTTGCAGTACTTTGACTTCATATTGCAGTACTTTGACTTTGTCTTTAGCAGTACTTTGACTCTTTGATTTTTTCCAGTACTTTGCAGCTTACAGTACTTTCATATCTTCAGTACTTTGATATCTTCAGCACTTTCATATCCCAACAATCCTCCCCTAACTTGAATTCTACTTGCTTGACTTCAAGTTCCTTTGTGAATATATCTTTAACAACTTCATCTTTTTAAAAATGGATTGTTTCTTAGTCTTTAAGCTTTTATCTCTGTAACATCTATGCTTGTCAAAGTATCTCTTAGAATTGTTCTCTTTACAGCAGCATCCAGGAAGCTCCATCTTTTCACAACAACAGCAACATATGACAATTTGTACTTTTAATTCAGTTTAAGTTGCATACTATTCTCATCACTTCCAAGTGAATCATTGAAAAATTAATGGATTTAGATCTCTTTACCAAAGCCATTATCTCTGGAGTAGCCAAATGTTTTGGTGTGTAAGACCATGGTACATTGATAACCATATGATTTTTAGCAAACCACCAGCTATCAACAGATTTGATTTGTCTTTACCAAAAGCTGTACCCTTTTGGACTAGTTAGTTCTTCTATTTAATGGTGAACTAATTACCAATAATGGTTTTTCCACAGCCTTTACCACAAGCCATTTTCTTGTGGGCTAGCCAACTCTTCACATTACTGATATGGTGAGTTGAATACCATCCAACTTATTAGCAAGTTGTCAACTAAAAACGGATTTGATATATCTTTACCAGAGCCGTTTGCTCATGGATTAGTCAATCCTTGTGTAACCATGGTGGATTGATCACCTATTGATGTTATCATCACAAAAACCATTTATTCAACCTTTAATTCAAAATATTTATTATTTAGCAAAGAGGTTTCTTCTAAAATTTATTTAACTGGTTTAGTTCAAACAAGTACTTTGATGAAAGTACTGTCCGATCAGCAGTACTTTGAATAAAAGTACTGATATATCAAAAAGTATTTATTCAAATAAAATTTATACCAGTTATTGATCATTTTCAGCAATGGTAGTCCAGTTTATAAACAAGTTGATAACCATGCAAGCGGTTTCATTATCCTCTTCTACTTCCAATCCATGCTCTAGCATTCTTCTCATGAGCTCAACTGTGAGAGGGTATCTTCTTTCTGCAAACATGTGTATCATTGTTCCATTTTCCAGTTCCAAAAAACTATTTCCCAGCTTTCTTGATTCTTCCAGATATCATCAGTGCTCTCTTCTTCAGTTTCCCATATAGTTATGAGATCACCATGTAAAACCAAACCAATCCCTTCCAATGGATTATTTTCAAAGTAAGCCTTCACAACATGATATAAGTAGAATAGGTCTACTCTATCTATAATATGCAGTAAATCCCATAGCCTTTTGAAAACTTTGAAGCTTTCATCTTCTTTATAAAAAATCATGTAATCTCCATTCTTGGATTTCACAACTTTAAAAACACTGATCTTTGATCTGTTCATCTTCATGTCATTATCTTCTTTTGAATAATCAAAATCTACCACTCTGAGATAATTCCTCAATTCATCACTAGTCTCAGATCTTAATTCTACCTTTTCTTTCTTTGAAAACTGAACATCTGTAACTTCAGTTTTTCTTTTTCTCTTTAAGCTCTTCTTCCTTTCAGTTTCAGTCCAATGAGCTTCTTCTCTAAAGTCTTTAATATCAGCAACATTCTTCTTATAATCCTCCCTAGCAGCATCATATAATCTTTTCATCTCTAAATAATTAAACTTCTGCAATCCTTTATACCCTTGACTTTTCAAATAAGCCATCATAGCATTCCTGTCCTTAGCTAAATTAGGTCTTCTTGGCATATATCTAACAGGTGTAGGGGACTGTAAAGATTCAGTAGTTTCAGCATCTAATTCATCTTGCACCTTTTGAGCTGCTTCTCTATTCAGAGCTTCTTGAGCTTCCTGTTCTTTTCTATCTTTAGCATCTAACTCTTCTTGAACTTTTCTAGCTGCAGCTTCATTCCTAGCAACTTCAATTGCTCTAAGTTCTGCCAAAGTGAGTTTCTTTTTCTTTGTTTCAACCAGAATACCTTTCCCTTTATCTTTTGGATCAATTGCAGGTTGAGAAGTTCTTGATTGTTCTTCATCTTGTACATCTCTAATAGTAACTCCTCCTCTTGGTTGTGACAAATCTAATATTGTAGCAATTAATTCATCATCACTTGCAGAATGAATAGGTTTGAATGTAGCTTCCTCCTCTTCTTCTATAACAATTGTAGAAGGACCAGCTTCTTCTTCAAAATTCAATACCCTTGGTGTTATTACTTCTTGCCTAGATGTATCATGAAAAACATTACTTTGATGTTCAGTACATTGATCATCAGTACCTTGAACTTGCACTTCTTCCTCAGAATCTGAAATAATCTTTTCTGCAGTATTTACAGATTCTTTCTTCTTCGCAACATCTTCTTTCAAATTTTCCTTTTCTAAATTCCTCCCCAAGTTGACAGAAGATGATTTAGGAACCTTCTTTCGTTTTAATTCCTTTCGAAGTTGTTTACGACGTTTGTTTTCCTCTTTAACCCATAAGTTAAAACCTTGAATATATGGTTTAATAAAATTCCTCAACCAGATATACTTACGCTTCAATTTCCTAAGCGTGTTAGCTTGAAACGCAACAGTCTTGTTCAGCCTAACAAGCTCCCTTGTCAAAGCATAATTATCCAAAGTCAAACCTTCACGAGGTATAGTATGATCATCACCTTGAAGATGTGAATGTTCTTCTGAAACAGGAACAGAACGTTGTGGAGAGGTAGTAGGTGATCTTTCAATCTCTGCTTGAACCTCAGGGCTTGGAGAAACAAGACTGTAAAGATGCAGTACCTTCAATAGAAGCAGACTTGCAGATGCAGCACCTTGTGAGGCAAGACACTTTGTGAAGCAGTACCATGTACAGAATCAGTACCTTCACTTTCTTCATCCTCTCCAGCTTCATCACGTACAGCTTGAACAACTCCCATCATTGTAGGAGTTAATGGAATATCTCCACCTCTGAACAAAGCACTTCGCCTAGCCATAAATGTAAATATTTTGGCTTGTTGCACAATGACAGGTAACAAAGCAGCAGGTTTTGGAACATCAACCAATTGCTTGTTTAAGAAAACCTGTACAAACCTTGGATACATCAACCATTTTGACCCAGAGGATATATGTGATAGCATCCCATCCAAAATAAGCCTTGAAAAATTAAACACTCTGTCAGTAGCTAGTCCAACCACTGCAGATGCTATATTGGATCCAAACTGCTCCCAAGAAGTACTTTTAGAACTTATGCAATGAAGCAGTACATGAATCAAGAACTTCCATTGAGGACAGAATAATGCTTTCTTGAATGTTTGTTCTGTTAAAGAGCCTTCATAACCAAGATTCCTAAAAGTATCCCAAATCAGTTGCTTGTCAAATCGAATAGCCCCATCTTCATCTTCAAATAATAAATCTGCTCGAATAGAGGCTTCTGTAATCTTGATAGTCCGTCCAGCAACTGTAGATCTAATATAAGATTCATCCTCCTCCATGTTATCTCTAGCATTAGCCCAAAATTCTTGAATCCATGGTTCAATAATATCCGGTTCAACTAAAAGAGCATAACTAATAGGCGACCTAGTAAGATAATCAACAATATCATAAAAAGCCATATTCGCCTCAGTCTTGTCCAAATTTGCTACCATATTGTGCTTTGAAACAGTAGGTCGATTTGCCATTGATGATTATGTAAGCACAAATTGAAATTATCGAAGAATAAAGAGATGGTGATTGGGAGATAAGTATGCAAAAGATGTAAAGTAATAATATGAGAGGGAAAATCGGGAAGTAGTTATTTATAGGTAGGATTTGAAAAATCACAGCCTATAATAACAAAGTTACTGTTACAATCAATTACCCATCAATATTACCGTTGGAACAGTACTTTAATACGACAAACAGTACTTTCCACATAAGCAGTACTTTCCCAAGCAGTACTTTCAGGAAAAACAGTACTTTGCCAAATTCCTTCATATAAACTAAGTATAAACAAGCATCCTCCCCTCAAGCAATACACAGGACTATACTAACACCTTATAGTCCTCCCCTCAAACATAGCTTAGTAGTTAATCATTCCAATGCTCACGACCAAGTGATTGAATCGTGACACATCAAAACCTTTTGTGAGTAAATCAGCTACATTGTCATCCGTGTGAACCTTAACAACATTGATGAGCCTGTGCTCATAACAATCTCTGATAAAGTGATGCCTAATATGAATATGCTTTGTCTTGGAATGATACACAGGATTCTTCACAATACAAATGGTACTCTCATTATCAATATTGATAGGAGTATTTTTGAAATTGAACCCATAGTCCAAGAGTTGATTTTGCATCCACAAAACTTGACCACAACAACTTGCAGCAGCTACATATTCAGCTTCAGTAGATGATGTTGCTGCAATTGTCTGCTTTTTGCATTGCCAGGAGACTAGCCTTCTTCCAAGATATTGGCATCCACCAGTTGTGGATCTTCTATCATAATTATCACCTGCATAGTCACTATCTGAAAAAGCTTCCAAGTGAAAAGGTGACTCTTTAGGATACCACAACCCCAACTTAGGTTGTTGCTTCAAATAACAGAAGATTCTCTTTACAGCATTCATGTGAGAGATCTTTGGTGAGACTTGATATCTTGCACATAGACAAACTGCAAACATGATATCAAGCCTTGATGCAGTGAGATACATAAGAGAGCCAATCATTGATCTATAAAGCTTGACTTCAACAGGGTGTCCATCTTCATCTTTGCCCAATGAATTGATAGATTTAATAGGTGTAGTAACAGCCTTCATATCATCAAAATTGAATTTCTTAAGTATGTCAGTAACATACTTGTCTTGACTGATAAAAATACCTTCCTTTGACTGCTTAACCTGAAGTCCTAAAAGAAAGTCAACTCTCCCATTGAACTCATTTGAAATTCTTTCTCAGTGCTCAAACTCCTTAACCATGGACTGTTTGGTAGCCCCAAAATGATATCATCAACATAAACTTGAACTAACATGATATCTTTCTTGTCTCTCTTGATAAACAAAGTCTTGTCAATAGCTCCCCTTCTATATCCATGTTGTAATAAGAATGTGGAGAGTCTCTCATACCAAGCTCTAGGTGCCTGATGAAGGCCATAAAGAGCCTTAACCACCTTGTAGACTTTGTTTGGATGTTTAGGATCTTCAAAACCTGGAGGTTGTTTCACATACACCTCTTCTGTAATAGTACCATATAGAAAGGCACTTTTAACATCCATCTGGTAAACTTGAAAGCCCATATAAGAAGCAAAAGCAAGAAATATTCTAATAGCTTCAATCCTTGCTACAGGAGCAAACACTTCATCATAATCTACTCCTTCTTCTTGTCTATATCCTTGTGCTACTAACCTTGCCTTATTCTTGATAACGTTACCTCTTTCATCTCTTTTGACCCTAAAAACCCATCTGGTTCCAATAACTCTCTTCCCATCTGGAAGATCACATAAAACCCAAACCTCTTGAAGTTTAAATTGAAGAAGTTCTTCCTGCATAGCTTCAACCCATCTTTCTTTAGTCAAAGCTTGAGCAATATTCTTGGGTTCCTCTTGAGAGATAAAACAAGTAAAAAGACAGGTTTGATGGTCCTTATGATTCAGCCTGTTTTGTTTATACACAAAGCTAAGTAAAGCATTGTGAGGTTTTGTGAAACCCTTAGCTTTGTGTCTTGTCATAACTCCAGAAGTAGAAGGACCAATGATTTGATCAGTTGGATGATCCTTATGAGTTCTTAAGTTTGGAGACTGTGGAACTTCATAATTATCCTCTAAATTAGTAACATCAGCACCTTCATTGGAATTTGGGAAAATACCTTCATCTTCAAATTCATCATCAGTATCTTCTAATCCAGGCATGGTATGATCATCCAGATCAGCTAAAGTACTGTCAACTGGTGCAGCAGTACTTTGGTCGAAAGTACTGTCCAAAGTACTGTGAGAATACTCTGCAGTCTTGTTCTTCTTCTTTGCCTCTTCATAAGCTCTCCTTTGTTCATCAGCGTAAGAATGTGCTAAAACATCTTGAAGAAGCATCTGATTAAGTTCCTCTTGAATAGATTGATCCTCAACTGATAATGAGGATTGTGGAGCAACAGTACTTTGTTTTGGAGAATCAGTACTTTGCTTAGGAACATCAGTACTTTGTTTTGAACTTACAGGATCTTTATCAGGAACAGCATCAGGTCTAATATGAACATCATGAACAACATATTGAATATCTTCTTCATTTTGCATAGGTTGATTTTCTTCTCTAACAGGAACATAATTCATTGAAGGAGATAAAATCTCAAGATCAAACATCCAATCAGGACCTTTACCTTTCTCATTATCTTGATCTTCTAAAAACTCAACATGAAGACAATCTTGAATCTTCTTAGTAACTCTGTTGTATACTCTAAAGCCTTTACTGTTAGTGCAATAACCCAATAAGTAACCTTCTTCTGACTTGCCATCAAACTTCCCCAGATTATCAATAGTGTTTAAAATAGTAAGAGGGCATCCAAAAGGTTTCATAAAACGAATGTTGGGTTTAGTGCCCATCAGCAATTCATAAGGTGTCTTCATCTGTGGTTTAGTGACTGAGACTCTGTTAAGTACATAACAAGCAGTACTTACAGCTTCTGCCCAGAATTGAATAGGGAGATGAGAATCTGCTAACATTGTCCTTGCAGCTTCAATCAAGGTCCTATTCTTCCTCTCTGCAACACCATTTTGCTGTGGTGTTCTAGCAATACTAAACTCCCTTTTTATGCCTTTGTTTGCACAAAATTCATCCATAAGTTTGTTCTTGAATTCAGTCCCATTGTCACATCTAATACCTCTTACCTTGAGTCTCAATTGGTTTTCAAGAGCAATAATCAGTGTCTGGATAGCATCAAAAGTATCATCTTTAAAAACCAAAAAGAAAACCCAACTGAATCTACTACAATCATCAGTAACAACCAAACAGTACTTTTTCTTATTTAAACTTGCCACAGAGACATGTCCAAATAAATCCATATGTAACAGCTCGAATGGTTCTCTAATAGTTCTTTCCTCAAGCTTCTTGCAGGAAGCTTTGTGTTGTTTACCCTTCTTGCATGCCAAACATGATTGATCATTCTTGTAAGTCTTTGAAGGTAGACCTCTAACTAAATTGCCTTTGACCAGTTTGTTGATGTTCTTGAAATTAACATGGCCCAATCTTCTATGCCATTGATGTGCCTCTTCAGATGTTGCTTTAGCCACCAAACATGTGGCTCTTCCATAAGAATGTAGACTCTTCATGTCTAAACTATACACATCATTTGTCCTTGGTACTCTAAGTACTACCAAGTCATCATCAACAAGTTTAAAGTCAGAGGAAAGGATGAGACATTCTGTGTCAGTGAATAACACAGGATGCTTTTTATCACAAATTTGAGAGACTGACAACAAGTTGAACTTAAGCTCCTTCACATATCTGACATTCTCAAAATCGATTCTTCCAGCTTTAATTGTTCCTTTCCCAGTAATCCTTCCTCCATTGGGATAATTCCCAAATGCAACTTTTCCTCAATTAATCTTCCTAAAATCAGACAGGATGTCTTTGTCTCCTGTCATACTTCCAGAGCAACCACTATCCACAATAAGATGATCTTTAAGCTCCTCTTCCGGGTTGCCCTGCACATAAAGAAAAGAGTTAGAAACTTTTAGGAACCCAAGCCATGACTGACTTGTGTTCCCCTTGTGGAGTTACAAACTCAAATTCTTTGAGTATGTAATTACCACTATCTTTCAAATGATGATCCAGAATTATCTTTTGATTTTTAGCATGTGGATTTTCAAAACTTTCTGGTTTTTCAACATAAATCTCTTTCACCAGATTTTTAGAATTTTCTTGTGTCACACAAACATCTGATTCACTTTTTGTTGAACGTACTGTTTGTCCCTTAGCAGTACTTTCCCTTTTTACCCATTCAGTTTTAACAGGTGGTTCCTGTGATCTAGATCCCCTATATGAATTGTGATACCTTCTAGGTTGATAGTGAGATCTCCTAGAATTCCTATTCCAAGTAGTGTTATCAGTACCTTGTTTCTGAGCAGTACTTTGGAAAGTACTGTGAGATACTGAAGGTCTTCTCTGATGTGGGTATCTATGATCTGGTGTGAAGTTACTGTGATTAACCCTATTTGAATTAGTCCAAACTGGTTTGTGCTCTCTAGGTTTCTGATTTGTAGACTTATTCCTTGGAAACTTTCTAAGGTATTCTGAGTGTTTATCACAATCTTTGATGAAGTGATTAGGACTATAACACACAAAACACAGTTTTTGATCCATATGACCAAAGTGATTCCTTCTATGTCTATGCCCAAAATTATTTTGCCTTCTTGATGAGTGATGAAACTTGTTTTGACCAAAATTATCCCAAAAAGGTTTAGCAGTACTGTTTTGAAAAGGTTTTAAAGAAGGTACTGCTTGTGGAGCAGTACTTTGATTTAAAGGTACTGCTTGATTTTGAACATCGTTTTCAACATATTCTTTAGGTTTTTCAGACCTAGATTTAGCAACTAGCTTTTTCCTAAACTCTAGACTGTCTACTCCAAAACTAGAAACATCAGGCCTAAGGGGTTGATGAATGCCAGTGGGATGTGGAACAAAGATGATAATCATTAGCTTTCTTATATTCAGGAGGTGAGTCACTTATTGAACCATCATTACTAGATGTATCTACATAATTAATGAGTTCTTCATCACTAGTGGTTATATCCTCATACTCACCTTCATCCTGATTACTAGATTGGTTTTCTTCTATCTTACTAAAATCCATTCCAAAACCTAATCCAGTTTTAAGGTAGGCTCTTTGCTGTTTTTGAACATAAGAAACATGTGACAGACCAGCTTCACCCCAAGCAGCAAACTTAGCTAACAAATCATCTCTTTCCTTAGTTAATTTCTCAATTTCAGCAATTTTACAGTTTAATTTCCATTCACTAAGCTTTAACTGGTAATCTGTTGTGCATATTTTTCAGCCCAAGCTACTTCATTAGTTTCATGTGCTAAAATTTTGGCTTCCATAGATTCTAAGGTTATTTGATAACCTGCTACCTCAGACCTAGCCTTAACACAATTATCTCTCTCAATCACATAACTGCTAAGCAATTTATGATAAAAATCATAGCAATTTGAGCATACCTCAGAGATAGGAGATTGATTTGGTGAAGTAGCCACCAATGCTAGTTGAACAGGATCATATTCACATTCCTTGCTCCAGTCAAATCCTCCAAAGCCATCATCAGATTCCAAAACAGCATGTTCAGGTTCTTCAGCAAAAACAGTGCTCCAATCTAATGCTTCTACTGAATCTTCAATATCTTCTTCCACTGCTACCATGCAATAAGTTACTGGTTCATCATCAAACTCTTCACTCCAGTCAACTTCTGATAACTTCTCTTGAGCAACCAAAGCCTTTGTTTCAGTAATTGGAATTTCCTTAAGCTCAAGTTTTGGCTTTTCAGATGTCCTGTTTGCTTGATACTTAGCAAACCTGCACTCCCTTGCAAAGTGACCAGTCTTTTGACAATTGAAGCATTCAATTTTAGATTTCTCAAAAGTTATGCCCTGTTTTGGTTTGAAATCAATGCTTTTGCCTGTCTTCTTCATGTACTTTTTGATCCTTGCAGTGATCATAGCAACTTGCCACCTGATATCAATTTCTTTAAGTGCATCTTCTTCAATCTGTGCTAGATCCTCTTCATAAGTGACAGGTAAGCTTGCTTGTTGTGCAAAGAAGGATCACATAACTTCATCTGAGGCCATAGTGGTAGTTGGTGGGGCCTGTTGAACATATGAGGGGGGTGTATAGACAGCAGTACTTTGAGAAACAGTACTTTTGGAAGTACTGGCCTTCTTTTCAGATGATAGAAAAGCAATACTGTGAGACTTAGAACTTGTTTGACCACTCATCTCATGCTCATACACCTTAAGTTGATGATATAGATCATCAAAGTCCATGACATCCAAACCTTGTTGTCCTCTGATCATTGTAGCAATCACATGCCATGAAGATGGCAAACTCCTTAGAAACTTCAAATTAGCATCTTCAACTGATACTTCTGCCTTGTATAGCTCCAACATGTTTAGTAGATTCTGAAACCTATCATATGCAGCATCAAGACTCTCTCTTTCTCCTACTGTGAAAGTTTCAAACTGTTGCTTCAGCAAATTTATGTGCATCTTTTTAGAGGCTTCATTCCCTCCAAATCTGGTCTTGAGAGCAGCCCAGAGCTGCTTAGCATCTTTAGCATCATGAAATTTGAGAAGATGACCATCTGGAATTGCAGATAAGAGAATGTTGAGTGCCTTCTCTTGATTCCTTAAGGTTGCTGCTGGTAATACTGGTTTAGGTGCCTTTGGTTGTCCAGGAATATTAATGGGGTCTGCTACAACTTCATTCCCATTCACAATAACATTCCAAAGAGCATGGTCTGTAATGGCAATGTACTGCCTCATCTTCATGCACCAGAGATCATATTCTCCCTTCTTGATTATTGGAATTCTGAGTGAGGTGATTGAGGGTGGTGGAACAGCTTCAGTCGACATCTTAAATAGTGTTGAAGTAGGGTTTCTTCCTAGTCAGAGTTTCCACACAGGCTTTGATACCACTTGTTGGATCGATATACTTTAATCAAACTAACTTAACTAGCTTGTTAAGGTTTAATAACCTCGGATAAATCCTAAGTTATTAACAAAGAAACACTGAGCAATCTTTATCAAGTACGCGGAATTTACTTAACAAAGCTAAGAAGAATAACCTTTTATTATAAACTCTAAATCTGCTTATTATGCAGATACTCTAATACAACTCTAAGATAATCGAACTTTTCTCTAAAACACTAATTCGTAAACTCTAAAACTCTTTTTCTGAAATCGTATGTAATTGTAATCGTATTCTTGTTATCTAATGCCAATCTAGGAGTCCTTTTATAGGCTCAAGGATATCCTAGTCGGTTTACAATTGATAACCTTGTACGACAAGTAATCTAAACATAGAATACAATTCTTTCCATAAACGAATATAACAGTTCTTTTGTTCTTGCAGTACTTTGACTTCATATTGCAGTACTTTGACTTTGTCTTTAGCAGTACTTTGACTCTTTGATTTTTTCCAGTACTTTGCAGCTTACAGTACTTTCATATCTTCAGTACTTTGATATCTTCAGCACTTTCATATCCCAACAACCCTGATTCTGAAAAGATGTACCAGGACCTTAAGAAACTCTCTTGGTGGCCAAATATGAAGGCCGACATCGCTGAGTATGTCGGAAAGGGCTTGACTTGTTCTAGAGTAAAGGCAGAATGCCATAATCCATCAGGATTACTTACCTAGCCCGATCTTCCAGTATGGAAATGGGAACGAATTACAATGGATTTCATCACCAAACTCCCAAGAACATCCACCGGATTGGATACTATATGGGTTATTGTAGATCGACTCACGAAGTCTGCACATTTTCTAACCATCCGATAAACTGACGAAGCAAACACACTCGCGCAATTATATCTGAAAGAAGTAGTGACCCGACACGGATTACCGATATCCATTATTTCAGATAGAGATGCTCTATTCACCTCCAGGTTTTGGAAGTCATTGCAAAAAGCCCTGGGCACTCGCCTAGATATGAGCACTCCATATCATCCCAGAACCGATGGGCAGAGTGAGAGAACGATTCAAACCCTAGAACACATGCTGAGAGCATGCGTGATTGATTTTGGAAAAGTTTGGGATAAACACTTACCATTGGCGAAATTCTCATACAACAATAGCTATCATGCCAGTATTAAGGCAGCTCCATTTGAAGCCCTGTACAGACGAAAGTGCAGATCACCTGTTTGTTGGACTGAAGTAGGAGAAATACAACTCACTGGGCCCGAATTGATTCACAAAATGACTGAAAAGATATTCAAAATCAGGCAGCGTCTACAAGCTGCTAGGGACAGACAAAAGAGTTATGCTGAAGTAAGACGAAAACCCATGTAATTCCAAATAGGAGACAGGGTTATGTTGAAGGAATCCCCCTGGAAAGGAACAGTACGCTTTGGAAAGCATGGAAAGTTAAATCCCCGGTAAATTGGATCATTCAAGATCCCGGAAAGGATTGGCCCAGTGGCTTACCATCTAGAACTTCCCAAAGAGCTCAGTAGAGTGCATAATGTCTTTCTTGTGTCAAACTTAAAGAAGTGCTTATCTGACGAATCTCTCGTAATTCCACTAAAAGAGATACGCCTCGATGACAAACTCACGTTCACTGAGGAACCAATAGAGATTATGGATAGGGAAGTAAAACAGCTAAATCAAAACCGCATCCCCATTGTTAAAGTTTGATGGAACTCCAAACGCAGACCCGAGTACACTTGGGAGCGTGAAGATCAAATTCGCACCAAATACCCACACTTGTTCTGTAAATTATACAATAGACTCTAGAAATTATCTTATAAAACCTTATGTGATATTGTTTTACATAAAACCCATCGCAATCTATCAATTTCCCTAATGGAAATACAAGAAATGGGATTTCTAAAGGACAAACTAATTCATCATCTACAAAAGCTGAAGTTCAGCAACTTTCTCTACACTCATCAAAATTCTCTTTTGAAACCTTCATTATTAAAAGTTCATGATTCTAGCCAAGTATGGACTATTTTAGAATTACTTAAGATTTCCTTTCCACACGTATCTACCCATACTATCTTCTATGCAATGGAATGTGAAAACATAGGTTACAAGTCTTATATGGCCGGGACTTGCAACTGAATGGTTTGATATCGCCTTTGCCTTGTGGATATTTTCTCAAAAGCTATGGACATATCACGAGTATGCCTAATTTAGATATTTGAAAAATTTATCGAACCTCGGCTAAATATAGTCTAGTCATCTATATTTAACCTAGGGACAGTGGAACATAGTCTGACTAACTATGTTCGACTTAAATTTTTCAAACACTGAGAATAGTTATACAAGGGTTATATTTAGGTTAAACTTCCTACTTGAACTCGATAAACCACCAGAATTCATTAAAAAGATCTAAAGACACGATAGTGTCTTACCACTCATCGAGATCTTGCCACTTATTTATACTACCTAATTTCATTCTTGAAAGTTTTCATTTATGAGATAATCCTAACTACTATCTTGGAATAGTCATCAAATCTTCTCGTCATTTCTTAGAAGTACTAGCCTGATTAGGTTTCAAGGCTATCATTCCGCCATAATCCTTTACAATCCACTTATGATTTTAAAGCAAACTTGACATCTCTACCTAAGAATAATGGTAAACATACACTACACTCTCCTAATCATCAACATATCACATCATTATCTGAACCCCATTATAAGTCAGTATGTAAAACTTCACAGTATCACGTTTCTTTCAAACACTAGTAGACATAAACACTATACGATACAACCTTCATCTCAAAACCACCTAAGACATGATCAACTTTGGAAATGGTTTGGATAACCACTTGCCACTAGCAAGACCTTCCTACAACGACAATTATCACATCATTATAAACCATTTCACATCAACAATATCTTACACCTTTGATTAACAACAATTACCCTAACAACAACAAAAACTATTCCATTTGAGGCAATATATCGACGAAAGTGTCAGTTAACCATTTGCTGGACTAAGGTGTTCAGAGATCAACCACGAAAAAACTAATAAAACCATACAAATACAAATTTGGCTCCATGCCGCACACTATCGCCAAAAAAAATTACATAGATGTAAGGCGTTAAAATTTAACAAAAACTCCATGTTAGAAATTAAGATTTTGTTGAAAGCCTCAAATAAAATAAGATATGATTCGTTTTGAGAATCAGGAAAAGCCAAACATGAGGTATATTGGAATCTATAAGATTTTAAGAAAATCTTTTAGATTATCAACTTAAGCCACCACCAAAAACTTAGAATGGTACATAACACATTCTATGACCAGAAACATGAGAACGCAAAGATTAAAATTCAGCGCATACACCCACATTTTCCTAGAACACTTCAACATCGGATAACACACACTGAATTTCGGGACGGAATTCCCTTAAGGGCTAGAGACTGTAGCAACCCGTAATTTTTCATAAGGTAAAATGACTATTTTACCCTTTGACTTTTTAATGTTGACATTTGACTTTGACTTTTGACTATTTGACTTTTACCGTAATGTAAAAGCAAATACGATAACCGATAGTAACTCGTAATTTTCCTTGTGACCAACACAAGACTACACTAAGTCTATATGTTCAAAATACTTTATTTTCATCAATAAACATAATTTATATGAACTATTACTACTTTATCATTTTTAAGTAGATATGTTACTTTTTACGTAATACGCGTGCTCGAATCTACGTTATTAGTTTTTAACAACATAGATGCACCCTATGAGACTTATCACATATTTAATATACCTAGTTAGAGTAAATTGATAAGTTTAGACATTTTTGTAAGTATTATATTCTTATGTTACCCGGTTTTAAGTTTCGTGACTTAAGGGCTTAACATTAGTAATTACCAGGACCAAACTACACCCCGTACACTAGATAACTAGTAAGATAACTTATAGTTATCTTACTACCACAATAGGTGGCGTCCAAATGAACACAACCAAGGCCACATGGTAAGGTAAGATTACTTCTTGCCTTATGTGTTGACACCAACACATACACTATCAACAAACTCACATAGTTATTATCACCTCATTTTCTCATACATGCAAGATTAGATAGCTAGAAAACTTCACCAACTCTCTCTTCCATCTTGTTTTGAACGCCAACCCCGCTCCTCCTCCATCATCATCCATTTAAATTCAAGCTATAAGTTATACTACAAAAGTGAAGGGTTTAGGTAGCTAGTTATGATTCTTGGGTTGTTTTAGTGATTCCATGGTTAGATTTGGAGTTATACAAGAGATTAAGGGCTGAATTAAGGTGGTCTTTGGGGTGATTATCAAGGTGTTATAAATATGGATAAATATTAAAGAGAAGGGTGAAAGATTGGAAGGGTTTAGGTGTTGATTTGTAGTTGTGATACTTGTGTTATTCCAATCCTTGTAAGCTATTATTTATCTTCATATTCATTCAATATGATTTTAATAATCTCTATAATTATTTGATGTAACTTGATATAATTAGTATATGTAATATGGCTTAATTGATATTGTACATGAGGTTGTGACCATAAAAACAAGCCAAAACAAGTCCTAGGTAAGTTCTATGAACATGAATTCTGAAACAGTCCCAAAGTTTGATTAAACTAATCATCTCAGTAAAACTTGAGGTTAATTCACTAAGATTGGCTTTTATAACTATGTCTTACGGTTGTTTCGCAGGGTGGCGCACCTCATAACTCACCCCGATGAGTAAATGAGAGCCAAAATGGCAAACATGTTAAAATCTGCACACCAGATTTCATTTGGGAAAAGACCATGGTTTTGACCATTTATGGAAGTCGACTCAGTTTTATGAAATGTAGCCAAGACCTAAAGTTGAAGTTTGGAAAAAGCCGCGTGTCAAAACAAGCTGTAGACCTCAACTTATAGTCGTTTTGGCAGGACTGAATATGCAGCCAAAGTTTCTGCAATGAAATATAAGTATATACTTGTAATTAGACCATTGATATAGGTAAACTTAGGACCTTAAACTTGATTAAGCTTAAGAAGCTGTTAGAGAATATAAAAATATGAACTTGAGCTTTTGAATCACTTAAAAAGGACTTGTGGTTAAAAAGTTATGCCTAGTTAAGTTTTACTAGATGAAAATATAGTGTTGGAACAAAAGCTTGCTGATACGATTTTAAATCACGATTTTGACCCTTTTCTGATCCGAATCAGCAAAAGTGTAAAACACGAAAGTTGCTCAGTATGACTTTTTCTACAAAAACTCAGGTTCACATAAGCAGAAAGTGAACGAAAAAACCTAAAAATGGAAAAAACTAAGCTGACCTGTTGTTGACTAGAAAACAACCTTAGTGAGAACTTTAAGTGATATATTGATCATTTGAGGCTAATATAAAGCCAAGATTGATTCAAGATTGTTGTCTTGAGGTTTTCTAACTTAGAAACATCCCTAATATGGTCTTGATTATTATTGCTTAACCATAACTTAGCCGCACGGCTAGTGTAAGTCTAACGACCGAAACTTGTTTTTAAAACTTGTTCACTAGACTTTGACAAACTAAGTAAATGACCATATGACATGTTAAACTACTTCACAACCTCTTGATTTTGATAGCCTGAACGATGGTACGAGTTTATCTATAAAAGGTCTATAAACCAAACAACATTTAAGGAATACTTTAACTTAAGGATTCATGTACAACATCATATTGAAAGCCAACAAATTACATATACTTGGGCACTTATATTGCACAATATACTAAAAAACAAATACTATGATTTCGTAGGTAATCGTTAAAGATCGTGATCTTGTCATACTCTACCGTTGATAAACATTATATCGTTACACTCCGCTGCTGATCACTACTGTGAGTTCATAGCCCCTCTTTTTATTACTTAATTGTTTTACAAACCCTTGGGGGAGATACATGCTTTATTTTAAACCGAACGCATTGCTTTCAAAATGTATGCTTATCTGATTGTTTTATTAGCACTAAGTTACCGCATTTGCCAAACTTAAGTCCCTAAATCATGAATCATTAATCACTAGTGAGAGTGGGCGCGAATATTGTGAATAGATCTATTGGGATTGACGAATCCCATTTGTGTTGACCGGGTAGGCAAACAAACGCACTATATTTCAGTAACATTAGGTAAAAATGGCAATTTTTACCTATTAGGGCTCGTACCAATAATTTCACCAATTAATTTTGGAACAGGTTAACGCCTTGGTTGCATGATGCTTAGTCTAATATTAACTATTTTGTTTTCAAACCATTGGTGTGAGCCCATTGGTGTGAGTCTATAGCTCACACCAGAAACATTATGTGTTCAAATACTTAACTATAAACTCTATGAATTCACTCAACTTTTGTGTTGACAGTTTTAAGCATATATTTCAGGTGCATATTGTACGAGGCTGGCACGGCGAAGCACGAATACTCAAGAAGGCTATAAATTTTATTATCATTCGAAAACCCATTTAATGTATTTTGTAAACTTGGAACCATTTGGGACCTCTGTTGGAATCAATCCTAAACTAGATTTCAAGTGTTAGCAATTAATATGTAATAGTTAGCTTAATATGGCTTTTATGTTAGTAATCATGCCAAGGCTTATGTAGAAAGCCCATGAGCCTTGGCCCAAGCCCATAAAGGAAATGAAGGGAACTTGCATGTAGCCTTAGTTCCTTCCTATAAATAATGCTTGTAAACCCTCACTTGAGGGTTGGTTGTTCATTTCACTCATTTACTCTCTACGCATAACTCTTCAATATTCATACGTGTGTGTGTGTTTGTTTGTTCATCCGATCACTTCTTTTCTATTTCTTCTATTGATGCTTGTGTTATGAATATGGGAACCTAACAGTGGTATCATTCGCCAAATAGTTGGGTGAAAAGATTTTGTTTTTGAAGTTATTTGGTTTTACGCGTAACATGGGTTACAAACTTTTCACGCTTAAAAAATTCGATTTTTACACTTTTCAATCCAAGATTCTTGTACTTTCAAAGTTTTTTGGTGTTAAAATTTCAGTTTTAAGCAAAAAGTTTCAAACTTTACGTGTAATTCTTCGTTTTTAAGCTTGGTTTCATACGTGGGTTTATTTCTACGCATAAGGTGTTTAGAAGATTTGGATCATCAAGTTTCACACTTTTGTGTTATTTTGGTGATATTGAAGCTGGTTCATCACAGAAATCTGGTTTAGAATCACTTTGGGCTAAGAATCCGTTTTGGTTACATTTTACGCGTAACAAAACCCTAATCTTACGCATAAGACTTCCTTGGTTTGATCTTCAGTTTTCATGGTTTACTCAGTGTTTTCTTGCTTGGATAAGCGTAAAAACACTTCGACTTTGGATATCGTTTACACTGTGATAGTGTAAAGGATTTTTGGGCAAAACCCTAATTTTACGCATAAGCTCAATCTTACGCGTAGAACTCTTTACGCCTAAGCTTATTCTTACGCCTAAGCCTTGTCTTACGCATAAGCTAATCTTACGCATAAGTTTTCTACGTCTAACTTTCAGTTTACGCCTAATATTAGTGTTTCTCAATTCTTACGTGAAAGCTAACCCTACGCGTAAATATCATTTTTACGCGTAAGTTTGGTGTTTTTTACGCATAAGCATTACTTTGCCTTAACGTGGTTTCTACGCCTAAGGATACTTCATCAACAACGTTTCATTCGACTACAAAGATCCATTTTACAACACAAGTTTTCAACATGTCTCAACCACCATACTCTAACTACTTTCCCTACACGTATAATCAACAACAACAACAACAACTTAGTCCACAACATCAACAATTCAATCAACAACAACAAATTTATCAACAACAATTTAATCAACAACATTATCCACAACAAGGCGCAATTCAACCACAAATGGTTCAACCACCACCTAGTCTTCAAGTACAACCTTACACAAACATTTACAATCAACATCCATCCAGGAATACTATGAAGGAACCGTCTTGGTTTGCAAATATGTGTGAAGCTTTAAGTAGCTAACAATCCATTCATGAGACAGGATCACTTAATAGACCTCCAATGCTCACTCCCAGAAACTATGATCAATGGGTGATTAGGTTCTTTAGGTTTTGTGATCTAAAGAAGCCACATGGAAAATTCTTAAAGAAGGTCATCTTGGAAGGACCATTTCAGATGCCTATTGTCGTTACACCCAGAGATCCAAATGCTATTCCACCAAGAGATGATCTCACAAACATTGCAACTATCATTGACCTTTCTGGTGATGAACTTCTACATTTCGAAGCTGATGAGTTAGCAATGCAATACATCCTTTTAGGATTACCCAACCCGATTCTTCGAAGTGTTGATGTTCAAAAGACTGCTAAGAAAATGTGGGAACATATTCATCTTCTTATGGAAGGAATTGAACTTAATCAAGAAGACATGGAATCCAAAATTTACTTGGCTTATGAACACTTCATGATTGAACCCGGAGAGACATTAGAGTCATATCATCATCGATTCTCAGACATCATTAATGATTTGGATAAACACAACATCATCATGCCAAGAATTGCAGTCAATACTAAGTTCCTAAGTAGTCTTGGTCCTGATTGGGAGAAGTATGTCATTTTCATCGGTCAAGCTAAGGATCTTCATCATGATACATACGGATTGTTGTACGACTATTTGAAGCCTCACCAAAAAGAAGTTGACAAAGAAAGGGCTATCCGTGGACTCCCGGCTTCACCGTCACTTCCGGACAATCAACAACTTGCTTTGTGGGCTCAAACTAGTTATCCTCCTCAACCCACTCCTCAACCAACTGCAACAATTACACCATATGATCCGTCACAGCAACAATCTCAACAAACTCAACTGGTTCCATACAACAACAACAATGATCAAGCACTTAACAGTGAAGCTAATGAGGACTCCGATGCTTTTGATGCATTACAAAAAGGATTTGTTATGATTGCTAAAGCATTTGGCTGTTATACAAACAAATCCAACAATCGCATTCGTTCCTCATCAAACACAAGGAATCAGGCTGTTGTGAACAATGGATGTGTTGAAGTTCAGAATCGTGGTTATGGTCGTCAGATGGGCGGTGGTCAAGGGTTTAATGCTATGGGAAGGAATAACATGGGTGCTCCACAACAACAGAGAGCTCAAGTGGTTGAACATGGGAATACTCAGAACGAAATGAATGGTCTTCATTGCTACAACTGTAATGAGAAGGGTCACCTAGCTAATGCATGCCCAAAGCCGAGGACTAGAGGCAGTACTTATCACAAGGAGGATTTACTCTTGGCTCTTAAGGATGAAGCTGGTGGAACTCTCATAAACAAAGAACAGAGCTTTATGGCAGATGCAGACTCAGATGATGATATGGAGGACTTGTAGGCTAATGCAGCAGTTATGTTGATGGCTAATATGCACGAGCTCCACATGAGTGACACAGGCCCAGTGTATGACACTGATGGCTTGTCTCAGGTACCCGAACAAACCATATTCATCACTGATCTAATATCTCAGCCAACATCTGAATCCGACGAGGCTCAGAATGTTCAACTTGATCATTATCTTGCACACACTAAAGAAGTCCTGAATTTTTCTGGAAATCTTCGTTTTGAAAATCAAGATTTGTTGCACACTATCATTGAGTTAAAGGAGAAGTTAGGAAAGTATGAACAAGTTCAGATAAGCAACATTAAGAAACTTGCACCTGTAACACTTAGAAAAAGTGATCCTCGAATGCCTACTAACAAACCACAAGATACTAATGTGCTTCCCTCTACTGAAACAGGAATAGTTGCCTATTTTCCCAACGTCCGCACTTCACAGCCTAGGAGCAATACAAGGAAGAATAGGAAGTTGCGACCTAAGAAAAGAACAATAAAGAATGCTGAAGTAGAAGAACACCCTAGGACTTTGAATAAGACCCATGTTGCACCCACTTTAGATATTGCGTCTGAGAAATGTAATGGAAAAAGTGTTGTAATGAATGTTGAACCTTTAAGTACTTTTGATATTCAGTCTGAAGCTTCTTGTGTTATTTGTCGTAAAAGTATGCTTTCTGATTGTCATGATATATGTGTTGCTAAAGCTATCTTGTCTCGTTTACGGAATCCTAAGAAACGGAATATCTCTAGGCCCACAAATGCTTGTAAGTCTGTGCTTGGTAAACCACCCTCTTTAGATTCTAAGAAACGCATTGATGTCCCTGTAGTTCTAGTATCACCTCCAAGGAATGTAGTACCACCTAGTGCATTCACTAAGACTAAAGCAAAGACTAGTTGGAGATGGCAGAAATGGATACATAATACACTAGGATTTAAATGGATGCCTAAAATCATTGATGTGTGTATTTTGACTATAACTGCTTCGGAACCCTCTAACTCTTCGGGTTCCACATCTACTTCTATTCCATCTGTGTCGTCTGTGTGTAATGCAGGTGATACAGATCATCCTTTGGATTGTTGATAGCAGCTGTTCCCGACACAGGACAGGCAATCTCAAACTGTTATCAAACTTTATTGCAAAGTTCATTAGCACTGTCAGATTCGGGAATGATCACTTCACAGCTATCATGGGCTACGGAGATTACATCAATGGAAACATCAAAATTAGCAGGGTTTATTATGTGGAAGGTCTCGGTCACAATCTGTTTTCTGTTGGTCAATTCTGTGATGGAGATTTGGAAGTTTCTTTTCGGGAGAAAACTTGTTTCATTCGTGATCTACAAGGAAACGATCTTATGTCTAGCACTCGCAATTCTAGTCTGTACACAATCTCAATGCAAGACATGATTGCTTCATCTCCCATTTGTCTACTTTCAAAGGCAACATCAACAAAATCTTGGCTATGGCAACGACGTCTCTCACATTTAAACTTTCAAACCATAACCAACCTTGCTCGATACAAACTTGTTGAAGGTCTCCCGAGATTTCGGTATTCTAAAGATCACATTTGCTTAGCTTGTGAACAAGGGAAAATCACTCGTGCTCATTTTCCTTCAAAGGTGGAACACAGCTCTCAGCATGTGCTTCATCTTCTTCACTTGGATTTGTGTGGCCCGATGAATGTGCAAACGATTAATGGCAAACGCTACATCCTGGTAATTGTAGATGACTACTCAAGCTGGACTTGGGTCTACTTTCTTCGAAGAAAAGATCAAGCTCCACAGATGATCATCACCTTTCTCACAAAAATCCAAGTTCAGCTCCGGAACACAGTCAGACAAATCAGAACAGACAAAGGAACTGAATTTGTGAATCAAACTGTTTGGGAGTTTTATGAGAAAGTGGGAATTAAGGATCAAACATCTATTGCACGCACAACAGAACAAAACAGAGTTGTTGAAAGACGGAACCGTACGTTAGTGGAAGCTGCAAGAACAATGTTAATCAATTCTAAACTTCCAACTTGTCGTTGAATCGTATCAGAAACGTGTCAACCTCACCAAACCTCAGCTTGACCTCCCCGACATCAATCATATTCCTCAATACACTCTCATCAGCAAACTGTTTGGAGTTGTCTACCGTAGTGAACTACATCGCAACTGCTTGATGGCGTGTAGAGATCTCCATAAGTTTGGAGATCACACTCTAAAGAAAGTCAGGGACGGCTTAGCTTATCAGTTAAAGGCGATACAACAAGGCATTGGGTCACCAAAGAGATGGAATTCTCAGGAGAGACAGGATGTGAAGAGAATCATCACGCGGATTGATGAAAGGTTGTTTAGAAGGGACCAGTTCAGAACTTTGGAGAGCTTCGTAGGTGGTCGTCCCAGGATTACTCTCACAAGCTATCAACGCCCAGTTCACATTCCTGGAGATATTGCTGGACTACCTGAATCCCCTGGTACCCCTTAAGCTGTTTCATTTTCTATATTGATTTGGATGTGTGATTTTTTAATGACTATGGCTTGTGCACACATAACAGTGTACAACCCGTTCTTTCAATGAAAGGACCCTGTGGTACGCTTCAGTGCCACAATCCTTATAAAAGGAGCGAAAGCTTCTTACTTTTGAGTAAAACTTATCAAACCTTTTACGTTTAAAAGGTTTTGCTCAAAAGAACAAGTACTTCCCCCTATGATTTTCAAAACCTCAAAAGTCTATATCACTTGTTGAGGGGGAGTATTTGATTAAAAAATTTGTTCACAAATTGTTCTTCGTGATAATCTTCCCACAAAACTCGAAATGGTCATATTCGATATCAAAATTTCGTCAAAAATAACATTTACATGCCATTTTTGAGGGGGAGAAAAATTATGTGATAAGAAATATGTTGTGAAATTGCAAATGAATCTTTGTGCTTTAGACTTAACCAATGAATTGACGAGATCTTAAATGTTAGTAACTCGAAAAGACTTGTCCGGGACGGGTAATAATTTCAAGCTAGTTCGCTAGTGATGTAAACGTGTCTCGCAAAGGACTTGTCCGAGTAGAATGTACCATTCGAGAAACTCTTGGTAGACATGAACTTTGACGGGTTTGACAACCTTTCGAGGCTTGTCCACACCTTCAAGATAGTTATTAGAGCTAGTTGTCACCTAAAAGCTGACAATGTAACTCTTTAACTATGCAACGTAACCGTGTCTCGTGGGGGATTGTCTATCTTGAGTTGATCAATTCAAAAAGTGCGCGCTCCTCCCTCACCATGCAAATTTCTGTTAAAACACTTAAGCATGTGTGGAGGGGGAGTATTTCTGCAAAATAAAACTCTCGAAGTGTTTCAAAATGTTTCTTATTCATAAACACTTTGAGAAATCTTCAAGAAATCGGTTTTATGGCAATGGAGTTATAAGGTGATTAAGATTAGGAATAACCGTCCTATGATCCGCCAAAACCGGAGGGATCTACCCAAGGACACTACCAATAGTTAGAATTAGAAGTCCTTAGGTATGATTATAAAAAGGAGAAAATGAGAATCGGAAAAAGAAGGAGTTGAAGAATTAAAAAGAAAAGCAAAGAAAAGGGTGAAAAGAAATAGCCCTCCAGATTATTCAACTTAGGGCAGACACCGGGTTCAATTCATATGCTACTGGTTGTCACTAGATGACACTGGTATTGAAGATCAAAGTCGTCATGGACCCAGTGACGCATGCACTAAACCTTCTTAGCCACTCAAGTTTATCTCAATAGAAGCTTGTTTCATTCTCAGAGGGAACCCTACGTAAACTATCGGCTTTCTCTTAGAGATTGCTGGTATTGAAGCCGGGAGACCGTCTCCCTAGTCTCCGCTCAGGAAAACCAAAACGCACTATTGAGTCTAGAGCCACGAGATTCATCAAAAAAGATCTCTTAGGTACACTTGACATTTTATCAATTGTCGTTCAACAATAAGGACGCAAGTGGTACATTTTCGAGTCCTTCACAGATCTTAGCAATCTGTCGAGAACATTTATGAGAGGTTCACATATGTGATCCTCAGTGATTGAATGGAAACTCCTGCCAGGGTCAACATCAAACAGCCCTGACAGCAGGTCACTTCGGTCACTCCCCGTGGATTACGCTTAGTGTGTCTCAAACGGTCTACAGTCGTGGGGTAATGCCTCGGTGTACCTCAGCGACTCATCTGAACTGTAGATGTACTTCGGTACATCGCGTTATCTCACTTATGGGACTCCAGTTCAGGAACAGTCTTTGTGAGAATTAGAGTTGTGTTTTCACACTATGCTGTTAACACTCTCGAAGTTTAAATTTGTAAGTGCTGGAATCCGCTTATCACTAACCATTCTTATGTTTTCTTCTTATGGAAGCTCTGGAGCGGACTGATCGTGCAGATTCTCCACATGCTCATACCAACAACAACACTAATTGAAGTTCTCTCAAAAGGCAACACAAAGTCAGAATGATTCTTCATCAAAGTCAAAGAATCTACAAAGGTTAAAGACTAATAGAACTACATCAGTACTGAAATCCAACGTTAAAGAGCTTGTGAGCATGTTGGAGAAAGACGTGGAGACACTAGAGCAACGAAGCAGACCTGATGCAGACAACCACAACATACTATCACTCCCATCACAAAGAACAAAGATCAAAGAACAAAGAAATTGATGACATCAAAGCAGAACCTTTCAAAGGAAACAATTTCTCTACACTAGGGAGATTGTTCGAATCAAGGCATTTCTTCTCACAAGAAAGAAGAATGTCAGAAGACGTCAAAGCTACTATTACATCAGCACCTACAATGTTTATATCATTAATCACTAACACTTAGGGGGATATTGTTGGAATCACTCCTAAACTAGATTTCAAGTGTTAGTAATTAATATGTACTAGTTAGCTTAATATGGCTTTTATGTTAGTAATCATGCCAAGGCTTATGTAGAAAGCCCATGAGCCTTGGCCCAAGCCCATAAAGGAAAGGAAGGGAACTTTCATGTTGCCCTAGTTCCTTCCTATAAATAATGCTTGTAAACCCTCACTTGAGGGTTGGTTGTTCAATTCACACATTTACTCTCTACGCATAACTCTTCAATATTCATACGTGTGTGTATGTGTGTTTGTTCATCCGGTCACTTCTTTTCTATTTCTTCTATTGATGCTTGTGTTATGAATATGGGAACCTAACAACCTCATTTTGTAAACTCTGATATTTATATAAATCGAATGATAAATCGTTTAAAACGACCCCATTAGAGTTCGTTTTCTATTGTTATGACTGTTGTGCCATGAAGTAACACCCAGTTTGAATTCCGCTACGTATCACGAAGTTAGGGGTGTTACATGTTCCCTTAATCAATACCCACCAATCGCCACAAACTTAAAATTCGAGACGGAATTTGAATGACGGGTAGGTACTGTAACATCCGATAAAAATCCCCAGTTATTAATAAACATTAATTACGTATTACTATTCACACACCCATTTTTAGGCAAAATTTAAAAATTTTGCTTACATTGTGCAACAACGAATCAATATATGTTATATGATTCACATTTTTCCTTGGAACGAGCTCACACACATACCATGATATTGTGGACTATGTACAAATCAAACTTGAAAACCTATTTGATCACCATAATGACACAACACACTCAAACCCCCCCCTTGGGCCCCACATTTCCTTATTGGGCCTACATCATCAACATAAGCCCATTAACACCCCTTGGGCCCAAATAACACACCTAGCCTAATTACTAGCCCAAACAACAACAAACGGGCCCTAGTAACCCACAATTGGGCTTAACCAAACCCAAGGCCCAATGAAGGCCCACATACATTTCTAAAATTAACATATACGTGTGATACATCCGTTTACTTTGGGTCTTTATTTGCAAATCCATGCACACAACTTATATAACAAATTACACCACTCAATTCCCCACATTCCAAAGAATCGAGATCAACAAACATGTACAAAATACGAGATCATATGAATAGTAAACGAAGGCCAAAGTGATTGGACCTTGCACATTTCCTGAAAATCTCACTAATGACCCAACTTAATTCCAACTTGTTCCTAAGAGGTTCTAATCACTCACAAAGGTTTCCTAACCATGTTACATGTTCTCACAAGCCTTACTCGATACCCTTGTGTCCCTAGAACTCAATATCACACGTTAGAACAAGTCGTTGGACCCTTTGGGTACTCCTAAACCAAACACACCCTTGCACCCTCTTCCTAGGCAAACCTTGAGCCTAAAGTACCAACCAAGACCTCAACTCCAATCACATGACTAAGTATAACACACTAGAACATCACTTGACTCCCTAGAACTCTTGCACATGAAATAAAATTGGGTTTCTAGAACCCTTGGCCTCGTCACACCCTCAAACGAACAAAAACACACTTGTAACTCAACTTGGACATCACTCTAGTGCTCTAGTACCTAGCCAACCCCCCTCCTACTTGCTTATCCTCTTCCCTTATTCCTTTTGTCACCTAACATGTCTATATCTTCATGTTATATACAACCCCATGCAAAACATATCACACGTCCAAACTCAAAAACACAAACACAAAACTCCTCCAAGTCCTTTTAGTTTCTGTCCCAAGTCGAAAAGGAAGAGCCAAAGTTTTAGGTGATCCACCTAGCGCCCAAGACATCCAAGATCTTTCCCCAATGCTTTGGTGTGCTAACAATCAATCCAAGAAGTCCTCATACCATCACCAAGTCCCATCACCACGTTTCTACCCACCTTTCTAAGGTGTAGTAAGTCTTTTCAACACTTAGTTAATTTTTGTGATACTTGAATCAAGTGATAACATATTGAAAGTACTCTAAGCTTTACATGTTATTCCATAAGCTCTCGTTAAATCTAAACTTCATAAACAATCTCACTTGAATCTCTATATGTCCGTGAATAAGACTAAACAGTTGCTACACACTCACGCTAACACATAAACACTAAATAACACATGTTCCATAAGTCCCTTGTAACAATTCACAAAAACTGTCAAGTGTAACTCACTTCACAAAGTAGATTTTGTCATTAGAAATGGCCTCGTAAAATGGTATTCATACGTACACTATACCAAATAAACTGCATAACTCATATCTTTATACACTTATCTATCAAGAGATACCAAGAGGTCACTCACACAAGCTCGTTTAATGTGTTATAAAAGCCACAAGCTCAACTCCCTCGCACAGCTTCTATAACACACCAAAACCCTTAACGGGCCTTAAGGCCCATTAGCATGAAATAAGAAAATCGTAAATAAGCACTATAAAAGCTGATATCTAAATTGGAATTAGTACATGATAAGCTCATTAAGCAAACCCCAAAGCCCCAAGTCCACTAGGCCCCCAAAAATACTATTGGGCCTTTGTATTAGTCGTTGAGGCCTAATAGAAGGAATAAACTCATAACGCCCCTAAATAAGCTATTTTAAAAGCTCCACAAGTTTATGGGAATGAAATTGTTAATACAAATAAGCCGCAAAAACATTTATTTATATTTTACGATCTTCTAATATTTTGTCGATAACAAACGTAAAATCATTTTAACGAAACAAATAAAATACGTAAATGGTTTGAGCTAATAGTTTACTAACACACTCATGTTTTCCTATAAAACGCTAAACAAGTAATAGTGTTTTCATGTTATAGTAATGCATATGTATAACAACTAGTGTTTACATAATGGGTAGATATATATATACATACTTAGTATGTATTTTAATAGGTAATATAATGGGTAGAAGTCTAAGTATTTGACCCATTGACCAAATACATTGAATGTATTTGAGTAAAGCCCAAAGTCCATGACCCATACCCATGGAGCATGATCCATAACCCATGACCCATTGCATGACATCATGCATAAGTCATAATGGGTATAATCCATTACCCATGGAACTAACCCATGACCCATTGACTAGATGCATTGCATCTTCTAGATACATTGTATCTATTTGGATACTGTGGAAACGTAGAGGGGGGGGGGTGAATATGTTACCGTTTAAAAACTTTAGATCTTTAGTATCAAATCGCTTATGAAGCTTGTTATAATATGAAAGTACCAATTATTGTTTGTGACTAATATAAAGTATGGTAAACCAAGTTGTCACACAATCATGAACATCAAACCACATCACAAACAATAGTATAGTGCAAGTATAAAAGTAAAGAGATAAAGAAAGGAAAGTGCAAACCGAACACGAGGATTTATAGTGGTTCGGTCACGGATCTCCTTTCCGCCCTACTCCACTCCTCGAGTACCCAACTCGAGAGTTACTTCACTAAATCAACAAGCTCCCTTCTCGGCGGAGAAAACCTTACAATCGTCGCTTACACTTTTTCCGGTACAAAGCTAAATACCGGGTTCTAGTTCGAGGTAGAACCAACCTAACGTCGCCTATACAATATTTCCGACACTAAGCTAGATGTCGAGTTCTTTTACAAGGGTACAACCACTCCCAATATGTTTTATGGCCCAACATAACAAACCTTGTGTTTTATGGCACAAACACATAAACCATCTAATCTAGTTTGGTGAAAGTGTTGTTATGATGCAATGATGTTTACACTAATGATCCATGACACAAATGTCTAATGGATATGAATAACTACTTCTAAATGAACTTCCATTGATAGGAAGCCTTCATGATGAAGATCACAAGTTCCCTAAACTTGTTGTGATAGATCTTCAGCTTGTGGTGAGTGGGGATGGCTAAATCTCCAAGCTTTCCTTGGTTGATCAATGTAGAGTATGCTTACAACAAAGATGAATGTTAGAAGCATTATGATCATGTGATGGTGAGGGTGATTAATGTATGTTTCTACATTGTTATCTACAGATCTAAATGATGCAATAAGGGTAGAGAGAAAGTGTGTTCAAGGGATGAATGAACAACTTGGTTTGGCTTGCTATTTATAGCCAAAATGGACAGGAGCGTCCACGGACCACGGAACCCTCAAAAGGGTTCCGCCCGTGTACCATTTTGGTACCGTGGGGGTCTGACATAAAATCTAAAAAATCTTTCTTCAAATCTTTCCAAGATATTACCAAATCTTACTAAGATCACATTTGATGTATTGAGAGTCAATCTAACCAAAATATTCAAGTGATCTTCCAAGGATTTCAAAGATGATGCATGACATGATGTAACATGTATTTCCACTTTTAGATTAAAAGGTTTATCAAGGTAAACTTGTAAAATGTATTATGTAACTAGTTAATAAAATATCTAGTTACCTTTTGAAATACTTGTGAATGCAAAATGTAAAATGAGGTTCTAAATAGAATGGTTAACCTATTAAAATACTTAGTGACTCTAAACGTATTTTAAACATTCTATATGATTTGTTAATGGGTTTGATCATAATGCCACATAACAAACATGTACGAACCTGTGTTGTAACATACGAGGACTTGAGACATCGAGAGGTGTTGAATGTATGTTGAGACAAATGTAATTACAAGTAACTTGTACATTTTACGTTATGTATTACAAGTTACATGTTTGTCATCAATCAAAACAAACGAGACTGTATAGATTAAATATCGTAATATTTGCACTAACAATCTCCCCCTTTTTGATGATGACAAAGATATGTAAACGTAATAGAAAGTAAAATGTAAAAGGTTACTTGTATCCTTACTACCTTTACATTACCTTCTCCGTTTACACTCTTCTCCCCCTTTTGTCGAAACAAAAAGGGTGTGTCCTTGGAGTTTAACTTCATTTCTCCCCAAAAAGGCGAGCTTGCATCATCCCTAGTGAAGTTAAATCATCTACTTCAATCCGTCCCTTGTTTGGTAGCGGATCCATGGATCAAATAAAGAGGCTTAACCTACATCAAGGTTAGTTTTATGCAACAAAAATTATGAGAAATATATGAAAAAGAAAAATGCATAGCAATGTTAGCCTATTTTCTCCACTTTTTATCGAAGCACAAATGCTTGTTGAAAAGTGAGAATGATGATAAATGCGTGCATGCTCCCCCTTGTTTGAGGCGTCAGGGTATGATAAAAAACCTACAAAAAAATATTAGTGCAAAACTATATTCGTCATTGGACGAGTAAGTGATATACAACAAAGTGTGTATAAGATGCACTTAGTAAATGCTTGACGGAAGCTCCCCTTGCTCTAGGGCGTCAAGATGAACCTTCAAAATAGATATTAGTATAATAGAAGCTTTGTCTTTAGACAAATATGTCATATACAACCAAGTGTATAGACGATGCAATATGAGTGCTTAAAGGATATTCCTCCTTGTTCTAGGATGTCAAGAAGCACCTAAAATAAGAAAAATAATTGATGCAAACTTCATCCTTAGATGAGTAAATTATATACAATCGAGTGTATATGATGATGAACCTACAATGAAAAACATTAGTGCAATATATTTCATCTTTTTCAGAAAGAAAAATAAGATGTATATATGTGATAAATGATATAATCAAAGATCTCATGAAGTGTAGTCTCCTAATTACAATCATAAGAAAAGTGAGAATATAATATGATAAAAGCCTACAAAATAGTTCCTAGAAAGAAGATATGAAGTCTTCCACCGGGTGTGCCACTAGTGGTGCTAGTGTTGGTGTCGGTTTACTAGTAGGATTCATGTGGTGATGGTAGATGACTTGAGATTTACAAAAGTAAGTTTTCGCTAATCCATGGTGGTGATGATTAGTGAAAGTGGTGATGGAAGGTGGTGGTGATTAGGTAGGAAGCTATTAAGGAGTTAGAAACTCTTATGTATAGCAAATATAAAAATATGGACTCATGCAATCCTTTCGTCGTGTCAAGTGACCAAAGTTAAGAGGAAAAAAAATGTGAATGGACATTGCATTTCAATGATGCATAAGGGTTATGATTTGAATGATTTATTGATGCTAACAACCTATTGTTTTGAGCAAGTTCTCATATGCTTCAACCCAAGAGTAATCAATAATACGTTCTATCTAAGAATATATAAATGAAGATACCAAAAGAAATAAAAGTGATGAAGATAAATTCGTTCATTGATTGACACGAATTATAAAAATGACCTATTCTAGGTGACAATGGGAAAGGTAGTATTAGCATGGTTTTGACCGACATGGATGATTATCACTTTGAAAAGAAGTGAAGACAATATGGAAAATACTAATAATAATAATGAGTACCTATATGAGGATGAGAATGACATCATATAAGTGAGAGTTGGATGGACCAACGTGTTGGAAATGGCTGTTTTGATTAATATATCGTTTGCACTGACAATGACATGCATGATATATGTCAAGCGAGAAAAGGATAAGATCCTATGATGGTGTTCTAGATAGTGAAGTTGTAAGATGCTAGGTTATGGAAAATCCTAGATTCGTTGATTGTGGAGATGAAGACGTTTGTAAAACACATTATGTGTTTTTCACTTGATGAGGTATTGGTGCAAACTTGTGATATAAGGTTAAAAAGGTTGAACTAGTTGTGGTTTCGTGAACCGGTTTTAGCTAAGTGGTGTTTGCCTATGTGTTGGTATTTTAGAGTCTAAGAGACATAAAATTTGACAAAAGACAATTATGTGAATGGATTTCTCTCCCCTTTAATTGGTGGACATCCAACATAATGTGTATCAAATAAGGAATGACAACAAAGTGTTTAGGAGGTTATTCGAGTTAACGAAAGAGATGAGCTTAGTGATGTTTTTCTGGATGATGGTTAGCATACAATGAACTTCATCCTTAAAGTCACGTACCTCTTCTCGATTAATACGAGATGATCGTATGATGAGGCATGTGGTTTCCTAATAGGAAGTGAAGAGGATTAGAGTATTGTTATAACTAAATAATGATGGAGGTGATTTTTGGAAAGCGGAAGCAAAAATGAGATTTGCAAAGAGGTCGGTTGAAAGACAAAAATGCAAAGCCAGCCTCTAGAACTCAATTCTATATGCTTTTAAACTATATGCAGGTGTAGGGGTCCCATAAAGCATAGTACTAATCTACATAGCAATAAAGAGGATTATGCACAATGAGCATATAAAAGTTAGAACCAAGTGAGATAACAAATAATTTGTTATCAACCTACAAAACAAATTTGTTAGTGACAAAAGATGTTAACATGATAGAAATCAAATGATAACATATTATATAAGCAAAAACAACACATTGCACTTAGTAGACAAGAAATCACCACAAAAGATAGCATCAAAACAATCATATTATGCAAGAATACGACTTTATTCAAGAAATTTCATTATGAGATTGTTTTGTCGTTAGACTTAGATACTTAAGCATACTTGGATATACAGTAATCTATGTGATTAATTTGTAAGATAAAAAGGCTTCTAAAAGTTAGTCATACCAAAAACACTTTGACAGATTATATGTGCACACGTAGCAAAAAAATAGTGTGACAAGAAGCAAAAGAAACAAGATGAAAGATTCATGCAAGCCATGTTTAAGACATAACAATTTGGAGCATGTATCATTTAGACCATCTTGTTCATAGATTTAAGGAATGTCAACAAAAGACAATAGCTTTCAAACATGGATACATCAATGACATATTATGAGTTCACAAATAACAAATTAGTCATGTGAAACATTATATAGATGACAAAAATTTCTTCAACCTTAAATATCATGCAAATCATGTTTACGCTTAACATTAAGTAGCATAAAGCATCACAAAAACTTTCTAGGGTTTACACATTTGACAATTAATCAAGTAGGTATCAAACGCCAAGAAAATGTCAAGACAATTGATCATTTTAAACAAGAGCATGTATCATTTGGATCGTACTACACATTGATGTAATGAATGCCAACTAATAGCTTTCAAACACAAATATATCATATCAAAATTATCACGTATCAGAATGCCATATTATGAGTTCATAAGTAACATGTTAGTTATGCTAAAAATAATTCAAAAGTAAGCATCATGCAAATAAAGTTTAGGTTTAAACGTTTAGTAGCATGAAACAAGAATACAAGCATTATGAAGATAAAACCGTACTAAGGTTTACACATTTGACTAGTTATCAAACACTAAGATAATGTCAAATCAACTTATCGTATCAAACAAGAACATGTAATCAACACATGTAAGTGCAATGCAAGTGGTTTTAAAAGAAAAGTCATATATACTACTTGTTTGATTAGTATTCCTAAGGCGAGGCAAACTATCAATGTTTTAACACTTACTTTAGGCAAGTATAGGAAAACAGATTTTTCAAGTTGGAGAATGAATATGAGACTATTACTAGTGGTGCTCAATTAAGGCTAAACACGACCATTTTTACGGGTGATTCCACATACCCAACTTCTCTTCAGGAAGCAATTCAACCGTTAGGTCAAATTGAGTTTCTAGTGCAATAGGTTCTCCAGTAGTCATTCTCATGTTAGAAAGATGGGAACTCCTACTTTTGCCTATTAAAGTGCATAAAAGATGATAGTTTACCAATACTTGGCTTAATGTGACACAACTAATATGCAATATAACTAAGGTGATGAAGACGTCATGTTATACACATGAATTTTAACAATGGTGTGTTTGATAAACAATGTGTTTGAATCTTGTGTTTAGAATCTAAAGTTGTTCAAATTACACAGCTAATTGTATGATCTAATGGATGACATCTTTTATGTTGAGTTGAAGTGTGTACTTTAAATGTGAATTGATCATCTAAGACTAGAGAATGGAATATGTTAAACTAAGAACGTTCTCAAGAGAGCTCTTTATTTAACAAGAATCTAAGTGAGGTTACCAACTTCAATAGATCTTGTGTATGCTCTAAAGATGTGTAGTTTTAACCTTGGATGTGCACTCGGTTTGAGCAAGGTTAGGTTATGATGTACACTTGAAAGGAAATAGATACAAATAGTATCTTTCAACAAATGAGATTATCCCATGGGATAAAGTTATCATGCTTATAAAAACAAGTATGACAAGATGAATTGGATATGCTAGTTCATAGAACTTGTAGATGTTTGTTTCAAGATCATTTAGCCAA
Source organism: Chrysanthemum makinoi (assembly GCA_910596185.1). Lineage (NCBI taxonomy): Eukaryota > Viridiplantae > Streptophyta > Magnoliopsida > Asterales > Asteraceae > Chrysanthemum > Chrysanthemum makinoi. The sequence goes on from OU343219.1 coordinate 278,944, forward strand.
TGAGGTGTAATGAAATCTCTTGTAACACAACTATTTATGTCGCAAGGGTGATGCATAGGATATACAATATCCTTTTAACAAAATGAAAGCTTAATGCATGAATCTTAGTCATAATGTTCTTCAAAACATCATGTTTTCCTAAATGAAGATATGAAGCCAAAGTGTTTGAATCGGATAGTCCCATCTAAATAAACTTGGTCTCAAGATTATATTCACTAGATGATGACAAGATTAATTCACTCGAGTTTCTTATGTATACTCCTCAAGAGTCATTGTTGCTTGGGGTGTATGATGTTGGCTTTGAGATTGCATTTTAACATATGTTGTTAAAATGTTGATTTGAGGTTTAACGAAATTTATGCAGAAGTTTAACGACAAAGTATTACTAATACTTTGATAATTTGTGAAGGTAGTACTACTTATACCTAGTGGAAATTGACAACAATTACCAAGAGCACCATGCTTATTTGATAGTTGAGGTTCTAGCCATAATGAATTATCTAAGTCCTTATATGTGGGAAAGAATGGTTGAGTTTGTTCAAACGTGCATTTGATTCAGTACAAGTGTTGGACACAAGGGCTTTTGAGCAATACACTCAACGAATTCAAATGATGGTAAGGATGGTGGATTGGTTGATCTAGGTGGTAGGTCTTCTAGTGTGTCTAAATAAGGATGTGGTGATGTAGGGGTTTGTTGTGCTATGGGAGTACTTAGGTTGATTATTTGTCCATAGATGTTGAACACAAAAAGTACGGATACCAATTCTTATGGTTCATTGGTTGCTACAACTAGTGGGTGAAGTGCTTGAAGTTTTGGTCATGTCTATGAAGCTTAGGGGCTGAGGTATAGGTTCACCTTGAAAGGGGACGTTTGATTTAAAGGATGCTCTTGGAAGATCATGAGCAATACTCTTAATGGTGCCAAAAGATGGAAGAGGGATAGTAGGTGTCAAAGAGGGATAAGTGGCACAATGGGTTGTTTGTTTTGGATAAGTGTTTCAACATGTGTTGTTAAAATACTTGGGTGTTGATTTTTCGGATATGACTTTTAATGACTACAATCGTAAGTCGCATATACTTGAATATTTCGGATGAAATACTTAAGTTGTCAATCCTAATTTGTTGAGATTATAAAGCTTAGATTGAACTCAAGTATAGCAAGACTTGATAGTATGTCTTTAACATACGTGTGAGTTATGACTCTATGTAAATACTTATCGTCTTGAAGGATGACACATTATTTTCATGTTAACCAAGTGAGGCAATACATGTAGATACAAAACAATATCTATAGTCATATGATAGACTTGTGTATGATACCTTTGCAAATAATGAGTCCAGATTTGTTAGTCTCGGTAAGTCATCTAAGTCATCCGCAAACGGGTGAGGATATGTTGGTGGTGTTGCACAAAGTTTGATAGAGACAAACTTTGGAGACTTTGGTAGTGACGGTGTTTTGGATGGTTGTGAAGTAGTCATAATGGTGGGTGATTTTGGTGGTGGAGTTGGAGTACTTAAGTTTAGAAAGTTCACATCTTGAATGGGTGATGAGATGTTGAGAGGTAACGAGTCTGAGGACGAGGAGTTCAAGTTAATGAAGTAACAAGATCGAATGCTAATCCTAGTGGTTTTTCTTAAGTAGCTTATTTGAGGTTGAGGATTTTGTCATTTTGACTTTGCTTTAAGAAATGCTAAGCTTGAGGAAAAGTAATAGTGAGGGTGTGAAAATGACCATCCTGAATGTGTCGATTTATGGAACCAAGGATTCATGGATTTGATGTTAATTCATACAAAGATAGTAGTTTCTAATGAGATGGAAGTGTCTAAGATCATGTCAAACATCCTAAGTTAATCCATTGAGGATGTGTTGAGTGAGGTATGAAAGATATGCATTAACAACTATCCTAGAAACGAAATTTGGTAAATTAGATTGCGAGATTTAGTAAAATTAAACAACTTACCTGTAGAATCCACGGCACCAATTTTTCGCACAGGCGGAACCCTTAATTTGGTGCCGCGTGGTCTGCCTATACAGGAACGGCGGTACCAAAATGCATAACAGACGGTACCAAATTTTTGGTGCCGTCTAATCCGTGGACACCAGAAAACTTCACAGACCCATTTTTTAGGTGTCGGGGAATTTTCCGAAACCTGAATTTTTGCTTAAAACATGTGACATTAATCATTTCTAGTTAGGAAAAGTCAATAACACATATACAAACATAGTGGAGCATAGACTTTGACCAAGGACTAACGATTTTCACATATAAGTGAAAATGGGTAAAATTTGATAACACCCGTGTGTTATCCCCCTGCATGAACCGGTTAGCATACATCAATGTTTTAAGTTAGTTTATCATCCTACGAAGCGAAAACACATAAATTACATCATACAACATTGTTTTTGTCCTTGTACCAAACACTCTCTTAAAACCTTCATTTTTCAACGTACTTGACTAATTTACTTAGTACTTATCGCTAAGTGAGTTATGACATTTCATAAGTTATGCGAGATGTTAGTATAACCTATGCAAATGAAGTGATCTAATTCTACTAGCGATGGTAAAACAATTTTCCAACTTAGTGCACAAAATCTATCAAATAACCTATTGTGCATAAACAAGAAATCGTCAAACAAGCGAATAAATAACATGGCAAGATTGACACTTATATTATGCAAACAAACAAGTGTAAACAACAATTTGAAAAGTAAGCAAGCAACATATATACAAACAACATAAACAAGTGGTCATTTAGCATAGCATAACAAGAAAGACACTTTTCGTCATTTTGCGTTTAAATATGACGATGTATACCAAGCTTGATTAGTTTCCTTTAAACATATTACCAAATTATTTAGTTTCAAAGGAAGTTGTATCAAAGTTCTAAGAATACCAACTTAAATTGCTTGATTCAAAAATTTGAGTTTTTATGTTAAAGCGAAACTCAATATTTTAGACATACTGTAGTATTTCGTATATTTAACTTATTTAAAAGTAGACTCAGGCCATGAGAGTATTTTTAAATGAAAGTAGACTCAATTCCCTTTAAAATGATAGGTGGCTCAACTTGTACGGACTTACGGTTAATTAGTTATGATTTTTTGAAGTTGCCCAAAAAACTGCATACTGTACACACGGATTCCACGGAACCAAATAAAGGGATCCGCCCTTTATAAGATTTGGTGTCGTGGTCCTCTGAGACAGATTCACCAAAACTAGTATTTGACATAGAGAAAACGTGTGTGACTTACTAGATTTCATAGTAAACATATAATACACATATTTAACAACATATCTACTTATGTAACTTATCTTAAACATTTACGGAGGTGATTTTTCAACTAAATTTATAGTTATCCCAAACACTCCTTTAAAATCATATTTTTCGTAAATTTTCTATAAGCACACAATACAATACTTACTAGTTCTTTCAACAAACTTTTATTTTATTTTTCAAGAAAAACTTCAAGCTTGTATACAAAGTTACATTTAACAACAAAATTTCTAAGTATAACAAGCAAAGCATTTTTCATATTATTTTTCGCTTCAATGGTAATTTGATACATGGATCATACTCTATTTTAAAAACCATTTGTTTTGAAAATACGAGCTACGTGGCTTTGATACCAATTGTGGAAACGTAGAGGGGGGGGGGGTGAATACGTTACCGTTTAAAAACTTTAGATCTTTAGTATCAAATCGCTTATGAAGCTTGTTATAATATGAAAGTACCAATTATTGTTTGTGACTAATATAAAGTATGGTAAACCAAGTTGTCACACAATCATGAACATCAAACCACATCACAAACAATAGTATAGTGCAAGTATAAAAGTAAAGAGATAAAGAAAGGAAAGTGCAAACCGAACACGAGGATTTATAGTGGTTCGGTCACGGATCTCCTTTTCGCCCTACTCCACTCCTCGAGTACCCAACTCGAGAGTTACTTCACTAAATCAACAAGCTCCCTTCTCGGCGGAGAAAACCTTACAATCGTCGCTCACACTTTTTCCGGTACAAAGCTAAATACCGGGTTCTAGTTCGAGGTAGAACCAACCTAACGTCGCCTATACAATATTTCCGACACTAAGCTAGATGTCGAGTTCTTTTACAAGGGTACAACCACTCCCAATATGTTTTATGGCCCAACATAACAAACCTTGTGTTTTATGGCACAAACACATAAACCATCTAATCTAGTTTGGTGAAAGTGTTGTTATGATGCAATGATGTTTACACTAATGATCCATGACACAAATGTCTAATGGATATGAATAACTACTTCTAAATGAACTTCCATTGATAGGAAGCCTTCATGATGAAGATCACAAGTTCCCTAAACTTGTTGTGATAGATCTTCAGCTTGTGGTGAGTGGGGATGGCTAAATCTCCAAGCTTTCCTTGGTTGATCAATGTAGAGTATGCTTACAACAAAGATGAATGTTAGAAGCATTATGATCATGTGATGGTGAGGGTGATTAATGTATGTTTCTACATTGTTATCTGCAGATCTAAATGATGCAATAAGGGTAGAGAGAAAGTGTGTTCAAGGGATGAATGAACAACTTGGTTTGGCTTGCTATTTATAGCCAAAATGGACAGGAGCGTCCACGGACCACGGAACCCTCAAAGGGTTCCGCCCGTGTACCATTTTGGTACCGTGGGGTCGACATAAAATCTAAAAAATCTTTCTTCAAATCTTTCCAAGATATTACCAAATCTTACTAAGATCACATTTGATGTATTGAGAGTCAATCTAACCAAAATATTCAAGTGATCTTCCAAGGATTTCAAAGATGATGCATGACATGATGTAACATGTATTTCCACTTTTAGATTAAAAGGTTTATCAAGGTAAACTTGTAAAATGTATTATGTAACTAGTTAATAAAATATCTAGTTACCTTTTGAAATACTTGTGAATGCAAAATGTAAAATGAGGTTCTAAATAGAATGGTTAACCTATTAAAATACTTAGTGACTCTAAACGTATTTTAAACATTCTGTATGATTTGTTAATGGGTTTGATCATAATGCCACATAACAAACATGTACGAACCTGTGTTGTAACATACGAGGACTTGAGACATCGAGAGGTGTTGAATGTATGTTGAGACAAATGTAATTACAAGTAACTTGTACATTTTACGTTATGTATTACAAGTTACATGTTTGTCATCAATCAAAACAAACGAGACTGTATAGATTAAATATCGTAATATTTGCACTAACAGATACCCATGATCCAAAGTCGACAACCGATGACCTATGATCCATGACCCATTACCCATTTAGGAGGAGCGTCCCACGGATCCCCAGAAATACACTGAACGGATCCATCATGTAAGGGATACGTGGAATTCGTGGAACAGTAGCGAAATTTTGTCTATAAATAGTGAGCCATTTCTTCATTATAACACACCCCCTTTTCACACACATTCTCTATTAGTGTTGTAAACTCTCTAACCTCAGATCCAAAGGATCTTTCTATGTAGTTTTGTTTTTGTGTGATTCTCTAGGATCCTCTTAAAGGCGAGATCACCACCTCTTGAAGTCGAGCAAGCTCAAGTCCATGGGTTCCCAAGCTTCATCATCATCAAGACTACTGAAGTTATCTTGTTGATAGTTCTTTCCTCTCTCGTTAGAAGTGTTTTGTTTAAGACATAGGTGAAATATGTCTAAAGGGTCAAGTCGAAGGCATTAGTGAAAGGTGCCGAAGATCCGTGCCAAAGGCATTAGTGAAGGGTGCCGAAAGTCCGTGTTGAAGGCATTAGTGAAGGGTGCCTAGGATTCGTGTCAAAGGCATTATTGAAAGGTGCCTAGGGTATACATTCGATATGGTGTGACGATGTATAAGATAGATTAGTGTGGGTCAAAGGATATTAATATCCTTGTTGATGTTGTTATAAGGAGTGGATCTTCTTTGGGATAGGTGTTGTGTAGTGTGGGGTAGTAGTTCCTCCTTTGTAATGAAACTCGGTATCTAGCCTTGTACCGGATAAAGTGTAGGCGACGTTGTGATAGGTTTGGTTCTACCTCGTGGATGAACCCGGTACCTAACCTTGTACCGGATGAAGAGTAGGCGACGTTGTGAAGGCTTCTCCGCCACAAGGATTTTGTGTTGTGTAGTGATTACGAACTCTTGAGTAGGTGACTCGGGGAGTGGATTAGGGCTAGGAAGGTGTACTTGTAGCCGAACCACTATAAATACTCGCGTTGTGGTTTTGTGCTTCTTACTCTTTAACTTTACTTTACTTATGGATATGCCTATCTATCAACATCCAATACACACATTTAAATAGATTGACATAAGTCGATCAAAATAGTTTAAAACAAAGTTTTAGTTGGTAAAACTATTCAACCCCCCCCCCTTCTAGTTTTCCAAAATTGGTACCAGAGCTTCGTTACCAAGTTTCTTAGAGTATGTTGTACTTTAAAAACTTGACACAATCCGTGTATGATTGAAAACTACAAAGAAGGATTTTACAAAAACAAACATCATGTCTTAAAAACACTTTTGTAGGATGTTGATTAGATGACAACATTATATCTCCTTTTCTCTTACTTCATTTTACAAAAATGCACTAACCTTTCTTGTTATTTTGTTTTGTTAAGCTCATTTTAATCAAGCCATAGAAATTCCTTGGTAACAAGATTACCTCTCCTAAGAAGGTAACTTAAACTACCACCTAGATCTCGAAGGAACCGGATTTGTCTATTGACATTTTCTTGTCAAAAAGAAAAGGACACTCATAATTGCATTAGAGGTATGGCTTTCTTAAAAACTTATCTCTAAATAACATTAGCTTAAAATAAGTATTCTTGCATAGGAACCTATATGGTTATATTATTTTTTTTCTCATATGCTCTAGTGTTATACGTGGCTTCGTTAGGAAACTTTTCTTGCATACGTGTTTTCCTTCCGTGTATAGTCTAGGTATATAAATATGTGTTTTCTTAATCCAAAAATCAAACCTCTCTAATAATAAAACAAAACACAAATCTCAAAAATTCCTCCTTCCCCATAAAAACCCCTTTCACTTGTCAACTCCACCAAAACTTCACTTTTCAAAGCTTCTACTTTCAAAATACCTCATTCAAACTTCATCTTCCTCCCCATATCATTTTGAAAAATCAAAACCAAGTTAGATCATCATCATCATCATGGTTGACATCGCCTTCGTGATCATCGTCTTGACACTCATCGCTCTCGTGTACCCCATGATCAAGTTTTCTCATGGAGACATGTACTTTGTGTTGTTAATTTACATTGGTGTTATATATCCAATCCTTTGTATCGCTCTTAGCATTGAAATGAAATATTACTAATGTCTTAGTTTATCTCGTTTATTTCTCATAATATGATTGCCATTTTTTTTCTTTTTGTTCGTATCTTTGACCTTGACATACTCTCGAAATCTACAATGCATGATTAAGTAGCAAATACTGTATAAAACACACTTCCTTTATAAACCTAAAAGTTACAATAATCTATTTTACGTCAAGATCATTTCTTTGTCACTGCAGATCCACGGATCCCTAAGGTTTAACTAGCCGGATCCCTCTTAGAAGGGAACCACGAGAACCGTGGAACTGGGAAACAGAATCTCATGCAACATAAAAACCACTTCATAAAATCTACCATAAAAAGAAAAATCCCACTAGAATGTTAGTACAAAGTAAGTTAATTGTCATTGTTAATAGAAATCAAGTAAAAACATTAGGAGATTATTTTCACCTATCAAATGTTCTCTCCTTTGATGCATCTCTTCATATTAACTTGCTCATATAAACTATTCACTTCCATAGGTCTTGTCATGACTTATGAGTATGAATTCGACTTTCAACTCACTTATGTCTACATTCCTAATATCTCCCTTGAGCCCAACACACCTGGAAATCATGTTCGTGGGTTCAATAATCTCGAAACTCGCCACTTCCATGAAGGATGTATTGTTGACACACCTCTACTATACGAAGAAGGTATCAATACCTCTTTTCGAACCATAGGACTAGAAGGCCTTCTCAGAATTAATGAGAAAATCTATCCACGGTTTGTGTTGGAATTCTTCCGTCAAGTTAAACTCGTTCGTAATGAGGATCGATCTCTATCACTATGGTTTTGGATCAAAAACCAAAAGTTTGACTTAACTCTTGGGCAATTTTCTCACATTCTCCGAATTCCAAATCATGGACAATGTGCCTTCACGGAAGATTGGTCTCTTGATTCTCTCTTCAACTATCGTGAAAAATATAGTCCATATTGTTCACACATACCTTCCCCTCAAGAATTAACTCGCATGTTATGCAAACCTCGATCCTATTACTCAGATCCAAACATAATCTATACACGTAATATCCGCGATGATCTTAAACCTCTTACAGTCATTCTACGTGAAAATATTTGGAGTCTTAGGGGAAATCGAGAAATTCTTCCCGCTTGTTGTGCTCACATAACGTATTGTCTGCTAACCCAACAACCATACAATCTTGCCTATTTCTTCGCAAGACGAATTGTAAATCTTCAAGGCAACAAGAACAAGCTAATCCCATATGGAATGTTCTTGAGACACCTTTATCATCATATCATGTACTTTCATTCTTAATTTCAAAGTCCATTGTACGTACTTGTGAATAAGATGATGGAACCTCTAAACACATCTCACATCAAGTCATTCTTCGTCCCTGAATCGGCAAATACTCATCATCCATTTAACGATCCATCTAGTGAAAATGCTCAAGAAACCTAGTTTCCTTTCCAAATAGGTCCAATCCTTAGATTTCATCTTTTATCTTTGTAATGTGATCATTCTCATGAAATAAAACATTTACCGTTTGATGTCTCGCTTATATAGTTTTTCAAATTCTTTAGAAAAAACTGGCTTTAAAATACGATACCTTGTGCAAGTTTTGCATACTTTCTGTGAAGGTACTGATCTGCAGTAGCCAGATCCCTCACTTTGAACTAGCCGGATCCCTCCAAGGAAGGAACCGTGGGATCCAGGAAAACTATAACGAATTTTCAGACCTCCACATATCAAACCATTCCACTAGACCACTTCATACTAGCTAAACATAATGCCTTAAGACCACTTAAGTCTTCCTCAAGATCTTAGGTATCACACTCACTCATACTTAACTTAGGATCACATTCATGGTGCTTTTTGATTTATCATTTCACCAAAGCTCATCATCCTTCCGCTCCAACGCTCACACATCATTCCTCACATGTCAACACATCTAGTTTTATAATTATTTCAATTTTAGCAAATTGATTTTAGTCATTCTTACTTCAAAATGGGCCAAAAATTAGTTTTTCATTTATCATGATTTTTTTGGAATTTCCCAAATTTATCTTCAGTCACCATCTGATCTCTAGGATCATTTAACACCACTTGACACTCTCAAATCTCCTAGTGTCATTTTTTATCACCCATTGGTGCTCATAAAGTTCCATTTTCTTCCATAAAAGGCAATCATTAGCTACCATCACTCATTTCCCTTGATCATTTAAGTCTCCCTTCATTTAAGACACTTAAGAAGACTGAAACACTCAAGATGAATAGGTACTAGACCTTACAAATATCATTTTCCTCTTTTCTTGGCTGCTGAGAGTCGGATCCCTAGGATTAGCCTAGACGGATCCCTCATTGGAGGGAACCGGCTAACAGATTCAGCTAATCCTAGTTAACACAATCATTTCAAGCTCTCCTTGCTAACTTGAACACTCCATATTTCCTTAATTAACCTCCTTGATCAGTGCAACTCTGAAGTTGACTCTTGTGCATGCAAATCATTGCATTACAAAAGGATCTTAGTGGTTTAAGTCTTGAATACACTTGCCAAATCCTTTCCTTTATAAACCATCTTGTTAGGACTTCTAAGTCACCATCTACAACTTAATTCTCAGCAACTAGAAGCCTCTATCTCACTAACCTTTTAGCATCTCATCATGAGGAAAGCTCCCAATTCTAACTCATCCACCAAAGGACAACCCAATAAACTTGCTCGTGTTGTTCACAAAATTTCTTCAACCGAATCTTCTCCCGTTAAATACATAAACTCTAGGATTTCCCCTCCATCAACTCAACCAATCAAACAAATCCCCAAAAGGATTTTCCCCACAAAACTACCATTACCAAACACTACTATACCTCCTAAACCAAACACCCTTATCTCCACTAAACCGTCACCCTTAGTGCCTAGAGCCATATCATTCACCACTCCACATTCATCTCCACACCTCTACAACTTAGAGGAATTGCCTTCTAGGCCATCTCATCCTCCACCATTGCCAACATTCTCCTTAATAGAGAGAATAGCACAACAAAATCAAGGTGTTGAAGTGACACTAGCACCGGTATCCTTCTCTCCATCACTCTCAAATAGTCCCTTTTGGATTATAAGGAATCATCAAAGTCAACCACCCGACCACATGGAAGTGGACACCTCTCTACCACCACAAGCATCCTTTGTTGAGCCACATTCAAATGTACCTCCACAAATCCCTCCTTCTTTTGAGAATCCTTAACCTTCCTCACTTAACCCTCCTCCTTTTGTGGAATCTCAACCCAACCTTTCATCTCAAGCCATTCCATTTCTACCACCACCATTTCCGAGCCATGACAAAGATTTTTATCATTGTCAACATGTTGAAGGCTTGATACATGAACTACGTGAAGAGCAACGTTTCATGTTTTATCACCTCCTCGACGTTTCGATGAGGTCAACAAACCCAAACAACCTTGAGCTTAAGGATTCAAGTGGTGTCCTAGTCTTAAGTTTAACTTAGATAGTTTAGGAATCCTAATCCATGTATTGCTTATTTTTTTTAGTTTTTAGAGTTATGTACATCATCTCTCTAAGTTTTTATTAAATGAAATTAAATGTTATATGCCATATTATCTTGTGTATATGATTGGTGCCTTAATGCAAGATTCATTTTGATGTTAACATCACATTTTACATCATCATTGCTGTCTTGAGCATATAGGCAGACGGATCCCTCATTTTAGCCTAGACGGATCCCTCCCAGGGAGGAACTGTGGATCCGTGCAACATAAGACTTTTTATTAATAACTTGAGTCTCGTTTGCAGGAAATTATGCATCATATACTTGTTTTCTAACCTTTGTTTTGTTGATTTTCAATATACACATGAAGACTTTGACACCCTTAGCTAGGGGGAGTTTCTTGTCAAAGTAAAATAATTGCAAAATCATTTGCAATACTTTCACATAGGATGAAAATAACTACATGACGTCCTCCTTGCAAAGGAGCACTCGTCAAGGGGGAGCATGTTTGTCAAAAAGACGAAACCATTTGCAAACATAATTGCAAAGCACTCGCTTAGTCTTTCTAATTACTTGACACCGTGACAAAGGGATGGACCGGTCAAGGGGGAGCTAAGATGAGAATCCTTCTCTTCCCTTACTCTCTATTTGTCATATTTTTACTTTTCAAATGTTTTTCTTAAAACAATGTGTTAGTTTCTTTCCGACGCTCTTTTTGTTTCGACAAAAAGGGGGACAAGAGAGTAAAAACTCCAATTCAATTTTTTATAAATTTTAGTTTTTCCTTAAAATAATCTTATGTTTTATAATCAACAAAAAAGGGGAGATTTTTAATACAAATAAGCAGCTAAAACGTTTATTTATATTTTACGATCTTCTAATGTTTTTTCGATAAAAAACGTAAAATCATTTTAACGAAACAAATAAAATACGTAAATGGTTTGAGCCAATAGTTTACTAACACACTCACGTTTTCATATAAAATGCTAAACAAGTAATAGTGTTTTCATGTTACAGTAATGCATATGTATAACAACTAGTGTTTACATAATGGGTATATATATATATATATATATATATATATACATACTTACTATGTATTTTAAAGGGTATTATAATGGGTAGAAGTCTAAGTATTTGACCCATTTACTAAATACATTGAATGTAGTTGGGTAAAGCCCAAAGTCCATGACCCATACCCATGGAGCATGATCCATAACCATGACCCATTGCATGACATCATGCATAAGTCATAATGGGTATAATACATGACCCATGGAACTAACCCATGACCCATTGACTAGATGCATTGCATCTTCTAGATACATTGTATCTATTTGGATACCCATGATCCAAAGTTCACAACCCATAACCCATGATCCATGACCCATAAGTGATAAGGATTTAAAACGTACACTTTTAAGGGGTCATTCAAGCCCTTAATCGACCACTTTTATATCCGTTACTGCTTAATTTCGTTCCTTTTCACTTTTTAGGTCTCTTGGAAGCGAAATGCTGGAATCATGCACATTTGGACGAAAAGGAGTGAAAACATGAAGAAAATGGCAAAGTCAAGATCGAAGCCACTCAAGCTGCTAAAAGTGAAGCAGACGACATCCCAATCAAAGGGCGACGCCGTCCCTCTCTACAGATTTGACAAAAAATGCACCTGACGGCTTAGTGGACTTTTTGTTTATAACACCTCACGGCGTCAGGCTTTGAAGAAGAAGGGCTCGCTAAGACTTTTTATCTTAGACAGCCCAGATCCAGAATTAGACGACGTCCCATATGAAGCCCGACGGTGTCACAACCACAAGGTGACGTCGTCCCATCGATAACCTGGCCAAGACGAAAACCCTAATGACGGCGATCTGACGGCGTCCCACCTATAAGGCGACGCCGTCGCAAGTGTAAATCTATATATAGAATTTGATTTTTCTGCATTTAGAGAGGTAGACTTTTGGAGTAAAAACTCTAAACGTTTGTAGTCCGACTTGGACAGTATCTTAGGGTCCCAAACCCTATTTTACACATCAAGATAAGTGTTTTAATCCAATAGTATCATTATGTCTTCCATTTATTGTATGTATGCTTGCTTGTTAAACATGTCTACCTAAATTTCTTGTGTGTTTGCTTAGATCTATGAAACCTAGTTGTTCATTATTGATTGGTTGTCTCTTATCTTATTTGAAAATGGCTTAGGAGTGCAACTAGGCTATCGTTGTGTTTAAATACTTGAGTAATCTTTGTGAAAATTTGTTTATGAATCACTTAGCAGATTTTGTAGTCTAAACATTCAAAGAAAATCTTAAAGTTAGTTTATGATTAATCTAGCGGATTTCGTAGGCAATAACCTAAAGGTATTCTCAAAGAGTTAGGGCATAGGCACACCCTACGACCTTAGAAAACACAACGCGTTAAGAATAAGGACGTGACAATTCAACCAACAATAAAAGATAACTAGGGAGTAATAGTATCTAGGTGAACACATTTTTAATCATCATACGAGCACACAATAAAATAGACATAGCTACCCGTAGAATTAGATAATTAGAATAGTAGAAGTAATCGGTAGAAGTACCACCCCCAAACCAATTTCCCCAAGATTTTACCCTTAGCTTTCTAAAAAACCAATAAAAAGATAAAAAAAGAGTCATCCTCAACCCCACCTTAGCGTAATACACTTCTTGCTAGCATTCCTATTCCGCTAGAGAACGATATCAATACCTGAGGCTTGCCCAATACTACACTACAACGATTAGGTTCACTACCTAGGGTGTTGAAAAACTTGCTCGACAAAAAGGAAGTTCCATTGACCCCGAACGCGCTTCGTACGCACATCAAGTTTTTGGCGCCGCTGCTGGGGAATAAATTAGCTAGTTATATCTTTATCTCGTTTAGGTTCCCTTGCTTGATTTCTATCAAGGAAGATTTTTTTCTCATTTTTAGCTTCCTTGTAGTCTATCCCCCTTCCTTGTGTTTATGTTCGTAAAACCCTTTTCATTTGTTGCTATGGCAAGTGAAGTTGCATTTGAATAATTAACAAATGAGGAACAATTGAATTTCACAGATAGGATTGCTTTTTATTGTTCTAATGAATTTGTGAGTGATCTTAGAGATATCCAAAAGGAGACGGGTGTAAGGTTAGATGGATTTGATAAATTTTGTGCTTGTGTGGCTTCTATTCAACAATCATTGTTAGGATCAACTTCTTTTAGTGAGACCCTCTGGAAATTTTTTGAGAAAAGCTTCCTAAGCATAAACCATCAGTTGAATGAAATCATAGGCTTGTCTACATCACAACTTGAGGAAATAGATAAGGAGGATTTATCCAACCTTAGGCACCATGAACAAAAAGACCTAGATTTTAAGAACATGGAACCTAAATCCGAACAAGATTGTGAGATGGTTAGAGTTGAACTACCTAGTTGCATGCGTGGGATAGTATTCACCAAAACATATGACACGCATGAGGAATCCTTTAGGCAAATAGAACATTGTAGTCAAGTTTTTGAGAACAATTCTTATGAATCGGACCAATAATTTGAAATGGCTAAAGAAGGATTTGAGATGCTTAGGATTGTATTTGGGTTAGATCATACTAAAACACATGATGAACATATAGGAGATCTAGATATAATGGAGAATGATGTGGAAACTCCAAGCCCACAAGCCCTACTTGAGGAACACACACCACCTATAACTTACCCGGAAGAAGTAGAAGAGACTATACGAACCCCGATTGATATAGAACCTTTGGACCAAACACTACTAGAGAATGTAGGTTTATATGCTTGTTGTCATGACCTCTCTCTTAGTCCTAGGGAAGTTCCTAATTTTGATGAACCGGAGCCTCAACCAAAAACCTTACCCAATTTTCCGTCTTTAGATGTGAATCTAGGAATTGAATTAGGCCCCAATCCACCCATCAAAATAAATAGTCCGGGTAGTTGGTTGATAAAGGTAGTAGACTCTAGGCCATGTAGAATGGAAGCTAATATAGGAGTAACCCATGACCTTACACACTTACATCACCCATTCATGGTTGATAACAAGAAACATTATGGGTTTAAACCGGGTTTATTAGGTCAAGATGGATCCTTAACTAAGAATCTCTTGAAGTTGATAGAAGATGATCTATTTCTAGGAGAAACACTTGATTCACCCGCTACACCAATAGAATTAGGTAAGGTTATAATGAATGGAGCACAACCCTTTGAGCATATAAATCACCCATCACCCACTCCTCACGTAGCAAATTTCCACCCTAAGGGTGTGTATCGCTACTATCACCCGCACTTAAGCTTAAGTGTAGTAAAAACTTCCCCTTTCTCCGTTAAATAAGGGTAGAGTCAAACTCGTGACTCGAACAAAAACAAAAGCTTCTTGGGAGGCAACCCATGTGTATTTGTTTTTCGTTTTTATTTGTGTGTTTATATATCTTTTTCATTATTGTTTATTCTCATGTTAGAATTTGTGAAAATGCTTTATTTTGTCTTTGACCTCGTCTTAATTACATATAAAGGTATTTTACAAAAAGATAAGTGTAGGGAAGATTACATACATTTTTAAAAGAACGTGAACATGAGAATTACAATTAGTGAAATTGATATATATGTGTGTTTGTTAGAGTCAAATGCTTGTATCGAGTCATAATGGATGTTTTGTAGGAATTTTTACAGGTTTTAAAGATGTAATTTTTCCAGAATTTTTCCAGGAAAATGCAGCAGACCAGTTTTGTCATGACAACCTGGCGGCGTCAGGATTAGAACCTAACGACGTCAGGTCAAGCAGAAACAGCTTATCAAATTTTTCGTTTTCTATGCTACTTATAAATTTTTGGAAATTCTCAGGTCTTAATTTTCCAGAAAATTTGCAAACATCCATTCCACAAGCATTATATCTTAGTATAGTTGTGTCATATATAGTTTTACCGCCAATTTTACGCGAAGGTTTCATCTGTTTTCTTAAAGTGTGCAGGTTATATTTGGCAAGAAGAAGAAACTCAACGTTGGATGAAGCTTACCACGTATACATTCTTCTTGGGAAAGAATTTAACCACAACTTCACACGGATCCTACCAAGCTAATCAGGGGAGTACTAATTTCTTTCTCTTTTACTTGCCTTCCTTTATCATAACTTTGATACTTTCGGGGAACATTGGAGACAATGTTCAGTTTAAATGTAGGGAGGGAGAATAAAACGGGAACTTAGAAACTATGCTTATCCTTGATTATTTGTCTTGTCCTAGTTCAGTTGTGTAATAAACTATGAGAAATATTTGTTAGGGCAATTTTAGCACCAAATTTAAATTTTTTTATGACATGTACGAGCAAAAACTTTAGTCTTAATAAAGCGTCTCATGGATAGGAGTTATATGACTAGCACAAAAACCGTTTACCACTCAAATTCTACCCCAAAAATGTGAGGTTCGCCCCTAGATCTTTAGGAATAAAAGCATTCTTCTTTAATGCTTAGAGAGTGTACCGGTAGTATAATAGATTCTAGAACTTGTTTTGTGATGCATTCTGAGATCGCTAGTGAGACTACACTTGTGTAGTTATGAATAACTAAATGATAAGAGGCATTAGGATAACCCTTGTTTGAAACCCGTATTATAATTACTTCTTCCACATCGGTCGAGTAATTACCCCACACCCTTGCGATGTACTCATCTTTAGTACATGATACCCCTAGTTAACCCCTCAGAGCTTATCCTTTTCGCGGTTCTCGTGTTGTTTCGGTTTTTCAGAATATCAATAAAGAGCATTGTTTACAATCCACCCCCAAATGTACACCCAAATCGCCTTAGCCTAGCTTGTATGCACTCACCTTTAGTGCATTATTGTTATCATTACTAAACCCTTAGTTCAATTATCTAGTTACTTGCATGGTTGCTAAGTTGAGTCATATCTTTTGAACACAGTTTTGGGATGATTGGGACTCATGGGAAAAAGTAATATTTTATGGAGTGACGGGAAAGAATGTTAAATTCAAATTCCCTTCATTTACGTAATTAAATACTCCAAGTGTTTTGATCTTTTCAAATCGGGTCAAATTATTTTTAGAGTAATAAAAACTCAAGTGTAGGGATGCTCCTATAAATCCCTTATATTTTGATGTTATCGTAGAGGATGGTAGAGTAAAAGTGTATGCAAAAAAAAATAAAAAAAAATGAAGAAAAACATATGGGCCACCATCCTACATCTATCTTTATGTTTATGTTTTTCAATTTATGTATGTTTGTTTCAAGTTATCTAGAGTTTAGTGAGTCGAGTCTTGGCTTAGCAACGCCATGCTTTTCATGCTTGTAACATAAGATTTTTGACTTGCCACCACTAAATCGCCTATCCAACCAAACCCTTTGTTTCCTTACCGTAAGCCTAACGTTACAACCCTTTTAAAGACCTCTTAGATAGTTGTTCCTAGGTGCTTACGCCAAAGCGATGGAGGTTTGATCTAGTCTCAAGCCTATGGTAATCTGTTTACTATGCCAGGTAATGAGTGTTTATCTTCCATTTCCATTTACTATATTTCATATACACCCGAGAGATGAGAGAATCCAAACACCCTTTGTGAGGTGCTAGTATATAATTTTCGTGCTTGTTATGACTATTGCGGTGCTTTTACTTGTTATGACTATTGCGATGCTTTTACTTGTTATGAATTATTCTAAACCTATGCTTCATGCCCCCTAACTTATAAACTGATTGGCCGAAAGCACATTTGCTTGAGGACAAGCAAATACCAAGTGTAGGGATATTTGTAAAGGATTTAAAACGTACACTTTTAAGGGGTCATTTAAGCCCTTAATTGACCACTTTTATATCCGTTACTGCTTAATTTTGTTCCTTTTTCACTTTTTAGGTCTTTTGGAAGTAAAATGCTGGAATGATGCACATTAAGGAGTGAAAACATGAAGAAAATGGCAAAGTCAAGATCGAAGCTACTCAAGCTGCTAAAACTGAAGCTGACGGCGTCCCAATGAAAGGGCGATGCCGTCCCTCTCTACAGATTTGATAAAAAATGCACCTGACAGCTCAGTGGACTTTTTGCTTATAACACCTGACGGCGTCAGGCTTTGAAGAAGAAGGGCATCGCTAAGACTTTTTATCTCAGACGACCCAGATCCAGAATCAGACGACGTCCCATATGAAGCCCGACGGCGTCACAACCACAAGGTGACGCTGTCCCATCGATTACTTGGCCAAGACGAAAACCCTAATGATGGCGATCTGACGGCGTCCCACCTATAAGGCGACACCGTCACAAGTGTAAATCTATATATAGAATTCGATTTTTCTGCATTTAGAGAGGTAGACTTTTAGAGTAAAAACCATAAACATTTGTAGTCTGACTTGGACAGTATCTTAGGGTCCCAAACCCTATTTTACACATCAAGATAAGTGTTTTAATCCAATAGTATCATTATGTCTTCCATTTATTGTGTGTATGCTTGCTTGCTTAACATGTCTAGCTAAATTTCTTGTGTGTTTGCTTAGATCTATGAAACCTAGTTGTTCATTATTGATTGGTTGTCTCTTATCTTAATTGAAAATGGCTTAGGAGTGCAACTAGGCTATCATTGTGTTTAAATGCTTGAGTAATCTTTGTGAAAATTAGTTTATGAATCACTTAGCGGATTTCGTAGTATAAACATCCAAAGAAAACCTTAAAGTTAGTTTATGATTAATCTAGCGGATTTCGTAGGCAATAACCTAAAGGTATTCTCAAAGAGTTAGGGCATAGGCACACCCTACGACCTTAGAAAACGCAACGCGTTAAGAATAAGGACGTGACAATTCAACCAACAATAAAAGATAACTAGGGAGTAATATTATCTAGGTGAACACATTTTTAGTCATCATACGAGCACACAATAAAATAGACATAGCTACCCGCAGAATTAGATAATTAGAATAGTAGAAGTAATCGGTAGAAGTACCACCCACAAACCAATTGCCCCGAGATTTTACCTTTAGCTTTCTAAAAAACCAATAAAAAAATAAAAAAGAATCATCCTCAACCCCGCCTTAGCGTAATACACTTCTTGTTAGCATTCTTATTCCCCTAGTGAACGATATCAATACCCGAGGCATACCCAACACTACACTACAACGATTAGGTTCATTTCCTAGGGTGTTAAAAACTTGGTCGACGAAAAGGAAGTCCCTTTGACCCCGAATGCGCTTCGTACGCGCATCAATAACCCATATAGGAGGAGCTTCCTACGGATCCCCAGAAATACACAGGACGGATCCCTCATGTAAGGGATCTGTGGAACAGTAGTGAAATTTTGTCTATAAATAGTGAGCCATTTCTTCATTATAACACACCCCCTTTTCATACACATTCTCTATTAGTGTTGTAAACTCTCTAACCTCAGATCCAAATGATTTTTCTATGTAGTTTTGTTTTTGTGTGATTCTCTAGGATCCTCTAAAAGGCGAGATCACCACCTCTTGAAGTCGAGAAAGCTCAAGTCCATGGGTTGCCAAGCTTCGTCATCATCAAGACTACTGATGTTATCTTGTTGATAGTTCTTTCCTCTCTCGTTAGAAGTGTTGTGTCGAAGACATAGGTGAAAGATGTATAAAGGGTCAAGTCGAAGGCATTAGTGAAAGGTGTTAAAGATCCGTGTCAAAGGCATTAGTGAAGGGTGCCTAAAGTCCGTGTTGAAGGAATTAGTGAAGGGTGCCAAGGAGTCGTGTCAAAGGCATTAGTGAAAGGTGCCTAGGGTGTACATTTGATATGGTGTGACGATGTATAAGATAGATTAGTGTGGGTCAAATGATATTGATATCCTTGTTGATGTTATTATAAGGACTGGATCTCCTTTGGGATAGGTGTTGTGTAGTGTGGGGTAGTAGTTCCTCCTTTGTAATGGAACTCGGTATCTAGCCTTGTACCGGATAAAGTGTAGGCGACGTTGTGATAGGTTTGGTTCTACCTCGTGGAAGAACCCGGTGCCTAGCCTTGTACCGGATAAAGAGTAGGCGACGTTGTGAAGGCTTCTCCGCCACAAGGAGTTTGTGTTGTGTAGTGATTACGAACTCTCGAGTAGGTGACTCGGGGAGTGGAGTAGGGAAGGTGTCCTTGTAGCGAACCACTATAAATACTCGTGTTGTGGTTTTGTGCTTCTTACTCTTTATCTTTACTTTACTTATGTATATGCCTATCTATCAACATCCAACACACACATTTAAACAGATTGACATAAGTCAATCAAAATAGTTTAAAACAAAGTTTTAATCAGTAAAATTATTCAACCCCCCCCCTTCTAGTTTTCCACAAAAATAAGCTAAAAGAAATGATAACATAAGCTAAAAGTGTATTAGGGGTCGAATGTATAAATTTTGGAACTTGAGGGTTAAAACAGCCAAATCAAGAAACTGAAGGTACAAATAGGATGTATGGATGTTTTAGAAGTCAAAAATGTAAATTTGGAAGTGCAAGGACTATTTTTGCAATATATATAAACAAAAGGACCAAAACTGTCACTTTTGGAAATTAAGGATATAAACTGTCAAATTGGTAAACTGAGGTTATAAACTATTTATAAAACTACTTTTGGGTAAAACATGTCATTTTGGAAGAAATATGACTTGAAATGTAAATATATATATAACCTTGGACTATTTTTGCAAAACTTTATACCTACAAGGACTAAAACTGTCAACACCATAAAAATAGTGTCAAAAAAATCTTTTTACACAAACTAAGGGTATAAAATGATAATTGAAACATAATGAGCACTAAAATGAATAACTTTGATGTATAGGGACTAGAAATGCAAAGTTTATAAAGTTAAAGGACTAAACTTGTAATGAAACCAAAATAGAATCCAAAACTGCCACACCTGGAAAAACTAAGGATAGAAATGTAATATTTCTCAACAAATGGTGCAATTATGTCATTTTGAAATATATATACAAAAAATGTAACCTATTTAAAGTTTAAGGACTAAAAGTGTAAAATCCTATAAACTTGTGCCAAAACTGTAAATTTTGATAATTTGAGGGTAAAAATGGTAAATAATTGGAAATCATTTATGAAAGTAAACACATTTGATTTCTTGGGCTAAAAGTGTAAATATACCAAAGTCCAGGGTCTGAAAATGTAAATATTCTTCGTAAGGGTCAAGAATGTAAATTTCATGTAATATGGTTTTTAAAGCATCACAAACATTCCAAAACCACCCAAAGCACCAAAATTATGAGTTATTCACTATTCTTTAGGTTGTGTGTTAGAGCCGTTTCCAAATTGCACTTGATATCGTTTGCTTATCCATACTTACCCCCAATCAAAGTGAGTTCATAGTCCCACATTTTATATGTTTTACAAACCCATGGGGGAGATACATGCTACAAATAGAACACAAGTATTTTTATGTATGCTATCTTGAATGTTATTGCATAAGACACACTGTTGCCCCTTTATAAAGCCCTTCTTATCATGAACCTTAGTCACTTGCGAATGAACGCGGATACTGTGAATAGATCTATTGGGAAATGACAACCCATTTGAGGTAGCTGGATAGATAACCTTGTGTTAGCCATATTGATAGCCAAATGCACACTATTTGACTTACACTAGGAGAATGGCAAGCTCCTACACCGAGGGCAACCTTATATTAACACACACATTAATGTTGAGTTCATGAGACTTATGGCAATATACATATTGATTTATTTAAATGATTACACCTTGTGTTCAAATGATTATTATTACAAACACTATGGATTTACTCAACAATTTTGTTGACTTTTAGCATGCTTATCTCAAGTAATTGAAGCAGGAAATGAAGGCACGGAGTGGACATTTTGACCAGGAGTCAGTGGTGTAAACAAATTTATCAGTCATCACAAACATTATTGTCATTTTTATTTTGCTAAACATTGGAAACGCTTTTTCATTTGAATTAAATAATTAATGACTTTTAAAACGTCTCTTATGAGTCGTTTGCTATGATTATGACTGTGATCCTCCCCGTAATACCCCAAATTAGTCTTCCGCTGTGATTATGTTAGGAATTAGAAATTCCATAGTGAAGAGTCGGTCACCCCAAATATAATCTAGCATAAGTTAGCTCGTAGACATATCGTTATTTACTTGTTTATTAGTTTGTTATTAGCATAGTTTAGTTCTTTGTTGCAAAAATCGGTCTAGGCGGCCGATTAATCGCTAGGCGGTTATTAGCCGTTCCGATTTTCATTAATCGGCCTTATTAATCGGTTACTGACAAAAATCGAATAAAAATCGGATTAATCGGCCTAGGCGGCCGATTAATCGGCCAAACCAGAGAAAATTGGATAAATCGGAAAAATCAGTTACGGGTAAAAATCGGCAAAATCGGAAAAAAAAATCGGCAAAATCGGAAAAAATCAGCCAAATCGAAAAAAAATCGGCTAGATCGGCCAAATCGGGCATATAGTTTCAAAATTTTATAATTTTATATATAAAAAATCCAATCCGATTAATCCCCGATTAATCTCCGCCTAACCGATTAATCGCTAGGCCTTACCCGGCCGCCCAGCTACCGCCTAGCGATTTTTGCAACCTTGGTTTAGTTTAGAGCAACACCGTGGAGGAAGGACGGGTCTTTACCCACTGTATACCTGATCCACAGTCCGAAGGAGGACGTGTAGTATGTAACTATAAATACCCTCTACCTTCCAAGGTAGAGGGTTGGACCTTTCATTCTAATCTAGCCTTCTTTCTTTTGTTTACTTTCTCTCTCTAGAAAGGCTCCCATTCTACTTTCTATCTCTAAACTCCCTACTCATATTCGACCCATATATTGTTATATGATGTGTTTGTGAAATCCAATATGTTACAAATGGTATCAAGAGCCATGGTTTGATCATCTCTCTTACATGTTCTTGGATTTATAGTGGTTTTATATGGTTTTTGGGGTTGAAAAAGTTTAGTGGTATTTGCATCATTTGGACCATTTCTAGTGTTAAAGTTTGAATTTTGATTGTACTTTCGTGTTTAGAATCATTGTAAGTGCTTGGGTTTTGATTTGGAAAGCTTGAATCACTGTGGTTAGGTTAGTTTTGGATTGAAAAGTGTTGTGTTTGAACTTTTCTAGCTAGCGACTTGAGTCTCGGAATAGTGTTCTTTGTAGCGACTTGTATCTATATTATTCAGCGACTTGTCGTTGTTGTGGTAGCGACTTGAGCACTAGCGACTTGTCTTTTGAGACAAAGCGACAAATAGTACAAAGTAGTGGCTGTACCATTTCGGCTAGCGACTTGTCTTTGCAATCTTAAGCGACTTGACTTTGTTGTGGGAAGCGACTAGTGCTCTAGCGACTTGTCTTTTGAGACAAAGCGACATATAGTACAAAGTAGTGGTCGTACTGTTCAGTCTAGCCAGTTGTTCTTTAGCGACTTGCCCACTTAGCGAGTTGTTACTTTAGCGACCTGTGTCTAGCGACTTGTATCACTAGCGACTTGTGCTTCTAGCGAGTTGTCACTCTAGCAACTTGTGAGCCTAGCAACTTGTCCACTAAAGCGACTTGTATACCTAGCGACTTAGTGAAAAGCGATTTGTCTAAAGAAGCGGTTTGACAAAAGTTGACTTTTTACGTCAAAACTTCAAACGGCCATAACTTTTGATCCGTAACTCCGTTTTCAGCGAAATACCTGTCAAAATGACCGGAACAAGCTGAATATTGTGAGGTTTTACCACAAAGTCGTGAAACGAATTTTTCGAGGCCCAAATCCCCTCCGAAAGGAAGTTATTGAGCTTTTAAGTTTTTAGACCTAAATTTCACCGTAAAAACGTGCATTAACAAAACCAATTCACAACCAAATAACACTTCAGCTAATCCTTCATTGTGTGGGTCCATCAGTTATCTTAACACGTTCTATTGGTCACTATATCACGGTTTCTTCTTGATTTTGTAAAATCCCGTGAAAGAATCTATTTCTCGGTTTAAATCACAGACTTGTAAAATCCCGTGTACACAGCAACATCATGTCTTACACTCCTGATTCAGTAATATCAGAAGTACTTAAATTGTATGATGCTGTGGACAACAATGATAATGTATGCTACACTGAACGATTAAAGATGTTTGAATTAATCAATGAGGATGTGAGATCTTCATGTTTTGAGTACAATGAGAATGAATTGCACCTGCTAATGCTACAGAATGCCATGCAAAAGGAATGCTGCATTATACCCTATCAACAACTTCACTCTCACCTCATGTTACTTCTACCTATAACAACGGAACGAACATGTATTGCCCTCTTCCGTCAGGACTTATCTACATTAACAGGAACTTTGCTGTTAAACTTAGAGCAATTGGAGCTACAACTTGACAAAGAGAAGGTTCAAAAGGATAGTTCCAGTGCTGCACTTCAAGTGATCTACAACCAATTTCAGTCATTCATCAGTGGGGAATTTACATCAGATTATGATCAAGACATGACTGAAATGTCTTTCAAGAGACACACTGGAATGGAAATTAGCGTGTTCATAGAGACACTTATCCATTTCATGGATAATATAGAGAAGTATATTGTGGAAGTTACTCTGAAAGATAAAAAAGTGGATGAGTGTCTGGTGCAGTTGAGAGATAGTTGTGATGTGTTGGGTAATGTATCAGTTAAAGAATCGCAGAATGTCAGAGACAACAAATAATGATGTAAAAAGCTGTTCAGTTACTCCTAACACACAAGAAGTTGATGCAAAAATCAGAAAAGGCAATGAATGTCGGGCAAAATCAAAAGATTGTAGTGTTGAGTAGGGTAAAGCACCAGATGATGGATCAGTTGACACTGAATACAGAGGCTCTGAGATAGATAAGCTTGACACAGTCATCGATCCAGTGACTGTTGTTTCACATGATGTGGATGCAGATATCAGACCAGAAATTGAGCAGGTGTCATGTAATGAGGTACCCTTTATTGTTCAACATAATGCATCTGAAAATACTCTTATGCAAACTGATCACATCACAGAACATGTTCTTGATACATGTTCTGTAACTGAAGCTGAGTCTGAGATAAAGTGTTTCAAAACTAATGATATAGTTGATACGATAACTTTTGATGAACTTTCAAATAAATTCTCAGAACTTGAAAAACATTGCATTTCACTTGAAATTGCAATCCAAAGAAAAGAAGAAAGTTTTCAAACTATGAAACCTTGCAACAATCCGGAATTCCCTGAATTTCGTGAATTTTTTGAAATAAATGATTTAAAAGCTCAGCTTCAGGACAAAAACTCGACTATCAACAATTTGAAGAAACATATTTCTGGTATGCATGAGAAAAGTAATTTTGTCAAGACTACACAAGACATTGATGCTATTATAACAAGAAATAAAGAACTGTCAATTTATGTGGCTAAATTACTTAAGGAAAATGAGTCTTTAAGAAAGCATCACATAGACCCAAGTGACTCTGTCAAAGATACTAGAACTAAGTCTTTGGAACAAACAAACTCTTTGATAGCCAAAATTGATGATCTCAAAGCTCAACTTCAGGAAATGAGTTTCGCAATTGTTGCCTTAAAAAATGAGCTCAGAAAAACAACAGGGAATAGTGTGAACACTAAGTTTGCAAAACCATCAATCTTGGGGAAACCAATTATTAGACAACCGAATGCGTTTAGATCTGAACGACCAAAATTTTCAAAAACGCGGTTTGCCTCCCAAGTTGATGCGATACAAGTTTTGATAAAAACTTCACCTTACTTTCCTAGGAAAAATTCTATGAATGACTTGTATAAGAACTCTTATCTTGAAATGGCTAGAAAGAAGGCACAGATTCAAAAAGACGGAATTTTAGGTGCAAGACCTAGGGTGATGAATTCTTTGAGATTTCAAGGCACTGCTAGTAGTTCTAAACCCTTACCTAGGAACACTAAACTAAAGACTAGGGATTGGCTTGGATCTAAGAGTAGTTGCGCTTCGATTAAAGCTATTTCCATAGCAGATCAGTCTAAGAAATCTAGATCTATTTCTGAATCCAAACAAGCTGTTTGCTCGAAGTGTCTGAAATGTATCTTTAATACAAATCATGATAATTGTTTCACAAAATCCCTGAATAATGTAAATGCTCGTGCAAAGGTTCAACCTGTTAAGTCTAGGATTTACACTAAGTCATCTTCTGTGCATATGAAGCAAAACAAACCGAAATCATCACCTAGATGGATACAAACTGCTAAATCTTTGGAGTCTAAGAATATCGATAAGTCTTCCATTGTGCATAAGAAGCTTAACAATCCTAGACCTTGCCATAAGTGGATACCGTCTGGTAGAATGTTTAAGGATGCTGGACTTAAGTGGATTCCTACCAGAAAGATGTTTACCGATGGCAGTCTCAAAGTTGACCGTGAAACCCCAAAGGGTTTGGATACTGATGTCACTAACCAAAATATGTGCAATCAAGTTTGTAATATTAGTGCAGGTAGTCCTTACTCAGTTGCAGATACTTCGATCCTTCAATACATGGACTGGCTTAAAGTATGGAGAACAAAAGGATTGATATCTCATTACTCACGGGTTCAAGTTACTCAACCTTGCTATTCAATCGGCTATGACGTCTGTTCACATCAGTTCAGGCCTCGTTCTTCAACACTATGGCGTTTGTAGATAACACTTCAGGCCCCGTTACTCAAAGAAAGGAAAAGTGTACACCTCAGTGCGCTTTATCTTTAGAAGAAGAGAAATCTTCATTTTTATGACCATTCTCATCGACATTCTTCATCAACAATCTTCATGTTTTTCCATGCTCATTCAATCCTCAAGTGGATCTCTGTTCATTGGTATATATTCTTATTCACTTGATCAATCAAAAATGGCAAACTTCATTTGCAATTTTTGAGGGGGAGAAGAGGGAATATACTACATGTTGATGGATGTTGGAGTTATGGTCATACGACTCTCCAACGCCTAATGTCCTCACTCACTAAGGACAACTGGGATTTACTATTTGGGATTCATTGTTTTCAAGATATGTTTGATAAGTACTTCCAACCTCCAATGAATGTTGATCATCCAGTTTCTGGAGCTTATGCTCCGGTTCCTACTGACTCAACTGGTTCACCATTTAAGAAGTACTTCTCGGACATTTTCAAGAAACCTTATCTCCAGTTACTTCACAAGGCGTTGATAATGACTATCATGATATTATAGTTGCACTATTGAATAATTATCCGCTCTTTGGTATTCCTTTGCCAAATCTTCATGGATTTTTGTTCATGAATAATGATCCGCTCTTTGGTATTCCTATGCCAAATCTTCACGGATTACTGTTCCTCTCTTTGTGCACGCTATAAATCAACCACATGAACATTAAGGAAAATGACTACCTCATCCGCTCAAAGACATTATTGGTGAATCTTCCAGATTAGTCTCTACATGTATACCTTTAGGAAGAATGCATTGATGTTGAGGAATCATTTGTTTCGGTTCATTCAGTGGGTCAATGTACATCTGATTGTATATTTATTCACGTGTTGGGCATTTTACACAAGTTGATTACTTCGAAGTTAATCATTTATCACTTATTTGAGATTGAAGTTGACTTTCACAAAGGCGTGTTCTTATTTGATAACTTGCTCGGGCTTAAGAAATTTGAGTTGAAGACTTGGTTTATCTAGTTACCAGTTGTCGGGGTAGATGGTTGAAGACCTGGTTAACTATCACTTTTAGGAGTTACGTCGTTTTACTCAGTGTCACACGCTTTGATGGTTTGGATAATCGCAAGAGGTGTTAATGTCTCATACTTTGTTTGAGTAGTGAGTACTTAGAGATTTGCTTGAAGCATAAATTCTCAACACCATTCTTCCATCATTAAGTGCAAGCTTCAGATACAAATGTGGTGAATTCGACTCCAGGTTCAAGTTTGGTATATCTGGTTTTCTTCAAAAGTGGTCACTTCAAATTGTCTACATATGGGTTGATAAATATAGTCAGAGAGAGTCTCTGTAGCAGTTGATTCTCACATGATTCATTTGAGCTAATTTTTGTTCTTCTCTATTTCAAGAATATTTGGTATGTACAATGTGTTGCTGATTCTGAGGTATCAAAACCAGCAAGGGGGAAGGAGACATGCATCTAAACACACAACGAGTACACGTGATGAACTTAATACTTCTTCTCTATTGAAGTAATCCCGGGAAAGACAAATGTCATAACCATAGAGAAACTCAGTGTTTAACTCGTAGCCTTTGGTGTGCTATTCCAACTATTTGGGGGAAGGATGTATTATTCCAACTATTTGGGGGAAGGATATATTATTCTAACTATTTGGGGGAAGGATGTATTATTCCAACCATTTGGGGGGAAGCGGTCTCTGGATACTTTTGGTATGTGAATCAGCCTTCAGTAGGAAGAAATATGAGAAGAAATTTAAAGAGTGGGATGATACGTTGATGTTCTTGTTAATGATATAACCCCGAACGAAGAATCTCGACTATCGTTCTTAAAAGGAGCAGCGAGATTTATGATAATGGTGTGCTTCTCTGTGCACCTGGCTAACGCAAGCTTGAAATAGAGCTTCGAATCTGCTCATCTAACGGATTTTTGGTTTGGGGGGAAGCTGCCAAAGTCTCTCTTTCTCAAAGGCTCATGTTCTATCTTCTATTCTGGAGCCTCTGAAGCTTTGGTGGTGGAAGTTTAAGAGATGACGAATTCCATCTTCTACGACGTGCTGCTCGATATCCTTATCTCGGTACTCGTATCATCATCTTCTTAAACTACATCATCTACTCTATCTTTGTAAATATTTATCAAAAAGCAAAATACAAAAATATAAAACCAACAAAAGAAAATAGAAAAATATAAAACCAACAAAAACCCATAAAAATCAGAAAATGTGAAAAAGACCAAAAATATTGTTTTTCTAAGACATGTCTTCTGGTATCGATAACATCTACGGTCTTAGAAATGTCATTCAAAAATGGCACGGGACCATAGATGAAGTTCGAGTAGGAGGTGTAAATATTCTTTTTCCAAAACATGTCTAAAATTATGGCTTGCAGTTACTTCAGACTGTAACCCGTCCTTAAACCATGGCTTGCTATTATTTTCAGATAGCAATCCGTTTTTCAAAGAAGGAAAGTGCTACGCTTAAACGATTTTCAAAAATTTCGTGCACTTATCCTAAAAACATATTGAGGAAAGTATGTCGATGGACTGCTGTTCCTACACAAATGTTTTTCCGTCTAAAATTCTTCAGAAAAATATTTGTTGTATTTCAAAATGGTGGTAAATGAGTCGCTTGTAAATCAATCAGATTCAGAGTTTTCGTATAAATTGAAAAATCAATCAATGACTTCAGCGCTTTTAAACTTTTCAGAAAATTAGTCATTGATTGAGGGGGGGAATGTTTTCAAATTTATATCATATAACGGGCTTATCTAATTATCCTA
This sequence comes from Chrysanthemum makinoi, assembly GCA_910596185.1. Taxonomy (NCBI): domain Eukaryota; kingdom Viridiplantae; phylum Streptophyta; class Magnoliopsida; order Asterales; family Asteraceae; genus Chrysanthemum; species Chrysanthemum makinoi. The sequence continues at coordinate 308,134 of OU343219.1, forward strand.
TATGCTTAACTGAAAATGATGTTAACCTACGTTGAAGGACTAGGTGCCTAGGATATGATTGTTAGGATTAGATGATTAGAGTTTGATGAACACATTATTCCCATGCTTTATATGAACTGATTGATATGTTGAATTGACTTTTATTAGTCGATTGCTGAAATGCAACGTAAGAAGTCTCACTGCATCAGCAGACGGTTTTCTTCCAAACCCTCAGCAACAACAACAAAAGCAACTCAACCACCTAATGTATCTTTGTGCAGGTAATTGTGATGATACCATTTTTTAAAAAACAATTTTTAAATAATATTGTTTTGAAAAATGGAAAATATTGGTTTTGAAAATAAATTGGACTTAATTTTGAAAATCATCGGACTTCATTTTATCAAAACTTAAGTCACTCAATCATCGACAACGGTCATCGATTGAAGGGGAGAGTGATTTAAAATAAAATATTTTCAAACAATATTTCTTCATACAAGGTCCGTTTGTACAAAATAAGTGGTGATCTAAAGATTTAATGTTATGTCATGGTATGATTTTCTTTAAAACCCAAAGATCTTTCAAAATGAAATTTTTTCTGTTCTTGTTTGATTGTGAAATTGTTTTATTTTACTTAAAGATCTTTTAAAAACTATCATACCTGATACTAACAATCTTTAATGCCAAAAAACTGTTCCTTATCTGTCATTTTTCAAAATTAAATCGTGCCACGTCTTTCCCCCAAAATTTTCCAAATAATTTAAATCAATCGGGATCCGAAATCTCAATTGGTTTGAAAATTTTGATCTGTGGAGAGATTGTGATTTAAATCTCAAATCGATTTTAAAGGGTGATTGTTTCAAAAGCACTCCTTCCTTCAGGTGCCAAACGATCTTGAAATACATAATGCACATGATTGTGGTGGAGCATTTAACCATAAACCAGAAGAGCTTTTAAATCAGGCACATTTTCTCCCATGTTTTCTAAACCTTATTAAATCACTTGGGATCCAAAATCTCAAAGGGTCTGATATTTTTGATCGGGGAGAATTTGTGATTTAATAATGAAATTTGATAAAAAGTGATCATTTTGATTCAAATGTGCATACTACTCTCCCATATGTGCTAAACGCTTTCGAATCTCGAAGTACATATTGAGGGGGAGTATTTCAAAAGAAAATAAACTTTCAAGGTACAATGATTTCTGTGTCCCAACATAAAGTACCTTGATTGATTTTCTAGTGGTTTCTTAATGACTTTTGTGATCGTGGATGTACTTCAAACGAACTCTTTCCTCTATGTGATAAAATGATTTCAAATATCCTACGCACATATTGAGGGGGAGAATTTACCAAAGAAAATCAAATGGCTTTTTCCATGGAAATTGTGATCAAGAAAAGATTTCAAAGTCCTCTTGCCTCCATGTCTGAAACAATTTCAAAATCATATGCACATGTTGAGGGGGAGCATTTCTAAAAGATCAAAAACAATTAAGGAAAAAATGCTTTGATATTATATCACAAGTACCTTGATTGATTTTTCAATTGGTTTCAAGAAGGAAAGAACAATACCAAAAGACCGACCAATTTACTTTATGCATGGTGTTATAAGGATGGTTAGGTTAGGTATTCGTTCCCACGATCCTGCCAGAGCCGGAGGGATCTATCCAGGGACAATCCACTAGATAGTGTAGAGTCCTTAGGTTTGATGAAAAAAGGAGAAAAGTGAGATATGGGAAGAGTGCGGACTGGGATAGAGCTAGAACTGAAATAAACCCAACAAGGTTCTAGTTATGAAGTCTCTGTAAGCACTGAAGGGGTTGAAGAATGAAAAAGAAATGAATGTGAAAAAGGGTGAAATGAAATAGCCCTCCATTAATTCAACCTTAGGGCAGAAACCGGGTTCAATACATATGCTACTGGTGGTTACTAAGGTAACACAGGTATTGAAGACAAGATGTCATGGACCCAGTGACGCACTGCACCTAACTTCCCAAGCTACTCAAGTTCCTCTTAAAAAGGCTTGTTTCATTCTCACGGGGAACCTACATAATCTATCGACTTTCTCTTAGAGATTGTTGATATTGAAGAAGGAGACCCTCTCCCTAGTCCCCGGCATAGGAACCAAATATGCATTATTGAGTCTAGAGCCAAAAGATCATCCACAATATCTCATTAGGACACAAAATTAATGAATACTTGCTGTTTCACACAATGTGGAAAGTAAGAATATATTTTAAGAGTCCTACACATTATCCTTGTGGTATTGCCAGAACATCCGAGTGATATGTTAAGTATTCACGATGAAGATGGAAAGCCTTCTAGAGCCAACATCAAACAAGCTCTTGGTGGGTGACATGTGAGATATTTTCTAAAGATCAAACTTGGGACAACTGGATAGAAACGATGGGGCGATTCACTTGTGAATCTACCTTGGTCCAGGAAATGAATTGACAAATACTTTTGGAAAAACCGTTCGATGTGCAAATCTTCTTTTTTCTAGCACATCGAATGTGTATTCATATTTTAAACCCAAAAAGTATCTCTGATTGAAAAAATACTTTTGGAAAAACCGTTCGATGTGCAAATCTCTTCTTTTCTCTAGCACGTCGAATGTGTATTCTTTTTCAAATACAAAAAGTATTTTTGATTGAAAATTGATCTTTCTCAAAAAATCTTCGTCGTATTGCAAAACTCTTTCTTCAAGCAATACGCGATTGTTTTCAAATCAATTCTTCATCAATCAGTGAATCTCAATTCGCTGGTTCACTCACTCCGTGTTGTCTTCTTTGAGACGTTCCGGTTTGAGAACAGCTAGAGCAGCTGCGAAACCCTGTTAAGGAGATTCTTCGGAATTATACCTGATCACAGGCAGTACTTTTACTGATCAACGGGGAACCGTGGGTCGTGTACCTCAATTCAACGAAAGTGATCAAAGACACTTTCGTGTGTTTTATAGCTAACTGTTGTTTGTAGGTACATTTGGACGGTTGCAGCTGATCAGAATTGAGAAGTCAATCCAAAGCCGCATGCTCACAGCATCCACACTTAATTGAAGAAATCATGACTAGTGCATATCTACATAACCTGGCTCTGATATTTTTATACTATGCTTCTGCTACGCTGCTGCAAATATCATGAACCAGTAAAGCTTCCGCTACTCTGATGGAAAGATGTCATGATACTCAAAAGTGTGAGCATGTCGGTCCAAAAGTCACAACATCACATGATGGCAACACAATAAAGGGTGATCCAGAGATTTATTGTGGCTGATGATCTCCATTAAGCTCGAAGATCATCAAAGATGTGGATTAGTTTAAAGACCTTTACTGAAAGTACAAAACAATGCAGACTTTGAAGTATCAATGCTAAATCACAAAGATGCGGAAGTTGAAGAATTAAAGTCTACGAGCTCAAGACTGATGATTAAATAGAATGCTAGGATTCAAAATGTAAATCATGGGGTGACCTCCCTTAGGGGGAGATTGTTAGGAATTAGAAATTCCATAGTGAAGAGTCGGTCACCCCAAATATAATCTAGCATAAGTTAGCTCGTAGACATATCGTTATTTACTTGTTTTTTAGTTTGTTATTAGCATAGTTTAGTTTAGAGCAACACCGTGGAGGAATGACGGGTCTTTACCCACTGTATTCCTGATCCACAGTCCGAAGGAGGACGTGTAGTAAGTAACTATAAATACCCTCTACCTTCCAAGGTAGAGAGTTGGACCTTTCATTCTAATCTAACATTCTTTCTTTTGTTTACTTTCTCTCTCTAGAAAGGCTCCCATTCTACTTTCTCTCTCTAAACTCCCTACTCATATTCGACCCATATATTGTTATATGATGTGTTTGTGAAATCCAATATGTTACAGATTATGAAATTTTAGGGGTGTTACAGTTTTTTTTGCGTTTTTATCTGTTTCTTTACGTCTTCACCCGTGTTTTACGTTTTCATCCATTTTTTTTAACTTTATGGTCATTTTTTTACGTTTTAGTCTGTTTCTTTACGTTGTCGTCCGTTTTTTTACGTTTTCGTCTATTTTTTTTTACTTTTTCGTCTGTTTTCGTCCGTTTCTTTACGTTTTCATCAATTTTTTTCTTTTCGCCTGTTTTATACGTTTTCGTCCGTTTTTTTTTCATTTTCATCTGTTTTTTAAGCTTTCATCCGTTTCTTTACGTTTTCGACTGTTTTTTTCGTTTTCGTCTGTTTTTTTTAAGTTTGCATCCATTTCTCTACGTTTTCGTCTGTTTTTTCCGTTTTTTTAAGTTTTCATCTGTTTCTTTACGTTTTCGCCCATTTTTTATGTTTTCATCAAATTTTTTTACTTTTTCGTAATTTTTTTACGTTTTCGTCTGTTTCTTTACGTTTTCGTCCGTTTTTTTTCGTTTTCGTCTATTTTTTTTACGTTTTCGTCCGTTTTTTTTACGTTTTCATCTGTTTCTTTACGTTTTCATCAAATTTTTTCGTTTTCGCCTTTGTTTTACGTTTTCGTCCTTTTTTTTCATTTTCGTCTGTTTTTTTTAAGTTTTCATCCATTTCTTTACGTTTTCGACTGTTTTTTCGGTTTTCGTCTCTTTTTTAAGTTTTCATCCGTTTATTTACGTTTTCGTCTTGTTTTTTTTACGTTTTCATCAATTTTTTACATTTATTCCTGTTTTTTAAGTTTTTATCCGTTTCGTTACGTTTTCGTCTATTATTTTACGTTTTTGTCCGTTTCTTTACGTTTTTGTCTTTTTTTTCATTTTCGTCTATTTTTTTACGTAAAGAAACGGACGAAAACATAAAAAAAGAGACAAGAACAAAAAAAAAATACAAAAACGTAAAAAATGAACGAAAAAATAAAAAACGGATGAAAACGTAAAAAACATACCAAAACGTAAAGAAACGGATGAAAACTAATAAAACAGAAGAAAACGTAAAAAATAGACGAAGAAGAAAAAAAATAGACGAAAACGTAAAAACCGGACGAAAATGCATAAAAACGGGTAAAAACGTATAAAATGGGATAAAAAAACGTATGAAAACGTAAGAAAAACGTATAAAATGGGACGAAAACGTATAAAAACGGGTAAAACGCATGAAAACGTAAGGAAAACGTATAAAACGGACAAGACGTATAAAAACAAACAAAAACGGATGAAAACGGATGAAAACATATAAAAACGGACAAAAACGTATAAAAACGGATAAAAACGTAAGAAAACGTATAAAAACGGGTAAAACTATGAAAACGGACGAAAACGGATTAAAATGTAAGAAATCGTATTAATACGGACGAAAACGGATGAAAAACGGATGAAAGTACGCAACATTAAGTGGAACGAAAAATAGTACACGTACCAAAACGGTACATTTGAAAAAGTACGTAGCTATTTAGCGGCCAAAACCCTATTATTTAACTTATTTTTGTTAGTGGAAATATGATGTGGCGTGCACACGTGGCAATAGTGATTATGGTTTCGGTAAAACATGTTTAGTCATGCAAAATGGAACAAAACATGAAAGTACGCAACATTAAGTGGAACGGAAAATAGTACACATACCAAGACGGTACATTTGAAAAAGTATGTAGCTATTTAGCGGCCAAAACCCTTTGTTAAATCGCTTATATGCAGGTCAAATGAGGTCATTTTGGTTAATTTACACTTCTTCTACCTCTTAATTCTTCTTGATTTTTTCCTTTGTTTTTAATAACTAATTTAAGACCCGTGTGATACACAGATTTTTTCATTTATTTAAATCGCTCATATTGCCTTTGCTGCAAGTGTGTACTTCTTGTGGCAAGAAGGAAACTTTTTTTTGGGGTAAAGGGTTTACCCCGGTAAGTATATAACCAAAAAACTATTAAGTACAAATGGAATGTGGCAGAGGCACCACATTAACCTCAAGCAAAAAGCTTGATAAATTAGTGTTTACGACGAGCCATAAACACGAAAACCTAGCTACAAATTACAAATTGCCTAACTAGGTAACATAACAAGAAATAATCTTGTACCAACAAACATCTCGCCATCCAACCAACAACACGAAAGGAGCAAGATGTTCCAGGTAAGTTTACCTCCTTAAAAACCCTTTCCAAGAATAAACCCAGTGGGAAAACCTTGGAGTAGAGAAAAAGAGTACAAGCCTTACCCGGTACTCCCCTCGTTGATAAGACAAGCACTTGGAATCTTCCATTGATCCAATAGTAAACGAGCACGAGAAGATGTCTTCTTGAACTTGAAAGTAACGAGCTTCAACCGGACAGTAGAAACAATCACTTGAACCACTTGATTAACGATAGACTTCTTCTGCTTGAAAATTCTTGAATTACGTTCCATCCATACATAATACGTTGTAGCAGCAAGAACAATCCGAGAAATGATGCTAATAACTTATCGGACCTTGGAAATAGGGATGAGAAATGCAATGATATCAGCCAAATTAGGGGGAACATCATCCATTCTAGAGAGAACCCGAACCTGAGAAAGAAACTTTAGACTGTTCAGAATTGCAAAAGAAATTAGTTTTACTTTTAGGAAAAAAAAGAATTGAATAAGAAATTGGGAGGAGGTATGGACAATATTTGAAGATAATGTGAGACTTAAGCTATCTAATCTTAAGGTGTTGAAAACAGCTAGTGTTATTGAAGCTTATGGTGTATGGGGGATAGTGATGGGCTAAGCAATTGTTTGGTTTGGAATTTTCAAAATACAGTAGGTGGATTATGTTCTAAGTATAATAAAGGGGTGTTTGGATGCTATCTCTACATCAGCTTGTAGTTGATATGGCCTTTATTTTTTTAGGTTAGAATATTACAGACCATACAATGGATAGTTACTTGTACCTTGGAGTTTTCTTGTGACTATACTTATTTTGAACCTCATAGCTTTTTCTAGTTTGGCCTTGGGAGGAAACTGGAAAGCTATGTTTGGGTAAGTAAGAGGTCTAATTCAGGAAAATGTAACATAAAGTATGGCTATTCATTGAGAAGTGTATAAGGTCTGGGTGGACAGTGTATGATGGGTGGAATAGAGAGCGAGTGAAAGAAGATCATTCTTGGTCCATTTGATACACTATCAAAGGAGGTTAGGATGGTCTAAATGAGGGTGTGTGTTCCCTGTCTAGTGATGCCTAATCCTCTTAGTCTCTTGATCAATTCAGTAAGGATGTAGTTGCTTATTGGTTTTAGAGGTTAATGGATTGGAAATGTAGCTATGACAGATATAGCCCCTCTTTTAGTGTGAATGAGGGCTATATCCCACTTGATGATGCCTGCTCAATCTCTCCTAATTCTATTGTAGATGTGGGTTGAATGGTTTGAGGTTGAATTGAGTTTGAAAATGTAGTTAAGAGGATATGGTCTTTGGTTCATTAAAAGGTGAATCAGTGAGTTAGTATCTTGTCTAAAACTGTTAAGCATATGTTTGGCTTAAGTATCAAACATATACTAATTAGTTCTGTCTGAGATGATTTGAACTGTATCCCAGAAACTGAATGTATAGTCATCAGAGTATTTTCTTCTTGTATTTGGTTGATAGTATAAAAAAGGTATAGGCATGTCGATTCCTTTTCCTTGTTTGATGTAATTTGTCATTGATTATTAATATACATGTTCACCGTTTGCACAAAAAAGGGCGATTTTGCAATTTACTTATATTAAAATTTTGTTTTTAGAATTCTATTTCAACTTAATTTAAAAACTATCAACTAACAAAAGGGTCCAGATTAGGTTGTGTTAGGTTGCGCTAGTGTTGCTGAAGCCCAAGAACAAAAACATTGGCCCGTTAGAGTAAATAATTCTTATGCATGCCCACATTATCTATTGAATTTGAATTTGAGAAAATAATGCACAAGCAATATAAGGGAAAATTTGTATTATTCCTATTTCATAATGCTATTATCTTAGGAATTAAACGTAGTAGTACTAACGGTTATAGGTACTGCCAAGCATTCAAACAGAGCTGCTAAAGAATGCACTAGTAGTACTAACTGCTAGTACATATGGTTTGTACTGCTAATAGGATGTGTACGCATTTTGTAATTATAGAATACATTGCATGTATATCTAATACGTTTAGATTGATACGAATATTGTATCATTATATTTATCTTGTGAAGGACTCCTTAAGCTATAAAAGGAGGTTCTAGGGTTAGAGGTTTTATACGTATCTTTTGATTAAGCTTCAAGGTTGTAAACCCTAGAGATAAGGAAACATCACTTGTATTATCATTAATAATATTGAAGCGTTTTGTTACATCGTTGTTTACTGTTCCATAGAAATCCAATAACCATTGTCTTCTAGAGTGCTAAGTACTAGATTCCGCATACTACTTGGTATAACCTCAAAGTATCTAATAACATAAGTCTTAAAGGTGTTTAGATCCTCACAAGTGGAATCAGAGTCTTGGTTTCTGATACTTTGATTTAGAAAATACATTCCTAATCACCTTGTTTTCCAAATCAAATCCCATGGATATGGAATCCTCACAAAACCATGCTGCTGCTAAGTTACCAGTACTCAAACAGAATGAGTATGGCATGTGGAGGCTCAGAATTAAGCAATACTTTCTGGTTCTGGACTATAATCTCTGGGAGATTATTGAAAATAGGGACTCCTTTGTTCCCAAACAAATTGAAACAATTGAAGATGGCAAGAGTGTTACAAAACTTGGCACAGATCCCCTCACTGCAGATGAGAAGCTGAAAAGGAGAAATGATCTTAAAGCAAGAAGTTTGTTAACGATGGCTATCCCTAATGACCATGTTCTGTCTTTCAGTAAATACAAGACAGCCAAAACCTTGTTTGAGGCAATTGTCACAAGATTTTGTGGTAATGATGCCACCAAGAAAACTCAAAAGGTTTTGCTAAAACAACAATTGGAGAACTTCACTGCAACAACCAATAAATCTATTGATCATCTGTTCAATAAACTGCAGAGATTGGTCAGTCAACTGAGTGTCTTGGGTGTTAATGTTCCCCAAGAAGATCTGAACTTTTTAAGAAGCTTGCCTGCAGAATACAGGATGCAGGTAGTAGTCTGGAAGAACAAACCAGACATTGATACTATGTCTCTAAGTGACCTGTACAATAACTTCAAAATCATTGAACATGATTTCAAAAAGTCTGGAGGCACAAACTTTAGTTCAAGGAATATGGCATTCTTGTCTGCTCAAACCAATTCCGATTCTAAAGAAGAGGAGGACTTAGAAGTTAGTACCGCTAACCTTACGGTTGGTACTACTAGTTCTAAAACTAGTCCTGCAGGGTATTGGCGACTTATCTTTCTATGCCTTCCTATCTAGCCAAGCAAGTGGATCTTCACTTACACATGAAGATCTTGAGCAATTAGATGATGATGACCTTGAGAAGATGGACATCAAGTGGAATGTTGCTTTGCTTAGCATGAGGGCAAAGAAGTTCTGGAAGAAAACTAGAAAGAAGATCACCATTGCTGGTGATGATACTGCTGGATTTGATAAATCTAAGGTGAAGTGCTTCAACTGTCACAAGATAGGGCATTTTGCTAAAGAATGTAGGAAGCCAAAGTCTCAGGACTACAAGAGCAGATGGAATAAAAGCAGTGAGAAGAAGACAGCTGGAGAGGAACCTTCTTCAAAGGCTATGGTTGCAATTGATGGTTGTGGCTATGACTAGAGCTTCATGGCTGATGAGGTGGAACCATCCACAGACTCTGCTATGGTGGCATCAGAGATGGAACTTATGGCCTTCTCTGATTTTGGGGTACTTTCTAACAATGGTTGTTCAAAATCATGTTCTGATGTGAAAGAATGTGAAATTCTTAAGGAAAGATATGATAACCCGAGAATAGAGCTTAATAAAACTAACTATAATCTTGCTAATCATTAAAGAGCTCTAGTTGTGTTAGAAGAACAAATTGTCCATTATAAAGAAAATGAGTCTGCTTTTTCTGAAGCAATAGCTGTGCTTAAAAGAGATCTTTCTCATAAAGATATGGAGATAGCTTTGTTAAAAGATAAATTAGAAAAGTGTAAGACATCTTATGAAAATATAAACATTAGTATGGAGACCCTAGAGTATTGTTATAATCAGGTTACTAAAATGATAGAGGGTCAAATTCATAATAAAGCTAAATCTGGTCTAGGATATAAGTTTATTCCACCTCCATTCAGAGGTGTTCCTTCACCTCCAGGTGTTGACTTATCACACACTGGTTTAGAGGAATTTCATGAGCCTATGATGGAATATGGACCTAAGGCTAAAGAAAATGTAAATCTAGGAAAGCCTGAGGTCAATGATGCATTTGAAAGTGCTAGTGATTTGTCACTAGTTGAGGAAATTGAGTCTGAGAAAGTAGGTACTGCTAAGCCTAAGGTTGAAACTGCTAGACCTAAGCAAGAAATAAAATTTGTTAGGCTAACAGTTAAATATGTAGAAATATATAGGTCAACTAGTAGGACTTCATAGTCTAGAAGCAGAACCCCACAGCCTAGGGAAAACTAGAGGAACTGGAATAATCTTAAGTTCCAACAACTAGTGATTTTGTAAGGCACAATAAAGCTTGTTATTCTTGTGGAAGTTTTGATCATATTCAGGCTATGTGTAATTACCATCATGGGAGAAGGATGGTGAATGGAAACACAAGGGTACCAAGGTATGCCAAAAAAAGGGTGAACTCAAACAATTTTTCAAGAAACACTCACCCAAATGCTCTCAGTAAAATGATACCTAGAGTAGTTCTAATGAAGTCTGGCTTCAAACCTCTTAATACTGCAAGCCCAATTAGGACTGCTTACTCAAAGCCAACAATCTCAAGTCCTAGACCAAAATTTTATAAACACCCAAAGGGTAATAACTGGTATGTTAATAAAAATACTGGTTTTCAAAAGATGGTTTAGAGGGAAAAAGTAAGAACTTTTAGTCCAGCAGTTAACACTGCTAGGCCAATAGTTCATACTACTAGGTCTATGGGAACTGTCAAGAGAACTGGGGTCAATGCTTTTAAGACCTCAACATTATGGATATGGAGACCCACCAATTCCAGCAGTGCATCAACAACCATGCAAAAGTATAATTACATTGATGCACGAGGCAGATCCAAGTCAGTAATGGCTTGGGTCCCCAAAGGAAACTAATTTCCTTTATTTTGTGTGGAGGAACATCCAGGTAATAAAGAAGATCAAGGATACTCAGATAGTGGATTTTCCAGGCACATGACTGGAAATAGATCCTACCTTTCAGACTTCAAACCTTTGGATGGTGGATATGTTTCTTTTGGTCATGGCATAGGTGCCAGGATTACTAGTACACGTACAATCTAGACTGGCAGTCTTGATTTTGAGGATGTGTATTATGTGAAGGAGCTTAAATACAATCTCTTTAGTGTGTCACAGATGTGTGACAAAAAGAACTTTGTGTTATTTACTGTCACTGAGTGCCTTATCCTCTTTCATGACTTTAAGTTACCTAGTGACCATGAGGTCTTGCTTAGAGTCCTCAAAAAAGGCAATCTCTACAGTGTTGATATGAAAAACATTGTTCCTAAAGAGAATCTTACTTGTTTGGTTGCAAAAGCATCTCAGGATGAGTCCATGTTATGGCATAGGAGACTTGGTCATATTAATTTCAAAACCATTAACAAGATAGTAAAAGATGGTTTGGTAAGAGGACTGCCTCAAAAACGTTTTCTAAATGACCAGACTTGTGTGGCTTGCCTCAAAGGTAAGCAACACAGAGCTTCTTGTCAGCCCAAGACCTAAAACTCTATTACTCAACCATTATATATGCTTCATATGGACTTATTTAGTCCTACATCTTTGAGTAGTATTCAGCATAAGAGATACTGCCTTGTTGTCACTAATGATTTTGGCAGGTTTACTTGGGTTTTCTTCCTAGGAGCTAAGGATGAAACTTCCAATATTCTAAAGACTTTCATTACAGGAGTAGAGAACCTAGTTGATAAGAAGGTCAAGATTATCAGATGTGACAATGGGACATAATTCAAGAATAGAGTGATGGATGACTTTTGCAGGGAAAATGTATTAAAAGAGAGTTTAGTGTTGCTAGGACTCCTTAGCAAAATGGGGTTGCTGAAAGGAGAAATAGAACCTTGATAGAAGCTGTCAGGACCATGTTAGCCGACTCCAAGCTACCCATGACCTTTAGGGCTAAAGCAGTTAATACTACTTGTTATGTTCAAAACAAGGTTTTAGTAGTTCATTCTCAAAACAAGACAACTTATGAGTTATTTAGAGGTAGATCTCCTACCTTAGAATTCATGAGACCATTTGGCTGTCATGTCACTATTCTCAATACCTTGGATTATTTGGGCAAGTTTGATGGAAAATCGGATGAGAGTTTCTTTGTAGGCTATTCTACTATTAGTAAAGCCTTTAAAGTCTACAACCTTAGAACCATGAAGGTAGAAGAAACCCTGCATGTTGATTTCTTGGAGAACAAGGATGCTGTTATAGGAGAAGGTCCAAAATGGTTGTTTGACCTTGATTCTCTAACCCAATCAATGAACTATGTACCAGTGAATACAGGTACAAATACTAATGATTTTGCAGGTTCAGAAGAATATGTTGATATAGATGAACGAGGCATGGAAGAAGAGTCAGATAACATCTTGGTGCATACCTTGAAAGACAGTTATGAGGTTGCTTCTTCTTCAAAGAATGATGATCAACCATCTCTTTCTGATGTACAAATGGAGAATGATGCTGGTGTGATCAATACTGGTAATGCAAATGCTCAGAACAAAGATATTCCTGAAAGCAGTACAAACAATGATGGTACTGCTAGGCAAAAAGATAATACTGCTGGAAAAAGTTCTAACTCTGATGAACCACCAGTTAGTCCTGCTCCACATACAGATCTTTTTGATGATTTTGGAGCTGATCTCAACAACATTCCTCTCACATATGATGTTCTATCAACTCCTCTGACAAACATTCATAAGAATCATCCTCTTGAAAACATAATTGGAGCTGTACAGTCTAGTGTCAAAACGAGGAGACAATCTCAGTCTGAAGATAAACAAGGTTTGCTTATGTCTATTTATGAAGACATACATCATGAAGAAGCAAACATCTATTTTTTTGGATGTTTCCTCTCCCAAATTGAACCCAAAAATATCTTCAAGGCATTAGAAGATGAAATCTGGGTAGAAGCAATGCAAGAAGAGCTCTTGCAGTTCAAGATTCAGAAAGTATGGATTCTTGTTGATCTACCCAAGGGTATGAGGATGATTGGTACTAAATGGTTTTCAGAGTGAAGAAAGATGAAAGAGGAATTGCGATCAGAAATAAGGCAAGACTTGTGGCTCAAGGCTATACACAAGAAGAGGGAATTAATTATGAAGAATATTTTGCACCAGTGGCTAGGATTGAAGCAATAAGGTTGTTCTTAGCCTATGCTTCCTTTATGGGCTTTATGGTATACCAGATGGATGTCAAGAGTGCTTTCTTGTATGGCACAATTGAAGAGGAGGTCTATGTCTCACAACCTCCAGGTTTTATCGATCCTAATCATCCTAACAAGCTATACAAGGTGGTGAAAGCTCTTTATGGTCTGCATCAGGCACCAAGGGCATGGTATGAAACATTGGCTACATATCGGTTATAGAATGGCTTTTAAAGGGGCAAGATTGATCAGACTTTGTTCATCAAGAAGCTCAAGGTTGACATCCTCCTTGTACAAGTGTATGTAGATGATATTATCTTTAGTGCTACAAAGAAAGAGATGGTATTAAATTTGAAAAGCTGATGCATGACAAATTCCAGATGAGTTCCATGGGTGAACTCACTTTCTTCTTGGGGCTACAAGTGAAGCAGAGACCATATGGTATATTTATCAGTCAAGATAAATATGTGGCTGACATTCTGAGGAAATTCCAATTTACAGATGCCAGAGTAGCTAGCACACCTTTTGACACTGAGAAACCATTGGTGAAAGATGAGTCAGGAGAAGATGTTGATGTTCACACCTACAGATCCATGATTGGGTCTCTAATGTACCTAACATCTTCCAGGCCAGACATTATGTTTGCAGTATGCGTGTGTGCAAGGTTTCAAGTTACTCCCAAGGTTTCTCACCTTACAGCTATGAAGAGGATCTTTAGGTACCTTAAAGGCCATCCTAAGTTGGGCCTATGGTATACTAGAGAGTCCCCTTTTGATCTTGTAGCATATTCAGACAGTGATTATGCTGGTGCCAGTTTGGATAGGAAATCAACAACATGAGGTTGTCAGTTCTTAGGAAGAAGATTGGTTTCCTGGCAATGCAAGAAACAAACCATAGTTGCCACCTCTACAACTGAAGCATAATATGTGGCTGCTGCTAGCTATTACAGTCAAGTACTTTGGACTCAGAACCAACTGCTTGACTATGGGTACTATAATTTATATTGACAATAGCAGTACCATTTGTATTATTAAAAATCTAGTTCACCATTCTAAAACAAAACACATAGAAATAAGACATCATTTCATCAAGGATTGCAATGAGAAAAGGTTAATACAGGTTGTTAAGGTTGATACTGAACATAACTTTGCTGATTTATTAACCAAAGCTTTTGATGTGGGGAGGTTTCAGTACTTGGTCACATGTATTGAAATGCTCAACCCTTAAATGTTTTGATTTCTTCATATTTTTTACACTGGATAACTTTAGTACTGCTAGTTGTATCATATAGTACTGCTTTATATAATTTATACTGCTAGTGCAAATTTATGTGTTGCAGTTAGTCATTCTTTGTACTGTCATAAAGAAAACATCTTGCTTTGTGTTTTATTGGTTTTGGACTAACATTGACAGGTTGTGAAAGAATCATGGGTGCACTGGGCTATGGACTTACATTGTGTGACATGTATCACACCTCAAATGGTAATCAGTTCACCATGTCTTACACACATCAATAATTGACTAGTCCAGAGCAAACAGTTTCTGGTAAAGACTAATCAAATCCGTTTATGGCTGATAGTTTGCCAAAAACTATATGGTTATCAACACACCATGCTTCACAGTAAAGAGTTGGCTAGTCCAGAGTAAACAGCTCTTGGTAAAGACATATCAAATCCGTTGATAGCTCATAGTTTGCTAAAAACTATGCATTTGGCTAATTTAGGGCAGTACTATCTTCAAAAAGTATGGACAATCTTATTTTAAATCTTTCTTAAGTTCATACTGCTAAGTCAAATTTTGCTCAAAAAGTTAGTACTGCTAGGCCAACTTTGTACTGCTAGTATAAAACTTGATACTGCTATATAGCTGTTGATACTGTCATGTTTTAACCGTTTTACAAAATTAGTCGTTGAGTAATTTTCGCTCTCTTACCATACTTATAGGGTTAATTTCTTTAATACTTATCTACTTTCCTGTTCTTAAAGATTTTCTCTTTACGATTAAGTTATCAAAGTCGTAAAATTCTCAAACCCTAATAGTTGGTACTAAAACTCAATTGGCCTTCATAAAACATCAATTCCACCTTAAACGATCATACTGCTATCATTCTCACACTCTCAGGATGGCAAAACTACAGTTTGTTAAGAATCACAACAAGGTGGCTTTCCTATGTAAAACAGAGCAAGGGGATGGATCTCTGTTCTATGAGATTGTGGATTTCCTTAATCAATCATATATCTGGTATGCGTTAACTACTAATCCCACTCTCTATACCTCACACATCAAACAGTTTTGGCATACTGCAACTGCCATAACACTTGATGAGGATAATGAGGAAACAGAAACCTCTGCACTTAGTACAACTGTGGATGGGCAAGATATCTATGTTACCGAGCCATCTCTAAGAAGTCTTCTTCATTTAGATGATTCAAATGGTATCCTAGACTTGCCTAACCCAAAAGTTTTTCAAAACCTTTCAAGAATGGGGTATGATACATCCAAACAACTTTTAACATTTCAAAAAGGATGTTTCTCTCCATAATGGAGATTTCTAATACACACTCTTATTCACTGTCTTAGCCCCAAAAAGACATCATGGGAGCAGTTCAGTAGTAATATTGCTACTGCTCTTGTGTGTCTGGCTACTAACAGAGTTTTCAACTTCTCAAAGTTTATTTTTGATAACATGGTGAAGAATGTGGATTCTACTTCTAAGTTTTTGATGTACTCAAGGTTCACCCAAACTGTTTTACAAGAAAAACAAACCCAGTTATCATCTCACAAACGTATTTTTCCTACCCCTTGCCTGCAACAAAAAGTTTTTACAAATATGGCAATGGGGAATAGACAATATAATGGGGTCATTGTGCTTTTTTTTCCTGAGATGTTAGCAAGAATTTCACAGGTACAGGATGAAGGGTCAGTAAACCCAACTGAACCCCAACACACACCCATTGTGGTTCCACCAATTGCCTATACACCCTCTATCATTCACATCTTTAGGCGAAAAAACAGACAGGTCACTAAGGTCTCTCAGCCTAGTGGTCCTACTCTTACTCCTGCAGTAGATGAGTCTGCCATTGGTAGAAGGGAAGAGGCTGGTACTACTGTCTCAGGCTTAGTAGCTGGGCAGGACATTACCAACATTGATAAGACCTCAATCATGGCAACATCTAATGTGTCAAGTCCTACAAGACTTGATACATGTGATGAAATCCTAAGCCATATGAAAAAACTGGGTGGCTCATTGGATAGTCCTCCTAGGACTGACTCTGAGTCTATGCCTCATGATGCACCAATACCATAAGGTAACACATCTGGTGGTGCTGAAGGTAGTGATAGACTAAAGGAATTGATGGACACTTGTACCAGGCTCACTAAGAAGGTTGAAACCTTGGAACATGATCTGCCTGCCACTAAGAAACTATATGCCAATGTTTACAGGAAGTTGGTGCTCAAAGTAAAGAAATTGGAAGCTAAGGTCAAGATTCTCAAGGCCAAAGACAAAGACTCTGCAGCTGACTCGCCTACTACAGATGATTCAAATGATGGTTTGGGTGATTATCCCAAATAGGGGAGGAAAACAGGAGCTGAAACTAAGGGGAGGCAGTTGGATTTTGAAGAACATCCAGAGGAAGGCACTCAAGGATTTGGTGATGATATGCTACCAGTAGTCATCAACCAGCAGTTGATACTGCTTCAACAAAAGTTGGTACTGCTGCTCTGGATAAAGGCAGAGGAATAGCTTTGGAGTCTGAAGAACCTGAAGTGATAAAGAAAAAGGTTCTTACACAGGTGGACAAGGGTATGAATGCCACATTATGGAGTCATATCAGAACATACTAATAAAAATGCAAGCGGAAGTCTTTTATTAAAATCATGAAAAGTCACAAAACATAAGTCTTCCAAAAGGTCCAAAATATAACCAACAACTGAAGTGAAATAGTTCAAAATACTGAATCAAATGGTAGTTCAAAATGCAAAAGTCCAACAATGGGGGTTCACTAAGGTAGGTCTTCCACTCCTACTCTCGAATCCCATATCCCTGCTCCCAGCTAAATACCTGCCGCATGGAAAAGAAAACACGGCTGAGCTAACGCTCAGTGAACAGATATAAATAAATATGTAAAAACAATACTCAAAATCAGAATCAAATACGCAAAGCTGTAAAAAATATCATAACAAATGGGAAGTCCCAACTGAAGAATAAGCATGATAATCTGAAGAAAAATCCAAGCAATCAAATGAACGAACTAGGAGAGAGAGAGCATGGTAGTCAAATGAATCACATACGAATACTGAATGAATAAGTAGCCAACTGAATAATTGAACAAAATATGGCATGACAAACGAATGAATCAAAATATCAGATAGTCACATAATCACCAAAATTAGAATGTTGCCACGAGCATCAAATACTAAAGGAGATACTCCAATAGCCAAATATACCATATCACATATCATAATCCATATCTGTCAAATCATATCAAATCCCATATCAAATATCATGTCTGCCAAATCATCTCAAAGTGTACATGGGTAGCTAGCCCCAATGTACCAAACTGTGAGGAGGTGTATTGCACACACTCACCATATCACCAAAACTGAACTGAGTACCTAGGATGCATCCATACGCTCCCTGCAAAACAAATCAAATATACATATGCCAGTTCGAGACTGTACATACGTATTCATAATGGCCAAGTGTACACATATCATAATCATATCAAAAAGGGAACGTCGTGGACTAATCACACCGCCACGGATAGTGTCATGCCATTGGTGCATCAATGACATTGCCATGGTACCTCTATAGCTAGTTAGCTCTGGAAACTGAACAAAATGAATCATATCATATCATATCAATAATCATATCATACCAACTGATCATATCAACATAAGGGAATCATATCAAAGCAAGGATCTCAAACGGATATCATATCAAACGAACAACTAATCGAATATCAAATCAGATGATTATACCAAAGCGAATCAAACGAATCATATCAAATCAAAACAAACAAAATACGAATAGAATATCAAATATGAACAAGAGTCATGAGAGAAAAGAAGTCGCATTACTGATATGACGGAATATCTGTACCTCAAATCGTAAAGAAATCACCACAAAACACACAATGCAAAGAAAGCTACTCCTTCCTCCGCGGATCTACATGAATAATGATTGTTTAATACTTCATAATTTTAGCGTTCACAGTTATTCATATTTCATAATTAAGGTTTCTTTCTGTTTTTAGAAACTTTCTGAATTAAGTAACTTTTCGAATTAAGAAATTTCCATATTTAGTAAGTATTCATATTTAATTAACTTTAATACTTTAGAGTTATAAATGACAATCAATAGACTTAAAAGGTTTAATATAATAATTATCATAGTTTTAGGATCTTTGATAACATATTAGTAAAGTCTAGGGTTTACATGTGACCATGACCAAAGCTTAAGGTCTAAAATGAAATAAACTTAAAAATATATATATATATATATATATATATATATATATATATATATATTTATATATATATATATCTTAAATACAGATTTATAAGGTTACATATACGCTTTACATTTTCATTTCCATATACATCTCCCTCGACACCCTTTCAAAACACTAAACGCCTCACACATAAGTTCCGCGATCACTCTCGAACTTACCCCCCACAAGACCAAGCTCATACTCATTTCTTACCCATTTCTAGCGAGACAAAAACTAAAGGCAACATGTTGTGTGACTCAAATAGTTACCCACAACCGACACATGTAAACTTGTTTTACTCATCTTATTCGACACTATGAACAGACACGCACAAGGCACTCCTTTTCAGTCCAACCCACACATGCAATCTATTCCCAGTTTCATATCCCCTTTTCAGACCAACACACGCACAACCCACGCATGCAATTTATTCTTAGTTTCATGTCTTTGAAGACTATACACACGACACACAAAGAAATGGTTTATACGCATGGTAGTTGCATGATCATCATTCATAAATATTTCATACACACTCTCACCCTTTTCCTTTTGTTTATTACACAATATACATGCATGATCTATCTCCAATATTTATACACGTATTTTAGAGCTCAAAATGAATGTCGCGAAATCCGACTTAGGGACGTATATGATAGCAAAACAGAATAGAGGTTTAAGAATGACTATAACTCAGTTTCCATGATTTATATGACCAAATTAGTTGTTATTTGAACATAGTTTAAATGAAGAGATATGGGATGCGAAATCCAACTATTTGTTTTTTTACACATTATAAACGTATATATATATGTATGCTATATATATGACTGTCGAAAGAATGGAACAAAGAGGTCGAGATACCTTGGGTCGGATACTTAGAACGAAACAAGAATACAAGAGTCAAAACCAACACTTTCGACCCAAAAATTTCGAACCCAAAACAGAATAGGGCACGTTTGAGTAAGTAGTAGTGGGTGTTATTAACCATCGCGTGGCCCAATAAGACGAACGAAGCAATGAACACTGGAAAGACAAATGTGACGACTAAATAAGTATCACATCACTTGTCATAGACAAATAATATGATACTATGGGGACATGACGGCGTATATGGCCGAATGGCCCAACATCCGGAAGGTCAAAAGACCGAAGGGCCAACGAACCGAAAGGTCCAAGAACTGGAAGGATCATTGACCTGACACCACATTTGACATTTAGCCTGGAAATAGTTCATCTTATTATCCCCTGGGTGTCAGAATCAGTGTCAGGCGCAGAGTCAGAGACAATGTCAGTGGCAACGGTAGCGACAGTGTCAGAGATAGCGACCAAGACAGCAACTAGTTATGATCAGCTTACAGTATAAATACACATACAGTAACTGGTAAAAAGGTATCATTTTCAATATACACGCACACTTATTATACAACCATTCGGTGAACCCTTTACTTACTCTTACGCCAGAGCTTCGTCCTGGGGTCACACCCGGAGCGAGGCTAACACGTTTGCTACATCCTCGCAGGTATCCGAAGGGCTTAACTCAACAAGACCGAAGGATATTGGAGGATCCTCACTACCTCACGAAAAAATACTTCAACAAACACAATATAGAACTTGGCCATATATGGGATATCATATAAGAAACATTTTATTAATGTTTACACATGGGTAATGTTTAAACGACCCTCTTACGGTACTGATGAATATACACACTTTTAATTGTGGGGGGATTTTCATATATCCCCACATACACACCTATATTTACATATTTCCTCAAATACAAGTTTTTTATGCATGATGTACAAGCCTGTTAAAGCACTGTTTGGGGAAATATGTAAATATGGGTGTGTATGTGGGGATATATGTAAATGCCCCTTAATTGTGAACTCATACATATGCTATTAAATGTTAATATATCTTTTAGTATATAATATGAACTAAAAAAATTGCTATAAAGGTAGTTACTATTATCCTATATACTAAAAATGGGGTAATAGTGCTCACGCTACAGTGCTCTTGGGTTATGTGGTTCCATGCTATTGGTGGTTTGGTGTTAACTGGCCAAATGTCGAAGCCTCATTTGTTTCAACCTTTGGTCTATAGTGTTTTTTGTGAGGGATTCTACATTAACATGTATTGTAAAAATATAAAAATATAAAATATAAAAATATAAGTTCAAAAAAATATATATATATATATATAAATATTTGTGATATACTAACCATCTCCACACACTTCTCCGGCTTTCTCTTTCCTCCTCTCCCACACATTCTTCTCCATCTCCACACACTTCTCCGGCCAAATGTCGAAGCCTCATTTGTTTCAACCGATGTTGCGTGAAGATTCTTCACCAAAAGCTTAAGCGTAGATTACATTTCCTACGCGTAGAATGAGTGTTTTGACCAAAAGTATGCTTACGCGTAAACTGTCCAGAAATGTGTAAAACACGATTTTTCACCCAAAAACACATTTTCAAATGATTTCTTTTGCACAAACTTCTTCCAAAACACTTAAAGATCATTAAAAACTACAACTTTAACCTTAAAAACACGTAAAAATAAAAACTTTAAGCAAAAAGCTTGCGTTTTTAAATAAAAAACGAAACTGTCTTGTAAAGTTTTAACAAAAAACGAACACAAACACTCCTAAACCATTGTTAGGCGATTGATACCAATCGTAGGACCTTGTTTTTCTCAACCTTATCACGTCTACCAAGCTTACCAAATGATATAACACATAAAACAAACACACACGCTTATGCGTAGAGATGAAGCTAGAAAGATGAAGATGGTGACTTGAATGAATGATATGTCGTGTATGCGTAGAGAGAAAAAGATAAAAAGATAACTTGTATTGCAAATAGAAAACACACACAAACACACTCAAGCACACCCCTCAAATGACACATTTGAGGGGTATTTATACTCTAAATACTAAACGCCCTAACAGGCTTTCCATGGGCTTCGTGGGTATGAATTGGACTTGGATTGGATTACTACTTAGTAAAGGCTAGCTTAACATAACTTATACTCATTTAGCTTAATCCAATCCACGAGCCCGTTGACTATTCTAAAACGATATCAACACACGTTGCAAAGTTCCTAAATGTAAATGACCATCACTTCTATTAAATATTATTAAGGCTAACAATCTCCCCCTAAGGGGTGGTCATTCAAAAGATGCTCCACTTGATAAGATCTTTAAACTTCTTGAGCTTGAACTTTGTGTGTCGATATAGAATAGTCCTGATTCTTTGTTCCTTCATGCTTTGTGATCAGATAATGGTGTAATCTGCAGTTTGTCAACTTCTTAGGATAGGTGTCTCCACGTCTTTCTCCACCATGCTCACACTTCCTTTGACTTGAAATTTACAATGTTGTGAAGTTCTCTAGTCTTTAAACTTTGTAGATTCTTTGACGAAGAATCATCTTTAACTTTGAGTTGCCTTTGATTTTGGTGAGAACTTTCATGTGATGTTGGTATGAGCATGGGAAGATGGTGCGGTCTTTCCTCTAGGGAACAATCATCAGTACCTGCATGAATATGTTAGTTGAAAATACCAATCGATCATTGTGGACTTTTCTAAAAGAATTGACCACTACAATTGTTTTACTTATGAATGTCTTGATTCCATTCACCTTGGTCGGGCGAATCAGCCGTCCTAATCTCGTTTAGGGATAGATGGCATTACATTGAATAAATCCAAGTAACGACCCACGTTTTCAGGATTCAATTCGTGAAAGGAATCTCCTTGGCGGGATTTCCAGCACTTATAAGTTCGAATGTCGAGGGTGTTAACAGCATAGTGTGAAAACACATCTCTAATTCTTACAAAGGCTGTTACCTAAAGTGGAGGCCCTCAAGAAGGCTGACACGATATACCGAAGTATATCTACAATTCAGGTGAGTCGCTGAAATACACCGAAGCATCACTTCACGACTGTAGACCATTTGAGACACACTAAGCGTAATCCATAAAGAATTACCGAAGTGACCTGCTGTCAGGGCTGTTTTATGTTGACCCTGGCAGGAATTTCCATTCAATCACTGAGGATCACTATTGTAAATCCTCTCATAAATGTTCTGGCAGATTGCTAAGATCTGCGTAGGACTCTAGAAAATATCACATGTGTTCTTATTGATGAACAACAAGTGATGAAATATTAAGTGTTCCTATGAGATCTTTTAATGAATCTCGTGGCTCTAGACTCAATCAGTGCATTTTGGTTTTCCTAAGCGGAGACTAGGGAGAGGGTCTCTTTCTTCAATACCAACGATCTCTAAGAGAAAGTCGATAGATTATGTAGGGTTCCCAGTGAGAATGAAACAAATCCTTTTAAGAGGAATTGAGTGGCTAGAAGGTTAGGTTCAGTGCGTCACTGGGTCGATGACAACTTTTGTTCTTCAATATCGGTGTCATCTAGTGACAACCAGTAGCATATGAATTGAACCCGGTTTCTGCCCTAAGGTTGATTATGGAGGGCTATTTCTTTTCAACCTTTTTCATTACATTTCTTTTTAATTCTTCAACCCCTTCTTTCTCCTTTCTCACATTACTCCTTTTTTTCAATCATACCTAAGGACATCTAATACAGTCTATAGGTATTGTCCTTGGGTAGATCCCTCCGGCTCTGGCAGATCATAGGACGGATTTTCCTATCCTTAGTCACCTTATAACTCCATGACTATCCTATGTTGCCATAAAACCTTTTTCTTGAAAATCTCTCAAAGTTTTTATGATTATCAAAAACATTTTGTTAACACCTTGAGAGTATTGAATTTTCAGAAACACTCCCCCTTCACATGTGCTTATGTTGTTTTAACTTAAATCTGCACAGAGAGGGTAGAGTTTGCACTTTTTGTATTGATCGGCTCATAATAGACAATTCCCCATGAGACACGATTACGTTGCTTAGTTAAAGAGTTCCATTGACAGTTTTTAGGGGACAATTAGCTCTAATAACTAACTTGAAGTTGTAAACACTTCTTGAAAAGAAGGTTAGACCCATGAAAGTGCATGTCTATTACGAGTTTCTCGAAATGGTACATTTGCTGACTTTGATTTCTCGTCAATTCATTGGTTCCGACTGAGTCGAGCTCTTTTTAGATTCAAACACCGATCATAAAACATTTTCGATCACATTTTAATCACGTCATCTCCCCCTCAAAAATAGCATATTCGTGATATTTTTTATATCAACGGATTAAACAAAATTTTTAGAAACTTTTGGGGAGACAAACGGATTTGATTTAAGCATGAAAATGGAACATTTTGGTTTTATACTCCCCCTTTAAGAAAGCATAATCAATAAAGGGTTTTGGAGGGAGTTATCTTGAGCACAAAATATTTTGAAAGATTTTGAAAAAACTTTTTGAACAATCTTGAAAAGGTGCTTAAGATGATGATGATTTCTCACCAGTTTTAAATGTAGTGCACTGAAGCGTACACTAGATTTTTCTTTTAGAAAATCAAGTTTTGATTTGAAATAATCAAAAGTCATCATTTTATGTCCGGGTTTCGTACTGAAGTATACTAAAGCCATTGTGAAAGAAATTTTGAGAAACGACATGTTTTTAAAAAACATTTAAAGAACTCTCGCTCAAGAATCGGTACATGTCCGTATCATTGATGAATGGCATTTCTAGAAACGTACAGAATATCGATTATACGAGAGACATGTCGTGAGAAGAATATTTTTTGGATTTTTGATTTTATATTGTTTTTGAATTTTTTGAAAGTTTTATATTTTTATATTTTGCTTTTGATGGTTTTTCAAATTTTGTATTTGGTTTTTCAAAAATATGTACAGCGAAGCTTTTTGGAAATCATGTTCAAGAAGATTCGAGAAGACGTTCTAACTCCTCAGGGGTTAGGCTTCGCATTCCAATTCGTCAAACTAAATCGTCAAACCTTTCTTTTGGAAGGGCTTTAGTAAATAGGTCGGCGAGTTGGTAATCTGTCTTCACAAAAAATAATTCAACATTACCTTCTTCCACGTGCTCTTTGATGAAGTGGTAGTGGACACGGAGATGCTTAGTCTTTGAGTGATGAACAGGATTGCATGAGATGGATATGGCACTTTTTGAGTCACAATACATAGGTATTTTATCGAAAGTAAAGCCATAATCTGTGAGTTGTGTCCTCATTCATAGAACTTGAGCACAACACGCAGATAGAGATACATACTCGGCTTCATCGGTTGAAAGTGCAGTACAATCTTGTTTCTTTGAAGACTAGCTTACTAACTTTTCTCCCAAAAATTGTGCTCCTCCTGATGTACTTTTTGCTGTAACTTGATCACCTGCGTGGTCCGCATCTAAAAAGGCTATTAGATCAAATCTGAATTCCTTCGGATACCAAAGTCCCATGTGAATGGATGTCTTCACGTACCGAAAGATCCGTTTAACCTCTTTGAGGTGCAGTTCGGTAGGCTTTGCCTAAAACCGTGCTAATAAGCAAACAACAAATTGAATATCTGGTCGACTAGCAGTGAGGTACATGAGAGAACCAATCATGCTCCGATATTTCTTCGGATCAATAGGTTTCCCATATAAATCGGCTCTAATTTTTGGTAAATTTACCATTGGTGTTCCGATCGAATCACAATTATCCATACCATGTTTCTTTAAAATCTCAGTTGTATATTTAGATTGATTAATAAAAATTCCACGAAGGGATTGATGTATTTGTAAACCAAGAAAAAATTTTAGTTCCCCCATCATGGAAATTTCAAATTTGCTTTTCATGAGATTTTCAAAATGTTTTGAAAGATTCGGATTAGTTGACCCAAAAATGATGTCATCCACGTAAATCTGAACAATCAAAATGTCATTGTTGTATGTTCGAGTAAACATGGTAGGATCAACAGTTCTTTTGGTGAAATTATTTTTGAGAAGGAAAGAGGTTAGTTTGTCATACCACGCTCTCGGAGCTTGTTTCAAACCATAGATTGCCTTTTTGAGTTTGTAGACGTAGTCTGGATGTTCCATGTCTATGAAGCTTTCTGTCTGACTCAAATACACTTCTTTTTTCAAAGTTCCATTCAAAAACGTAGTCTTAATGTCCATCTGATAAACCGTGATGTTTTTGTGAGCTGCATAGGCTAAGAATATCCTGACTGCTTCAAGTCTGGCTACCGGCGCGAATGACTCCTCGAAATCTATCCCTTCCTCTTGTCTGTATCCTTTGGCCACAAGACGAGCTTTGTTGCGAATTACAGTCATCTCTTCGTCCTTTTTGTTCTTCCATAACCATTTGAGATCAATGACTCGAATGTCAATTGGTCTAAGAACCAGATCCCAAGAGTCATGTAGACGGTATTGGAGAAGTTCCTCCTGCATCGCTTCTATCCAAGAGTTTTCTGCCATTGCCTCTCGAATGTTCTTTGGTTCTTTTGTGCTAATTGAGCAAAGATAAATGCACAAGTCGCAGTTTGTAGCAAGTTGGCGTCTCGTCTGAAATGGCCTTGAAGGTTCACCAATAACTTGTTCAATTGGATGGTCTTTTGTCCACTTCAGAGTAGAAGGATACCGTGAATTTAACGAATGCGAGTTAGATGGTTCTCGTAAGTTTGAAGATGATTCAGCTGATTCAGTTGTAAACGGGTTTTCGAATAAGTCTTCATCTAACGTTGCATCGTTTTGGTTTTGAGTAGGTTCTTCTTGAAATTATGTGGTTTGATTTTGCTCATCAACTGTTGGTAGAACGGTTTCAAGAACTGGAGTTGTAGTAGATGATGTCGATGGAGTTGGAGCAGTAGTTTCGACTATGGTAGATGCATCTTCTGTTGGTGGTGGTAGATGATATTGAGGGGGTGCAGCGGAATGATGGTTTGATGCATTTGTCGAAGTTCCACCATAGTATTCATCGAACATTAACTCGAAGAAATTCTCCCATTCTTGTTCTGAAGGATTGTCAAACGAAGTTGATGGAGCTCTTTGTTGTACGAGTCCTGAACTGATGTGTCCAGAAGTCTGCGGGTTTAGTGTGGGTTCTAGAGCGAGTCTCTCAGAAGCCATTTGTGAAAGTTCATCAAAATTCACATTCATCGTCTCCATTATCTTCCTAGTTCTTCTGTTATATACCCTGAATTCCCTCGAGTTATCTGAGTATCCAATGAAGATTCCAATATCACCTTTAGCTTTCAGTTTACCTAGATCTTCTCTGTCGTTCGTTGGATAGCACAAAGCGCCAAATACGTGAAGGTAAGAGATATCAGGTTTTCTGTTGTTCACTAGTTCATATGGGGTTTTATTGAATCATGGATGGATGAGGGATCGGTTCTGAGTGAAACAAGCAGTGGCAATAACATCAGCCCATAGAAATAACGGTGCACTAGAATAAATTAGCATTGTGCGAGCAGCTTCCACAAGAGTTTGATTCCTTCTTTCAACTACCACATTCTGCTGTGGAGTTCTAACAACTGATGTCTGATGTGTGATTCCAACATCTTCAAAATAAGTTCTTAACTCCTGATTTGTAAATTCTGTGCCGTTGTCTGTTCGCACTACCCTTATTGGAGCTTGAAGAAGAACTTGAATTCGCTTCAGAAAGGTGATGATGATGCCTGGTTCTTTTGATCTCAGAAACTTAACCCATGTATATCTTGAATAGTCATCGACGATAACAAGAATATACTTTTTCCCATTAATGCTTTCAACTCTCATTGGGCCACATAAGTCCATGTGCAACATATGCAACTTTGTTTCCGAACTAGGTACGGATTTGGGTTTATATGATGCTCTTTTGCTTTTTCCTTGTTCGCATGATGGACATAAGTGATCCTTGGTGTATTTGAACTTTGGAAGTCCGTTGACGATGTTGTCTTTGGCAAGCTTGTTGATAGTGTTGAAATTGAGATGGGATAATCTTCGATGCCACAACCAGGACTTTGTTCCAGATGCTCGTGTCATAAGACAGATTAGTGATGAAGAGGCCAATTGGTTTATGTCGATAGCATACAAGTTTGTATCACGATTCCCTGTTAAGAGATCAGTGCCATCCAAGTTTCTAACGAAGCAAGCATTTTTCCTAAAAGCAACCTCTAAATCTGCATCACAGAACTGCCCGACTGAAAACAAATTGTGTCCCAACCCTTCGACATAGTAAACCCGAGTGATCAAATAATTTCCAAAAGGTGGATCTCCATAACCCATGATAGCTGCTACATGATCATTTCCAAAGCGTAGGGTTCCCATGAATTTCCAGACGAAATTGATCAGTAGCTTCAAATTCCTGGTCATGTGCTTGGAGCAACCCGAGTCGACGATCCAAAGACATATTTTGATAACCTGCCAAGAACAGAAGAAGAAGTTTTTGGAAACCGTTTGGATTTTGGTTCCTTTGGGTTAGAGGTAAAATCCTGATCACACTCATAGAAGTTTTCTATTGGGTATACTGATTTAGCACTCATTCTACCATTCTGGAGTGTGAACATTCTACCCTTTGGTTTCCAAATATCATCCCTAAAGTAAAGACTATGCTTCTTATCAGTAGTGTAAGACCTAAATCTTGCAACTAAACTTCTTATTGGTTTAGCATAAGTTCTTTTTGGAACGTTCTTCTGAACAGGCTTAACATACTCATTCTTAGAAACACAATCATCATGAACATTAGTTAAAGATTTCTTGCAAGTTACACAAACAGATTCAACACATTTATTAAACTTAGCAAGTTTCATAGGTTCATTACATTCAGATGAAATGTCTTTCTTATTAAAAAGCGGTAAATTCCTAGGGTGTTCTTCTACTTTCTTCTCTTTATTCAAGCTACTACTCTTAGAGGCAGGCGAGACTTTATTGATCCTTGTATTGCTCTTAGGCTTTAGTCTGCTGCTCCTAGAGGTGCTTTCTAGTCCTGCAGAAGGTAAGGCACACGCATTAGGGTTCACATTTTTATCAAGATAAGTTGTTTCGGCTTTCCTAGTCTCTTTAGAGTGCTTGTTTAAACTTATGTCGTTTGTTCCATATGGTTTAGATGTGGAGGCAGACACATTAGTGGTACTCATCTTAAAAAGGCCAGGTGCTAAAACTTTTGTATTCTTAATAACCACTTTTTCATTTTCAAGAATCTTTTCTTTTTGCTTAGGCAAGGCAGGTGGAGTGACTGGTTTTGACAAATTTATTTTCTCATTGACTTTTGGAGAAGGCAGAGAAATAGACATTTTTGGTTTAAAAACCTATTTTGTAACATTTGCTTTCTCCTCAGTCAATGGTTTTGCAATCTTTGTATCCACAGCCTTTCCTTTTTGACATTCCCGCTGAGCCCTCAAAAGATCATTTTGTTCTTTCATGTTCTTGTAGGCACGCTCATACGACAGTTTGTCATACTTGCATTCCTCCATTTTTCGATCAAGTTGTTTAAAATATGAGACATTTTCTTTTTCAAGTTTTTCAAGAGCTTTTTTATATTTTGAAACAATTATGGAGGTCTCAGACTGGAGTCTTTCATGGTCTTCAACAGAATTTGTTTGTAAAACAATGGACATGATATCAGTGGTTATAACATCTTCGAAGAGAGAATCATTTAAATTTTCCAAAACTTTGATGTGTTCAAAACATTCATTAGCTTTCTTTGCCAAGGATTTATGGTCCTTGACAAAGTCACATGTTTCTTTCAAAAATGCTTGTTCAAAATGAATTACCCTCGCATTGATGTTATTTAGCGGAGTGGCAATTTGAGTTTCAAAACCCTTTTTCATTTCATCATCAAAACTAGAAAACCAGTTGTTAGTACTGATGTTGATTTTAGATTTAACAATCTGTTGAAGTTGCTCAATTCTAGTTTTAACGTCATCTAAAATGCTTCTAGCATCACTTGTGTTAAAAGGATTATTTGAAGACATTTGTTCTATGTTCAAAAATGATTTTGAGACAACTACAGGTTTTGAAACTGGTTTTGAAATTGGTTTTGAAACTGGTTTTGACTCTGTGTTTGAAACACTGGGCGTTATGGAAAACTTTGACTTTTCTTTTTGAGGAACAAAAGTAATGCCATAAAATTTGTTATATTTGTTGTAGTCGATTGGTTTTATTTCATGATTCTTTTGTTTCATTTTTTATCTACTCTCATCAGATAGTTCTAACGTTTCATAAGAATCACGAACATATATGGGTTCATGCAAAGCTTTTCCATTGTTCAAAACATTCTGCTCTCTCTGAGCTTTCTTGAGTGCACAAGGAGTTTTGTTACCAAGAGCCATTTTTTGTATTGTATGATAATACAGATTTGTTTGATTAATTAGCATACTGGTTGTTTTAGCTGAATGACCCGTTGTAACAAGCAAATTTTCCAATTTTTTGATTTTTTCATTTTTATCAAGAATTTCATCAAGAAGAGAATCTTCTCGTTTTGAAAAATCAGCAATCAACTTTTTCTTCTCTTTTTCAAGATCAGAATAGGTTGCTTTTTGTTTAGAAAGTTAGTTTTTGAGATCAGAAATTTCCTCGTTTAAAGATTTTATTTTTAAGCTCAAATTAACGTCAAGTGTGTCATACTTTATTTGCAATTGTTTTTCTCTTAAAACAGAATTTCGATAACCAATTTCTAATTCTGACTCTTTGTTTTTATGAAATTCAAAAGCTTTTGCATTCTCCTTGTACCTCTCAAGCTCAGCGATCAATTTATCATTCGCGGCCTTAACATCGCGATTGACCTTTTTAACTTTCTCTACTTCAATGCCACAATTATTAATTAATGATTCAAATAAAGCACGTGTTTCCTCATCAGTCTTAGTATTTTGTGCCACAAAGCCTCCATTAGGATCCACATATGGAGTTTCATAGATAATATTGCTACTACTCTGATTGTCCAGGTATGTATCATAAGTGGGTGCTGGCGTCACAGAATGTTGTTCATCATGAGTAAACACATCAAATATGACATTGTTATAGCATGGATCAATGATTAGTACCTCATATACTGCATTGGCGTCATAAACAGGAGGTACGTCAGAATCAGTGTCGTGCTTAACTTCCTGAAGATTTGCCATGAAGATGCAGTTCGCATTGATATCTTCTCGATCTTCCATTTCATCCATAATAGCAAAAAAGTCATGTTCCTCAGCACTCAACTGCATCCCTGCTTCAGACTTCTGTGCCAACAGCATTGCTTTCTGAAGATACGCAGAATTCGTCTTTTTCGGCTTAGTGGGACAATTCCTTGCAATGTGACCCACTCCTTGACAGTTGTAACACTTAACCTGATTACCCTGATTCACATTTCCAGAATTCGCAACGACTAGAGCTGCAACATTCCCATTCGGATTACCCACTATTCCATTCCCAACATTCTGACCCATCTGATTTCCAACATTCTGACCCATCTAATTTCCAACATTCTGACCAATCTGATTACCATTATACGGAACCGCCTGATTACCCATGTGAAATCCAGTAGCATATCCCTGCTGATTCCCAATAACTCCAACCATTTGTCCTTGTTGACCCATATTCACACCCGGCTGTGCAATATTCCTGTTGCGAGTGTTTAAAGAAATCCTTTGGTTGTTGTTAGTTGGTGTGGAATAGCGTCCTTTGAATACTTTAGTCAAATAAGCAAATGCATTTGACAAAGCCTCTGTTTGTTTAGCTTTAAGGTCGGTGATTCCTGCGTCCTGGTATTGTGGATACTGTTGTTGATTGACTTGTTGTTCTGGAGGGTAGAATTCTTGTTGAGGGATAACAGCTTGTGGTTGTGGAATGTATTGCTGCAAGTTGTTGTTATTAGAAGATGATGAAGCTTTTTGTTGTGTGTTCACTAGAGTTTGAGTCTTTGCAATGAGTGCCAAGGGATCGTGATTCTTTGCCAATCTATCTTTCCTAACTTCATTGACTTCAGCTTGGTTTTGTTTCAGAAAATCGTAGAGTTGATCAAAGTTCACATGATGTAAGTCCTTTGTTTGATTGACAATAGTGACATAGCGTCCCCATTCTTCTTGAAGATTGTTAAGGAATTTGATGTTGCTCACGATAGTCTTGGGTGTCAACTTGTTTCTGATAAGCTCATTCATCAAAGTGCAAAACCTTTCATAGTAGGATTCAATGGATTCTCCTGGTGTTGGTGTAAACTTCTCCCATTCAGTTAGCAGCTTGTTCTCCATGTCTTGTTTACAAATTTATGTTCCATAACATAGCCTTCTAACACGTTCCCACATATCGTAAGCAGTGTCACAGCTGTCTACAGCAGCAAAGATGTCTCTTGGTAATCACAGTTGGACAATGTGTATTGCCATGTCATCTGCTTCGATCTGCTTCTTATCCTCGTCAGTGTATTCTGATTCATCTTGATCATGAAAAGATGGTGGGACGGGAGGTGTTGCATCAAGAATTACAGGGTCTTGGACTTTTCGTGGCTTGAAGGGTCCATTGGTAATGGATTGAATCATGATTTTTCCATTAGGTTTGGTCTTCATATAGCGGAGCATACGACTTGTCCATTGAAGAAATCCACCTTTTTCCAGCATAGGGGGACGGTTTTTGGCACCGGCTGCATGAATGTCTTGTTGAGTTGCCATTGATGAAGGTATTACTGATAAAGTTGATGTAGGATCGATTCAATGATAAAGGAGTTGTGTTTGATGAAGATTAACCACGGTTTGTGTAGTGAAAATTTGGACTTAAAACTTAAAAACTTCAATAACTGCTGTTCGGAGCATTTTTAGGACTTGAAGGTTGACCTAAATGATTCATTCGGTGTGCCAATCTCCTCGTTCTCACGGTCGTTTTGATGGGTAGAAAGCTGAAAACGGAGTTACGGTTCAAAAGTTATGGCCGTTTGAAGTTTTGCTGAAGAACTTACTCGTAAACTTGTTCTTAGGCGTAGGATTTAGTGCTTAGACGTAAACATCCTTAGGCGTAGACTTCCTTAGGCGTAGGATTCCTTAGGCGTAGGATGTAGCGTATGCATAAACTCTAACTTACGCGTAAACGTAAGGTTAAGCGTAAGCTTATGCGTAAACTATACACTTAGAAGTAAAGGACCTTACGCGTAAGATATAACTTAGGCGTAGAAGTGCTTAGGCGTCAGCTTAGGTTTGAAACCAAAATCCTTCACACTTGTCCAAGTGTGAGAGATATCCACAAGTCGAAGTATTCCACAAACTTATCCAAGTGAGGGAAGTATTGAGTAACCGATGTTGCACGAAGATTCTTCACCAAAAGCTTAAGCGTAGATTACACTTCTTACGCGTAGAATGAGTGTTTTGACCAAAAGTATGCTTACGCGTAAACTGTCCAAAAATCTGTAAAACACGATTTTTCACCCAAAAACAAATTTCCAAAGGATTTCTTTTGCACAAACTTCTTCCAAAACACTTAAAAATCATTAAAAACTACAACTTTAACCTTAAAAACACATAAAAATAAAAACTTTAAGCAAAAAGCTTGCGTTTTTAAATAAAAAACAAAACTTTCTTGTAAAGTTTTATCAAAAAACGAACACAAACGCTCCTAAACCATTGTTAGGCGATTGATACCAGTTGTAGGACCTTGTTTTTCTCAACCTTATCACGTATACCAAGCTTACCAAATGATATAACACATAAAACAAACACACAGGCTTATGCGTAGAGATGAAGCTAGAAAGATGAAGATGGTGACTTGAATGAATGATATGTCATGTACGTGTAGAGAGAAAAAGATGAAAAGATAACTTGTATTGCAAATAGAAAACACACACAAACACACTCAAGCACACCCCTCAAATGACACATTTGAGGGGTATTTATACTCTAAATACTAAACGCCCTAATGGGCTTTCCATGGGCTTCGTGGGTATGGATTGGACTTGGATTGGATTACTACTTAGTAAAGGCTAGCTTAACATAACTTATACCCATTTAGATTAGTCCAATCCACGAGCCTGTTGACTATTCTAAAACGATATCAAAATACGTTACAACGTTCCTAAACGTGAATGACCATCACTTCTATTAAATATTATTAAGGCTAACATTACTCTTTTGCTTAAATTACAAAATTTGTCCTAGTGGTAGTATAAAAACTCTCATATAGGGTTTTATTACTTCAAACCCTAATAAAAAAAAAGAGTAAACTACACTGTTGGTCCCTAATCTTGTACCAAAACATCACTCTGGGACAAAACTTGCCTTTTTCATTGTGGGGAGTCCAAAACAAGGTTTTTATAGTCTAAATCAGTCCCTTGATCATTTTCCGTTAGTCAACGTCTGTTATCTTTTGCCAAATTCTTTAAATTACTATTTTGCCCACATATAAATTCATTCATCTACCTTTTTCATTCATTCATCCGAACTAAAAATTCATCATCTCCCTACCACATGGCCCTTTTCCAATTGAACAACTTCAGGTTTAACACAATCATGGAATGATATTCAACATGGCCCTTTTCCAATTGAACAGCTTTAGGTTTTTAATTCAATCCAATCTTTACTTTTTTTCTTAACTTTTTATTGCTTAATCTAGTCTTTTTATTAATGGGTTTTGTTTTAATTTGATTATTAGTGCTTATTTTTCTATGTTCTTATTTTTTCCCTGATAACGCTCAGATTGTACATGTTTTCAGTAGCATTATGTGTGCTTTTGTATATGTTATTTGGTTATATTTGTATGATTTGAGTACTTAATCGCATCAAAAGATGTTTGTCAAGTATCTATAACCAAGTGCAGGGAAACAGAAGGAAAAGTAAAAGAATGTTCGATAAAAGGAAGATTCCCGTTTAAGTGAAGCATGTCAAGCGCAAATCAGCATTTCAAGTATCATAGAAGACCAAGATGATTGAAGAACCAAGCTCTATAGGTCAAGATAAAGTTAAAGGTCAATTTTCCATCACTCAAGAAGACCAGCCGAATCGGTTGCTCCCATAATCAGATCGGCTGGATTGTGGTCAAATTATGCCTTTGAAGTCGGACCAACCGATCGGTTGCCATCCGCAACTGATTCGGTTGGGGTATTGCTAGAAGACCAACCAGATCGGCTGGTCATGTGACCGATCCGGTTGGAAGACTTGTTTCTGCCATTTCTTCATCATTAAGCTTCCCCATTGTATCTAAACGATTCTAGGTCCTTCTCTTCGTGTATTCTAGACCCTTCCTAACTCCTTGGAGGCCAAGTTGTGCAATTAATACCCTAGGCCTTGGAACTAGTATAAATAGAGACCTCTTGTGAGCATATGAGACACACACTTCAATACAACTCGCTCTACTCATCAAACAAAGCTCTTTGCTCTCAAATTCGTTCTTAGAAGTCCAGGAAAGTTTGGAGTTCCGGAAGTACCACATTTGGAGGTCAAACCACCAAGGAGTCTACCCCAATACTTTGGGAATCATTACTTCACCATTTGTAATCTTATTCCAAGCATTGTAAGACTCTTAATCATGTTTTCTAATGTTCAAAGTTCTGAGTTTATGTTTATGTTTGCTATGAGTGGCTAGTTTCTTTATACATTTTCTAAAATGATGTTAATTATCATGTGATTAGTTTGTGATTGTGTTAACATGTTTTAATTCAATTTCAAGTTGATTCTAAGATCAAATTGTGCTATAGTTTCATAGTGACATTTGTTAATCAAGTTTGACTAGTTGATAGTAATCATAGAGGTCGAAAGAACTTATTGTTATTCAACTAGTTATAATCATTTTGTCTATGGATGATTGTTTTTACCCATTATTCTTGATTAAACAAAGAAACCAAAGTGTGGTTGTAATAAGAACGCTTTTTTATTATCAAGTTGGATTGATTGGAAACATCTAAAAGGTCATAAGATTAGTTGTTTACAATCAATTGTAACCTTTTGTCTATAATCGGTTACCTTTTGTTTTGACCATTTCCTAAGCAAGTTTGATAAAGCAAATGGATGTTTTTGTGTTTAAGTTTGTGAAAGTAAACTTATGAAACTTGAATTGATCTTGAATTGATTGGTTAAACTTAATGCTTGTTTTTATGAACTAAAATCTTGACGAAGGTTTAACTTGTAAGAACAATATATTAGAACACCAACTAATTATCATAACCAACATGTTAAGAGGTTAACACAATCATACTAATCAAGGATAAGAAACTAGTTTAAGCAAGTGTAGTTTTTAATCATCTGAATTTCATTATATCTATTTTTGTTGTTATATGCTTTTGGATTGCCTTAGTTGATTTAGACTTGTTAATCAGATTCACTCAAATCCCTGCGAACGATCCCGACTTACCTTTAAAATCTTGCTATAACAGACGAGTGCACTTGCTCGTATGTGTTATTGGTAAAATCGGTAAATCGTCTTTTATAAATTTAAAACGTGTACACACGTAGCACATCAAGTTTTTGGCGCCGCTGCCGGGGATTTGATTGTGTTTCAGCAAGTTTTGAATCCACGTCAGTCGATTCATTTAAAAAAAAATCAAAAAAAATCGAAAGCTCCAACCGATCGGTCGTCTTCACAACCGATCCGGTTGTTCCCAAAAACCCATACCAATTTTATCTAACTGATCAGTCGCTCCTCGCAACCGATCCGGTTACTCGTTTCTGTCCGAAAATCTGTTTTCTTTGTTTGTCCGTGTGTTTAGATATTGCCTGGATTCTCTAGGTCATTGTATGAAGACTCGTGCAGCTGGAATACAACCAATCTCACCTCTTACCAACCCCGAACGATTAATTCGAAGAAGAAGAAGAACACCTTTTATACCCTTAGAAAATCATGTACCTAGAATACCAAACCCACCATTTGATAACCTTGTAGAAGCCAAAGTCGTTTACAACCCTTTCACCAATCTACCTTTTCCCATGGCGGACGATCAACCCATGTGGGGAACCAACCGAGCCGTAGCACCAAGCCACAAAACCCTGGGAGTGCTGTTGTTGCTGTCAACATTGGTGACAACTTCACCGTGAAGGGTCATCATCTTTCTATGATCAAAGACCGTCAATTCGATGGCCGTGCGCGGGCCGATCCGCATAAGCACATTGCCGAATTCATCAAAATATGCGGCATGTTCCGTTATGGCGACACCGATGTCAATGCCATCAAACTCAAACTTTTTCCATCATCACTCGCCGGAGATGCAAAAGTATGGTACAATAAATTGACCCCAGGAATTATCAATACTTGGGAGGAGATGAGGCAAGCCTTTGTAAGCCGATTCTTTACACCTGCCATGTTTTATCGATTAATGGGCGAAATTCATGCTTTCACACAAAACTCCAACGAATCACTTGTCGCAGAATGGATTTGGATGAAAGATCTGCTTCGTAGTTGTCATGGACATAGACTATCCAAATGAACCATTATCCAAATCTTTTACCATGGACTAGATGAAATCTCTCAAGCTATCCTAGATGCCGGAGGAATTTTTCTCTATAAGACTTCTAACGATGTACACCAATTACTCGAAGATCGAGTACTTCTCAAACTCGATTGGTCTAAAGACTAAAAAATCAAGCCCCTTCGAAAAACCGTTGCTTTTGTCGAAAACACCGATACCTCAAAACTCATGTAGAAAATGGAAGCCTTAACCTCGAAAATCGACTCGCAATACAAAGATATCAAAGAAGAAATGAAGGAAATGGGAGACGGATGCAACAATTGTGGAGGAAATCACCCATCGTCTGAGTGCGACGATAAACCCATTGGTGGACCTAACGAAGGAGAAGCGAATTATGTCCAAGGAGGATACCGTGGAGGAGATATCGTGGTAATTATTACGGTAGAAATTCTGGAAATTGGCAAGACCGCCAACCAAGGGATAACAATCGTGATTCTCAACCTCGAACTGACAATCCGCCCCCACCAAACTCTGATAAAAAGATGGAAGAATCCGAATTCGAAAAAACCATGAGAGAATTCGTGACTGCTCAAAAATCTGCAAATGATTTCATCAAAAATCAATTTTTCAATCTCAAAGCCAAAGTTGAGCAGGGACAGAAAAATCATCAAGCATCTATCCAAGATCTTGAAAAAAAGTTTGGCAGATTTTCTGACCAACATTCCTCTCGACCATCTGGTTCATTACCAAGTAACACCCAATCCAACCCAAAACCATCAATCGATAAAACATACCGTCCACCACAAACAAGAAATGAGCATATCAATGTTGTCTTCACATAAAGTGGTCTCTCGTACGATCCACCACCAAATCCTATCAAAAATACTCCTATCACCCAAGATAGTGAGGATGAAGCTGAGGAAACCAACCAAACTTAAACCACCAAAAAGAAAACCATTCCATCTGTCAAGGCGTACACACCAAAAATTCCATATCCTCAACGCCTTAAGAAAGAAAAAATGGAAGAGCGATATAAGAAGTTCATTGAAATAATCAAAGAGGTTAGACTCAATGTTCCCCTCATTGATGTCTTAGCCAAAATGCCTAATTACGAGAAATTCTTGAAAGAACTTCTTAACAACAAGAGCAAGCTAGAGCAAATATCAGCTACCTTCCTTAATGAAGAATGCTCAGCCATCGTTCAAAACAAAATCCCGCCAAAGCTCGGAGATCCTGGGAGCTTTCTTATTCCATGCACTTTCGGGAATAATATTCAATGCGATGCTTTAGCCGACCTTGGTGCAAGTATCAATTCGATGTCGTATTCGCTATATTCCAAGTTATGCAACAACAGCCTTAAACGGACAAAGATGAGCATTCGATTAGCAAATCATTCTTATCAATATCCTGTTGGAATTGCTGAGAATATGCTCGTTCAAGTTGGTAAATTCATTTTTTCCGTGGACTTTGTAATCCTAGTGATGGAAGAAGATAGTAAAGTCCCACTCATCTTAGGAAAAGAACTCAACCTTGGAGTTGGAGAAGATCGAATCACCTTTCTGATCGATAAAGCAATGCGCTACCCAAGTTCCAGTGATGACACTTGTTTCAACATCGATGTTATCGATGAAGTCACTGACGAAGAATTGGATGCGTTACTTAACGAATCTGATCCATTCATGACTACTTCTGAAAAATCAATGAAACAGACCTTGACAAAGAGTTTGTTAATTTTATGAAAGTAGAGTTCGGAGGAGATAATATGGAGTAGGAAGAAATGGAGGAAGAGAATTTTGAAGAAATAACTTTCCATGACGAGATGAGAATAAAATCTTCTCTTGAAGAACCACCAACAGATCTCGTGCTCAAACCTCTCCCTGTTCATCTTGAATATGCTTACCTGGAGGAAAACTCACTTCTACCAGTAGTCATATCTTCATTACTCGAGGAAAAAGAGAAAGAAAGGTTTGGTTTCTGCCCTAAAAAATCATAAACAAGCTTTCGCTTGGAAAACATCTGATATCCCAGGAATTAGTCCAAATTTTTGCAAACACAAAATCAATTTCGAAGATGGGATTAAACCTGTTGTGGAACGTCAACGTCAACTCAATCCCAACATGAAAGAAGTTGTCAAAAAGGAAATCATCAAACTTCTCGATGCTGGTATCATTTACCCAATCGAGGATAGTCCTTGGGTGAGTCCCATTCACTGTGTCCCCAAGAAAGGAGGAATGACATTTGTGACTAACGAACGGAATGAACTAGTTCCTACTAGAACTGTCACTAGTTGGCCCGTTTGTATTGACTATCGTAAATTAAACAAAGCCACCAGAAAAGATCAGTTTCCACTCCCGTTCATGGATCAAATGCTTGAAAGATTAGCAGAGATTAAATTATTTTGTTTCCTCGATGGATTTTCAGGATACTTTCAAATTCCAATCGACCCGAATGATCAAGAAAATACTAACTTCACTTGCCCTTTTGGAACCTACGCATATCGGCGTATGCCTTTTGTTCTTTGTAATGCACCTGCAACTTTTCAAAGGTGTATGATAGCCATATTCCAAGAAATGCTCGAAAATTCCATGGAAGTTTTCATGGATGACTTTTCAGTTTTCAGAAACTCATTTGAAGCTTGTCTTTCCAATCTTGATAAAATGCTTAAAAGATGCGAAGCTGCACATCTTGTCCTTAACTGGGAAAAATGTCACTTTATGGTAACCGAAGGAATTGTGCTTGGCCACAAAATCTCCAGTGCAGGCATGGAAGTAGATAAAGAAAAAATCAACGTTATCACGAAACTTCCACCACCAACTAACGTTAAAGCCGTTAGAATTTTTCTAGGACATGCCGGTTTCTATCGCCGATTTATCAAAGACTTTTCAAAAATATCCCGTCCGATGGCAAAACTTCTTGGGAAAGATTCTGTCTTTGACTTCAATGCTGATTGCATAAAAGAATTCATAACGTTGAAATCTCAATTGACTAGTGCTCCGATCATGGTTTCACCTAATTGGTCCCTACCCTTCGAGCTTATGTGCGATGCAAGCGATTTTTCTGTTGGATCCGTCTTAGGCCAACGAGAAGGAAAACACTTTCGGCCAATATATTTTGCTAGCAAGACATTGAATGGTGCTCAGCAAAATTATACAGTCACAGAAAAAGAAATACTGGCTGTAGTTTTCGCGTTCGAAAAATTCCGATCTTACCTCGTGCTTTCAAAAATAGTCGTGTTCACCGATCACTCGGCACTTAAATATCTGTTCACCAAGCAAGATACTAAACCGCTTCTCATCCGATGGATTCTGCTACTTCAAGAATTTGACATCGAAATCAAAGATAAGAAAGGATCAGAGAATCTAGCCGCTGATCATTTATCACGTCTTGAAAATCCCGATCTAGAGGATTTGAAGGAAGAAGGAATCGATGATTACTTCCCTGATGAAACCCTCATGACGGTTAACGGAAACGACGATCCTTGGTTTGCTGACTTTGCGAACTATCTCATTGGAGGAATTCTCAGAAAATGATTAACCTACGCTCAATGGAGCAAATTCTTTTTGGAACTTAAACGCTACTTTTGGCAAGAACCTTATCTTTTCAAAATGTGCCCTGATGGAATGATCCGAAGATGTGTTTCTGGTTACGAAACCCGCAAAATTCTTGATGAATGTCATCATGGCCCTACTGGGGGACATTATGGTCCTTCCACCACAGCTAAAAAAGTTTTTGATGTTGGATTCTATTGGCCAACAATATTCAAAGAAGCACATATACTTGTCCAAAACTGTGATGCTTGCCAAAGAACCACCAACCTTTCACGCAGAGATGAAATGCCATTAACAAGCATTCAAGTGTGTGAAATATTCGATATCTGGGGAATTGATTTCATGGGACCATTTCCTAAATCCCACAAATTCGAATACATTCTCCTTGCTATAGATTATGTGTCCAAATGGGCAGAAGCCGAAGCTTTACCAACAAACGATGCTCGTGTTGTCGTTAATTTTCTCAAAAAGCTTTTCGCTCGTTATGGAATTCCCAAAGCCTTGATAAGCGATCGAGGAACCCA
Organism: Chrysanthemum makinoi; assembly: GCA_910596185.1. NCBI lineage: Eukaryota > Viridiplantae > Streptophyta > Magnoliopsida > Asterales > Asteraceae > Chrysanthemum > Chrysanthemum makinoi. The sequence goes on from OU343219.1 coordinate 349,272, forward strand.
TTTCTGTAACCAAAAAATGGAGAAAACCATGAAAAGATATGGGATTCATCATCGATTCGCGACAGCTTATCACCCACAAACCAGTGGCCAAGTTGAAAACACCAACAGAGCTCTTAAAAGAATACTCGAAAAAATAGGTAAGGAAAATCCTTTAGTGTGATCGAAGAAACTTGACGATGCTCTGTGGGCGTTTTGTACGGCTTGCAAAACTCCGATTCGCACAAGTCCTTACAGACTCCTGTATGGAAAAACTTGTCATAGCCGTTCGAAGTTGAACATCGTGCTTACTGGGCTCTAAGAAACTGTAACACCGATCTCAAAATAGCTGGAGAAAAGAGATTTTTGCAATTGCACGAACTCGACGAATTAAGACTCCAAGCTTATGAAAATTCCGAACTGTATAAGGCCAGAACAAAAGCTTATCACGATAAAAAGCTGCGAATTCGAAAAGAAATAAAAGCCAGAGATAAAGTTCTGCTTTTCAACATGAAATTTAAATTCAAAGCTCCTAAACTACAACCAAGATGGTTTGGCCCATATATCGTTAAACATGGATATCCATCCGGATATGTCGAACTTTATGACAAACAAGGTGGAAGTTTCATCGTTAATGGGCACCGAATCAAACTATACTACGATAAGGAGCAAATGAATGAAATATCAGTTGAGACAGTTTCACCTGAAAATGAATTTGAAACCATCACTTTCGTAGCACCTTTTCCAGGAAGAATCCCACAAAGTGTTCCTTGGAAACCATCTGCTGAGTTCATCTGGAGCGATATTGATGCAACTTGTGAAGAATTCATGTATGTCCCCGAAATTTTCAAGTTGTTCAAGGCTGCAACTGCGGCCAAGTAAATTCGGGAAGATTTGAGTCAGGCACTCGTTAATAAAACAAGTGCTTCTCGGGAGGCAACCCTTGTGTTTCAGATTTGATTTTCTATGGTCACGCCCTAAAGTTTAAACCTTTGGTTGAACTTAAGTGTGGGGGGGGGGGGGGTGCCACATCTTAATAAAACTCTTTTTGTTTGTATATAATATTTCGTGCAGGTAATGATTACTCCAGTGGACGCTTGGATCAAAGAAAAATAAGCTGACAAACTCATTCGAATATCTGGTTTTATCTCTATTTCCCTATTTCTATACTTTGAAGTTCATTTTTCACATTGAGGACAATTTTTAACTTAAGTGTAGGGGGTGAATAGGAAAATTAGAGTTTTTAAGCTTAAATTTAAAATTTTGTTTGCCCTTGTGATCTATTTATTTTCACGCTTTTAGGATAATATATTAGAATAACTGGATCATACCACTGGTAAAACTGGTAATATTTGAAAATTTGAGATGTGTTCCGATTAATATTGCAATCCATTCTGGGATTGATAACATTTGCTAGCACAAATTATAGCCCTTCCCACTAAAATTGTGAGGATTTGAGCCTGTTCTATATAAGCATACATCTTTTATGCTTGAATCTTTTTGCTATGAGTGTGCCGGTAATTTTATTTATTCTAGAACTTGTACTTGTAAATCATTACCAGACCGCAGTGAGATCGCATTCGTGCGATATAAGTGAATTCGTGTGATAAAGAGGCAGCTTAGGATTTAACCCAAATGGCCTTCCATTTTTCATATTATTATATATTAGCTAGCCACATCGGTTAGTTAACCTCCCACATGGACCCATTTGTAGCGCTCATCTTTAGCGCTAGATACCCCTAGTTACACCCTCTGAGCCATCCTTCTCGTTTTTGATAAATCCAGAAAATGCAAAAAGATTTTACACTTTAAACCTTAGCCTAATTGATGTGCTACGTGTGTACAAGTTTTAAATTTATAAAAGGTGAATTACCAATATTACCAATAACACATACGAGCAAGTGCACTCGTCCGTTATAGCAAGATTATGAAGGTAAGTCGAGATTGTTCGCAGGGATTTGAGTGAATCTACTTAACAAGTTTGAATTAACAGAGTCTATCCAAAACATATAACAACGCAAATAGATATAATGAAATTCAGATGATTAAAAACTACACTTGCTTAAACTAGTTTCATATCCTAGATTAGTGTGATTGTGTTAACTTCTTAACATGTTGGTCGTGATAATTAGTTGGTGTACTAATCTATTGTTCTTACAAGTTAAACCTTCGTCAAGATTTTAGTTTAAAAAAACAAGCATTACGTTTAACCAATCAATTCAAGTTTCATAAGTTCACTTTCATAAACTTAAATACAAAAACATCCACTTGTTTCATCAAATTGCTTAAGAAATGGTCAATACAAAAGGTAACCGATTATAGACAAAAGGCTACAATTGATTCTCAACAACTAATCTTACGACCTTTTAGATGTTTCCAATCAATCCAATTTCATAATCAAAAATCGTTTTTATTACAACCACACCTTAGTTCTTTTGTTTAATCAAGAATAATGGGTAAAAACAATCATCCATAGACAAAATGATTATAACTAGTTGAATAACAATAAGTTCTTTCGACCTCTTCAATTACTATCAACTAGTCAAACTTGATTAACAAATGTCACTATGAAACTTTAGCACAATTGGATCTTAGAATTAACTTGAAATTGAATTAAAACATGTTAACACAATCACTAACTAATCATATGATAATCAACATCATTTAAGCAAGTGTATAAAGAAACTAGCCACTCATAGCAAACATGAACATAAACTCAGAACTTTGAACATTAGAAAATATGATTAAAAGACTTACAATGCTTGGAATAAGATTACAAATGGTGAAGTAATGATTCCCAAAGTATTGGGGTAGACTTCTTGGTGATTTGGCCTCCAAAAGTGGAACTTCTGGAACTCCAAACTTTCCTGGACTTCTAAGGACGAATTTGAGAGCTTAAGAGCTTTGTTTGATGAGTAGAGAGAGTTGTATTCAGTTTTGTGTCTTATATGCTCACAAAAGGCCTCTATTTATACTAGTTCCAAGGCCTAGGGTATTAATTGCTGAACTTGGCCTCCAAGGAGTTAGGAAGGGACTAGAATACACCAAGAGAAGGACCTAGAATTGTTTGGATGCAAAGGGGAAACTTAGTGACGAAGAATTGGCAGATACAGGTCTTCCAATCGGATCGGTTACACGACCAACCAATCAATTGTAACCTTTTGTCTATAATCGGTTACCTTTTATATTGACCATTTCCTAAGCAAATTTGATAACGCAAATGGACGTTTTTTTGTTTAAGTTTGTGAAAGTAAACTTATGAAACTTGAATTGATCTTGAATTGATTGGTTAAACTTAATGCTTGTTTTTTTGAACTAAAATCTTGACGAAGGTTTAACTTGTAAGAACAATAGATTAGAACACCAACTAATTATCATAACCAACATGTTAAGAGGTTAACACAATCATACTAATCAAGGATAAGAAACTAGTTTAAGCAAGTGTATTTTTTAATCATCTGAATTTCATTATATCTACTTTCGTTGTTATATGCTTTTGGATTGCCTTAGTTGATTTAGACTTGTTAATCAGATTCACTCAAATCCCTGCGAACAATCCCGACTTACCTTCAAAATCTTGCTATAACGGACGAGTGCACTTGCTCGTATATGTTATTGGTAAAATTGGTAAATCGTCTTTTATAATTTTAAAACTTGTACACACGTAGCACATCATTCCCCAAATTATGTTCTGTAAAATTAGGGTTTTTAGATTGAAATTGGAAAATGGTATTCGAATTTAGTTTGATTTAGCTTATTGTTGCTTAATTTAGGGTTTTTATTAATGGGTTTTGTTTTAATTTGATTACAGAAATGTAATTAGATGAGCAGTTTATATAAGCAACTCTTAACATAATTAATATGCTTACTGGTGTTAGGAGAAAGGTGTTGGAAAATCAAGGTGCGATTTTGTCACTTGCTGGTAGAGAAGTTGAGATTGTTTGGAAGTTGGGTTTCTACTGGACTAGATTGGTATATGATTATTTGGTCGGCCGTGATGAAGAAGTTGTTCCTTTTCGTGCTCGTCAGCTTAGGAATTTATTAGTCGACTTGGGTCCTTCTTTCATTAAAGCTGGCCAGGTTCTTGCAAACAGACTTGATATTATTAGGGAGACTATAGTCGCGACAAGTTTGGGTCAAGTTTACAGGGCTACTCTTCGTGCAACAGGCAAGGACGTTGCTATCATGGTTAAAAGAGCTAATCTTAGTTTTCCTATATTGTGTATCCTTATAATTTACATATGTAACATAATTTTTGATGGTTTTGCAGGTTAAAAGAGCTAATCTTAGTTTTCATATATTGTGTATCCTTTTCCGAACACTTGCTTCATTTCTGAATGGAATCAGTTTGCAGAAGCTCGGTTGCAATGCGGAGCTCATAGTTGATGAATTCGGTGAAAAGCTTCTGGTGAAAAGTAATGACACTAGTAGATTGTAGATTTTTATTTAGAAACTTTTGGAAGAGATTGTGGCATGTATTGCATCATTTATATAATAGTGTTTCTGCAAGTTTACGTATTAATACTAATACGCTTTATTAGGTTGCATATCCATATGTCGCAAAGCGTCTTTTGACGGATCCAAATCCTGCTCTTCGAGAACGCCTTGTACAGGTCAGTTTAGCTTTTTAATTGTGGAACCATTTATTTGCTATTCAAAGCTCAAACGTTTAAGCTCATTGCCTCGCTTTGTAAATTATATTTCATCTTTTCATTTTTGGGTGATTTTATTTGTGTTAGGTTCTTTTTAAAGATGGTATTTTCCAGTGGAAGCGACTTGAAAACTTAAATTGTGTTGGCAAAGGAGAATGTCACAAAGATGAGCATCAACCCTGCACTTTAACGAGAGCTGCAGGTTCAAAGAAAATTGGATTTAACTGATACCATTAAAGACGGAGCTCGACTTATCTTGATTGATGAAGGAATACGTAGGAAACTCCTCCTTGCGTTGACAGAAGATTCTAAGCTTCTTGTTGAAGAGGTATGCATTATGATGGTTATCTTTATAGTTGCCAAAATGGGTAATTTTGCACGGGTTGGGTCAGGTCAGGTCAGGTCTACCAGTAACTCAATCTAATCGCAAATTTTCAGATTTTTTATAGTGTGGTATACATTATTACAAACATATAAAATTTCAATCAGTATATTATTTTTGGAATAAACTGAATAGGTTTCATACAATAAAATTAGCAATTTTTTTTCCTTCTTCTAAATTTACGTGTTTAATGCGTTGTATATAATATATAACCCGAATCGACCCAATTCAAAAGTAAACGGGTCAAATATATCACCTCAAGTATTTGTTCTGTGTGGATACCAATAACTTACATGGGGTTTGTGTATTTTGTAGCTTGTTGACGTGTATAGGCTTGTTGAAGACCTAGTAGACATACCGTCTGTTGCGTTGGAGGTAGTCAGAGGTATGATTTTGTTAACGTATAACTTGTCATGTGATATGGCCAGTCATGAGAATTAATTAAAACATCCGACAATCATAAATTTTGAGTAAAATGAACTAAATAGTATTCTATATTAGAGAGATAGACCAACCCCTCCCATTCAAAGTGATTGCGGGATATTGAATAGCCATAAGCACATAATCGGCTTGAGTAATACGAGTCGTTGAACTAGAAAATAGTGGTGTGTGTTGTTTAAGATATTAAACAGTGTTTAAAAGTGCATTTTGTTGAAAAAAGTGGAATTTAATAATTTTTTTACACCTATAGATATTTGGTTTCTGAATACTTTAATCTATTTGCAGACTTGCCTACACCTGCCCGAGACTTTATGCGTTCCTGGAGTGCATTTTTCCTATCCGATAAATAATTCAGATTTTTGAAATGCCTGTTTTTGACCCATACGTTCATATCTTCTAGCCACAGAAAGAGCATGTCCGTCATCCATTGATACAAGGAAGCATACGTATAACTGTATAGAATTAAGCCATCAAATTTTTGGCTAAATTTGTTAAATTGATGTAATCTGGTCTTTATCTCGAGACCGATGTAACATATACTAGTCGATATGTCATGCGGCTTTGATGTTAGAGGTGATGTATATATAACACAGCCATTGAAGTACTTGAGATATAGTGAAATTATATATGTTAAAATTCCTGAGTTTTCTGCTTTCTGAATATCAACTTCAGTCATATATATTTCAAATCTTTGTAATGAAGGAAATTATATATGTACATAGTTTTTACTTTTTATATGTAGAATTATACTTTTTGTTAATTACAAAACTTGGATCAAGCTAAATTGCGATTTTCATGATTTGAGAATGATTTTGGTGTTAATTTTAGATAGAGAAACAAAAATTTAGAGTGAGAAGCAGGAAAAGAGATAACATGAGGGTGGTGGTAGTGATGGTATAACTTTTTTATTAAGTTCATCGTTTGTCCCTAAGGTTGTACCACCAAAATAATCAACCAAAACGATAAAATGACCATTTTGCCCTCATGTGCAAGGCACATGAGAGAAGATAACAGACGTTGACTAAAAAATGGGTCAAGAGACTGATTTAGACTATAAAAACCTTGTTTTGGACTCCCCACAATGAAAAAGGCAAGTTTTATCCCAACGTGATGTTTTGGTACAAGATTAGGGACCAACAATGTATTTTACTCTAAAAAAAACATTGCAGCCTCCCTTCTCTTCCTCTCCAACCTAGTTGCCATCTCCTTTTCTCAGCCGCCACACCTACTCGTCGGCCACCACCATCAACACAAGCTCCATCATCACTATCACCCACCACCCTCAGCAACACAGTCACCATCACACCTCATCATTTACATTTCCTTTTCTCCCTATCACAACCGTCGTAACCATCAACATAGCAACCGTAGCCGCCACCAACGGATCAAGAATAGAAGGTTTAAGCATCGTGGGTATTACTTTGGTCTAGACCTGTGGAGTTAAGGACACGACTAGGGTTCGTTTTGGGTTCACGCAATCGCCACCGTCGCCCTCATCTCCTTCCCTTATCATTTTGTTTGGTATGACGAACCTAAATTCATTTCATTTTTTTTTCTCGTTTCTTTATTTAAAGCAATTAGTAAAACGGTTATAAGAGCAAGGGTGTGGCAACTTGCCCACTTCTCTTCATTTGGGCCTCATGTGTCACCTCACCTCCACATCACTTTAACACGCTAACTAAAAAATACCCCCCAATCACAACTTCCCCACTTCTTTTCATTTGGGCCCCACCCACCATCATTTTATTTATTTTCCATATTTTCCAAACATAATTAAATTCATTTCATTCAATTAAAATAAAAATACAACTACAATACGCAAAATTAAAAAAAAAAAAACATACGAAAAAAAATTACGGTAATAAAATAAACCATACAAAAAATACATAAATTTTAAATCCTAATCTGAAAACTCCTCGTCCGCAGGATCAAACGCGGAGGGTATATAATCCTCGAGGAAAGACAAAGCTTCCTCGTCTACCGGAGATCCCTCACCGGAGACTCCTGGATCATCATCTTTTTTCACCCGATAGCTCCAATTGACTTTTGTGTTGATGTTGTTCGTTATCCGTTGAACACACTTCCACAACTTGTCAATAAGTTCGTCATCTCCGCGGGCTTCCTCCTTCAGAAATTTCTCGATAACACCTTTTCGTTCAGTGCTGATGTCGTTGCAAGTCTTGTAGCTGTCTCTCATCCGCAGCTTCTCATTCCTTTTGTCCTCAAAGAATTGGATGACGCGTATAATAGCGTCTTTTCTAGCCTCATCATCGTTCTCGCATTGATTTTGAACGTACGTTCGCATATCAGTAACAGAATGAGGGAGACGACAAGCCATTTGTTGCGTAAAGAGAATGTGAATTTTGAAATTGAATTGTGTTTGTGAAATGTGAATTTTTTTGTGTAGATGGTGGTTTATATTTATAGAGTTGTTTAAATGTTTTTGAATTTGAAAAGTAAATGTTTTTAAAATGAAATGTAACCGTTGTAAATGAAACGGTAAGTATTTGCATTGTCGTTTAGTTCGTCGTTTGAACGGCGAAAACCATTGTGGCGAGGCACAATGGTATCGTGGCGAGGAAAGAAAAAATGTGGCGAGTTGCCATGTTTGATTCGGCGAGAAACGAAGAAGCCCATACCCCTTGCTCTAAGGTGTTCATGGGTAAAAAAAAAGTTGATTAAAAACGATTCGTGTGAATAAAGAAAATGAATCAGAAAACGACTTTTAATTATAGTTTCGTGTGGTTAAGAAACTGCTTAAGGGTGTTTAGGTTTGATTTGGGAATCATTCATGATGATGTGGTTTGTTTTGCTTCGTTTGACTCGCGGGATGGGTCAAACCATGATGTCCACGGGTCGTGATTGAATTGTTGATTTATTTTGTTTAGCCTCGAGTTGGTTCAATTGCGTTGTGAGTTTTGACTTGCTTATCTTAGCCTTAAAATTACTTTAGGGTCGAGAAGCTTGCTTAGACTCGGTTTAGTCGTAGTGTGCGTATAGCAAAAAAACGAGTGATGAAACCCGCGCGATGCAGCGGGATTGCTTTTGTTTGCCAAATTGCTATAAAGGACTTACTTTGCAGCGACACTTAAATCTTAGGGACATTTTTTGCCAACTTAGACTTACTTTACAACGACACCTAAACCTCAGGGGCTATTTTTGCCAACTTGTGAAAGTTGGCAATTAATGCAAACAGTGTTTTGGAGTAACTGTTGCCCGCTCAATAGTTAATATATATAATATATTTTGCTTATTTTGTGAATTTAATCCTAATATTAAACTGTTGAGCTTATTTTAGCATTTGAGCTTTAGATGGTTTCATGTGTGGGCGAGTCTGGTTAACTAAAAAACAAGATAGGGTGTTTGTAATTTTAATTAGGCTTGTGTTTGGTTGTCTTGGGCCTTAAGCTAATTTCACATTAAGGGTGCGTTTTCATAAATGTGGGCCGAGCCCACTTAAATAAATTAAGTGTCATAAATTGCATTAATGAGTTTTAAACTTGTGTTAATAGTTTCGGTTATCAAAAATTTGGCTAATGTGTTTGACTCGTTTTGACATCTATTTTAACTAATAAAACAAGGTTTTGTACAAGCACTTTGAAGCTGCGCATTAAATTTTATTAATAAAAACACTACCTTATTTAGCACCAAGATACAACTCTCTAAAGCACCATTGGATATTAAATGACACACGCACAAACACACCTACACGACACACACACAAAGTCAACATTGAAACCGCTCTTCAACCTTATTTTAGGATACTCCTAATCAGTTTAATTGATGCACGCTCCTCTCAATTCAAAACGCATCTCAAATCAATTTATACGCTCCTCTTTTGATTTATTTTTGTAAGGTAGTCACTCCCATTAAAGTTGCGGACTTTGTCTTCTCATCCAAGAACGAATTTGTGTTATTTTTGTAAAGAGGAGCGTATCATTGATTATAGTTCAATCGGTTATGAGAAGTTCCACTGATGTCTCGGAGTGTTTCATGTTATTTTTGGGTGTAGATCTGACCTAATTGGGTTAGAAACAGCTATGTAAGTATCATAATCATAATTTGTATTAGGTTATTGTTAATTTTTTGTAATTGGTTCCTTAATCCGTTTAAAAATCGATAAATTTTTAATAACAATTGGAAAATAATAAAAATTGTAAATTATTGATGAATTGCCTTTTGTTAAATTAAGGTTTAGGAATGATAACACGGTTTGTTCAGCCTATATAATGCCCATGGATTAGGTTTTCAAAACACACATCAACCTTTTCTTTCTTCTCTGTCTCATTCCAATTCACCAAGCTATGGCAGTCTTTGTTTCAGGATATATCAAAGATCTATCCGCTGTCAAAGATAACATTAGTTTGAGAGTCCGAGTTTTAAGAGCTTGGATTCAAGAATTGTATAATAAACCTCATGTTAAAAATCTCGAATTTATCCTGATGGATGAAACTGTAAGTAGTAGGTTTGATTAAGAAACAGTTTGTGTTATTCTGCTGTTGCATAGCTGTATCTGACAGTTGGATCATTTTTGTTGTTACAAGATACGAAGATGCAGGCCACCTACAGGATGGCATTGGTCAATCAATTCAAGCATAAGTTGCTTGAAGGTGTAACCGTCAGGATTGAAAGATACTCTCTTGGGGAAATCCAACCCAAATATAGGATGGTTAACAATGCTCTGCGTCTCAGTTTCTTGAGCAATACAGTGGTTGAACCATGTACTGATTTTGTTGGGTCAGTCTATGGATTTGATTTTAGAAACTACAAATCCATAACTGATTTACAGATAGAAGAAGATGGTCAGTTTGGTATGTACTTGGATTCATCCTTTTACTATAATGTTAAAATTGCTTTATATATGGATTGTTAAAATGTCTTTCTTTATATACATTATTAGTACTATTAATTGAATGACATCTTTGAATGTGATCAGATGTTGTTGGTCATGTCACTTCCTGTGAAGAGTTGGATAATTATGATAAGAACGGGAACAAGGGAAAAAAGAAACCGTTGACTCTTAATGATGATGAGTAAGTACCAAATCATAATCATAGGTTGATTATATTTACAAATAACTCTGTTGAACTATTATTAGTACAATTTAATCTGATGTCTTATATGCATATATTCTGTAGGGGGAATGAGCTTAAGTGTACGCTATGGGGCTTATTTGCACAACAGTTTAATGATTTTTTGAAAGCTAACAAAGATCATGGTAAAATCATGATTGTACTTCAGTTGGCAATGATGAAAGTTTGGGACGGTAACAATTCTTATCATCTGTGGTAGAATATTTTCCGTTTTATATATAACAGCGAATCTAATTCATGTATTTTAATGGACAGGTAAAATGTGTGTCCAAAACGGCTATCATGGAACAAAACTGTTTCTTTTCAATGCCTGTGAAACTATTGAGAAAGAGGAATTCAAAGCTGTTGAAGCCTATCGCAAAAGGTAATTATGCGACACCCTTCTATAATACAAACAAGTTGGTATACTTACTACATGTTAGCGTCAGTGATTTTATATACTCTGATTGTAGGTTGTTTTCTTCTGTAAATGTGGATGCGTCTGAGAACACAGCGTCGTGTATTTCTGCTGGCTCAAAATTCTCAACCAAGGATGATTTCATGAATAAGTATCCGGTAAAAAGCATTGTTGAGCTTCTTGATGTTGAAAAGGTACACCGTATCCATACATATTATACTATTTGATCATTTTATTAAAGCATCTGTAATAAAATCCACATACAGTTTAAGAGAGTTTGGTGCACCATTCCAAGCCTAATTTAAGTATGAAATTCTTATATACAGAATATAGCTTCAGTTATTGTTGGAACGATAATCGCCATACAAGAAGAGGAGGGCTGGTGGTACCTGGGTTGCAAAAAGTGTAACAAAAAAGTGGTGAAAGACAGCGAGTTTGTTGATCTGGATGATGATACACCAATGAAATCAGCAAACATTGCTGATCAGTGGAGATGCACTAAATGCCATGAGATATTCAAACACATTAAGTCAATGTACATATCTACATTTTTTGACACTCTAACATATTAAATTTAACTACGCGATCAGCAACTGATAATTGTCATATATGTACATTTGTAGTTTTCGTCTGCAAGTGCGTGTTCAAGATGATTCTGGCATGATGTCCCTCTCTTTGTTTAATGACGAAGTCCAGTCGTTGTTGGGTGGTAGATCAGCATACCAACTTTGCGAAAAGTATGGGTTGAAGGTAATGTTTTGGTAATATGTTTTATGAATCATTCATAACTACTGTTAAACATGATAAACTTTTTGCATGAGACCTAATAATGTCCTACTTGGAATTTAGAGTGCTGAGCAACAAGTCTTCCCAAGTGAGATCACTGCATTGGTTGGTAAACGGCTGGCCTTTAAAGTCACTATTGATGAATACAATCAGAAAAAAATGTTGCCTGTATTCACTGTCTTGCGTCTATCGGATGATACTGAAATTATCAGTTCGCTCACCGCATCTTTTACACCTTTAAAGGTATCACATAACATATTCCTTCTCTCCTTCTCTTAAGACATAATAACCTTCTTTGTTTATTTGTTTGTATTAATAGGACACTGAGGCTATAAGTACTAAGGTTGTTGGGATATCTTCATTGGTAAGAGTCAATTACGACATGTGCAATTAAGTGGTATAAATTCCATGTACAATAAATTTTTGACATGTTACAATATTAATTGCAGGATCTTGAGTCTCAGACCGATGAAAATGTGACACCAATCAACCTGTTGAAAAGTACTGCAACAAGCCCCCCTGTGAAAAAGGAAAGCGGCAAACGTCATTCAGATTCGGAAGTAGCAACTGAGTGTTCAAATACCAAAAGGCAACTACTAGACAGTAAGCAAGAGAAAAATACGTGACTATTGATCCCGTGTTTGAAAGATTAAAGGGTTTAAACTAAACTAAAGCAACAAACATTTCATTTTTTGAAGATATGTTCTTCAGAATTTTTTAAATGGGGAGTCCCATTCACAACATGTTCTATCAATTTGGTTTGAATTTTTAATGGGGAGTCCCATTAAGTTCTTTGCTCTTGGATGGGGAGTCCCATTCACAGGCAGTTACTTTTGGTTTGGATTTTTAATGGGGAGTCCCATTAAGTTGTTTGCACCACTTTTGATTATGGAATTGGTTACTATTTTTGTGTTTGCATACTAATCATTGTTGGGTTAGAATTGGTATTCTTTTTTTGTTTCATTTTCACAGTGCATTGACTTTTCAAGTTTAAAGATGAGCTGAACGTGGAAACACAAGGGTGACAGCTTAAAAGGCTTTGGTTGAGAGAAGAGTTGGTCGTGAATGACAACGAAATACCGCTTTGGGTTCATAATGAGCATAGAGCACTTTGGATATCCGATTAGATTGTAGCATTATAGTAATATTTTGGATTTATCAATTTGTACAATTCCTATTTGTGTAAAGAAACAAAATTATGAATTCTCAATCGATGATGTTATCCATAATTTTTGTTTTTTAACTGCACTTTTCTCAATCATGTTCATTTTCTTATAGTAGGTCACGTACATTAATTGCAAATTTGTGTATTCAACAAAGTTACATTACATTAAAATGTACCAACAACCGAATCTTTCAAATTTTATATTTATTCACATCCCCACAAATCAGTTAAATGAAAATATGATGTGATTTTGTTATTTGGTATTGAAATTGATGTATTAACTACCAAATCAATTTCTCAATACAATTTTCAAAGCTAAATTATTTCTAAGTTTAATATTGATTGTCGTTGATATAAATTGAGAAACTAAAGTGCATCTTCACCAATCTATTTTACACAAGAATGCCTCTACGATTGAACAGTGGTAACCGTAGGATTATGCCTGCCAAGTAAGTTATCGTTTTTGTACTAATAAAACATTCTGTTGGCATATGTTGCATCTTATATAACTCCATTATGTTTCCTTCTAATAGTGAATGGGGTGAAGCTCCTCCCACCATTGACATTTGCATTCATCATGGTGGTAGAGTTGTAACTTCAAATGTTCTTTAGGACTATTGGGGTGGCGATGAACTTATGATATGCAATGTGTCAACAGACAACATAACATACACGTCACTTAGACAATTAGTAGCACAACATTTATGTAATTACACTGACGTAGGATCATACTATTTGCGTGTTCCGAATGTCCAAATGGAAGAAGAATATAGTCTTCATAAGATAGACCATGAATGGCATATAGATTCATGGCTATCTGAAATTCAAGATGGTCATGCATTGGATATTTATTTGGGTCACTGTACGTATCCGAATATTATTGACCCAAATCGTCAAACATGGCTCCAAAGACGTTGGGAAAGAAACGGAATGATAAGTGGTCATGTGGATGCAATTCGAAGTGCAAGCCGGATACTTTTTCAATTAGTATAACTACCACAAACTCACTTTTCATCAGCCAACTCCTACAAAAAAATTTCAACATTGTATGTTAACATTTGTAGCTTCAGTAATCCATTCATAATGACGAATGATAACATTCGGAAATCCACCAAATATAATCTTTCCAAAAACCTTATTTACATAAATGCATTATGAATAATATAAATCACAACGTGTAAAGGCATCCTGGAACTTCTTACAAGGTCAATCCAGTTACATAATATATTTTCTACTACCTGATAATATAGATCATCCAGACCAGATACATAGAACTGATGTCTGTGGCAATTTAAAACCATAGTTTAAGTTTACTGACCCAAACATACGACACATGAACTTATAACCTCCTTATCAGGTAGGATTGTTCAAAAACTATCATCAGACACAACCACCCACAAATTAAACCTAAAGAAGCAAATAAAACAAGTCATTAAATATCTTCTCATCCAACATACTAATAGTTTCGTCTGATACGGTACCAAAATAAATTATACCATCTAAATCATCGTCTTCTAACACATATGGAACAATGAAATCATCACCGGTTTGCGTGCATTCACCGTTTGAAGTTCATCCTTTACCATCCTCATAAGTTTGAACCTTACCGTTTTGTCTTTGTCCCACTCGCACCTCTTCTCAAGCTCCTTCCAATTAGTTTTGATGGTGACATGATTTTTACCGTCGCCTATCTTTATGTTTTTCCCATCCACGCTCACATAGAAAGATTCATCATGGTGTATCGGTGCGTTGTGGTACTTATACATTTCATAAGGCCCCGCAAACTCCCATAGTATTGTCTGCATTCAACAAATGATTCCCGTATACACAACATATGTAAATGCACTATCCAAAAACACGACATCAGTATGTTGCAAATGTAAAACGGGATCGCATGAAAATAACAAACGCTTACCAGCCGACCTCTTCCAGTTACGTAATCCAGAACATCTTGATAAAAGCGCCTTCCTCATCATCATGCTCGGAGTGATTAAACCAGTCACATTTATGTTTCATACGAGAATCTACATTTGGAATATTGCAATGATATTAAAAGATGCAAGTATATTATTATCAATCTTAAAAAAACAGCGAAACAAATGTTTTTGGAAAAGTAGAATCTAATAAACATACCTTTGTCTATGGGGCTTTTTTTGAACGGTTTATCGTCGTTCAAAATTACACGCGGTATGTTCTCCAAATGCGCTCCTAAACCAAAGATCCGTAAATGAGATCATCGACAAGAGCTTCTTCAATTTCAGTGAACACCATACGCGATCCAACCTTCAGTCCTTCCAAAAAAACTAGCAAATCCCATCCCGTTCCACTAAAAACATGTCCGTGTGTTACCAGAAGACCAATGCGATTCTGTGTGACGGTCGAAGTCAGCAACCCACTTACCATAACTCTGACTCTATTAATTTCTGACATAAATTGATTAGGAAGGAGCTGCATAACGAGTAAGGTTCAATTAAACATAGTATATACAATTTTCATTAAAGTATGACCATCAATAAAGTAATGATGAAGTACTTACAGCTGACTGGTCAAGGTTTTCCAACATACCAAAGCAAACTTTTACGATATCCTATATCAGCATTAAGATATCCACCAATTTCAGCACCAAAGATTATCATACGCAGTTACATAGTACATGTCTTCTCCATGACGTATGAAATGTATTATTGCCACGTTCCGGTAACGACTGTCATCAACAAATTGCTTCCATTCGTCTGAGTGCGGTGCATAAAGGTTACCAGGTACTTTCTTGATCCACACTTTGTGCATTGTACATCTGTTGTGAATTAAATACAACCATCGACTACCTGTGTACAGCTCATCTGTAAAGAGACTTGGTAGAATCTACATTCAACAACGCATTACGTAAACTTATTTTCAGTTTCATGATATCCATATTGGTAAATTTAGTAACATACATATTATAAGTAACAATGGTTACAAATTACCTGCATTAAATTTTATTATTAAAAACACTACCTTATTTAGCACCAAGATACAACTCCCTAAAGCACCATTGGATATTAAATGACACACACACAAACACACCTACACGACACACACACAAAGTCAACATTGGAACCGCTCTTCAACCTTATTTTAGGATACTCCTAATCAGTTTAATTGATGCACGCTCCTCTCAATTCAAAACGCATCTCAAATCAATGTATATGCTCCTCTTTTGATTTATTTTTGAAAGGTAGTCACTCCCATTAAAGTTGCGGACTTTGTCTTCTCATCCAAGAACGAATTTGTGTTATTTTTGTAAAGAGGAGAGTATCATTGATTATAGTTCAATCGGTTATGAGAAGTTCCACTGATGTCTCGGAGCGTTTCATGTTATTTTTGGGTGTAGATCTGACCTAATTGGGTCAGATACAGCTATGTAAGTATCATAATCATAATTTGTATTAGGTTATTGTTAATTTTTTGTAATTGGTTCCTTAATCCGTTTAAAAATCGATAAATTTTTAATAATAATTGGAAAATAATAAAAATTGTAAATTATTGATGAATTGCCTTTTTTAAATTAAGGTTTAGGAATGATAACACGGTTTGTTCAGCCTATATAATGCCCATGGGTTAGGTTTTCAAAACACACATCAACCTTTTCTTTCTTCTCTGTCTCATTCCAATTCACCAAGCTATGGTCGTTTTGTTTCGTGATATATCAAAGATCTATCCGCTGTCAAAGATAACATTAGTTTGAGAGTCCGAGTTTTAAGAGCTTGGATTCAAGAATTGTATAATAAACCTCATGTTAAAAATCTCGAATTGATCCTGATGGATGAAACTGTAAGTAGTAGGTTTGATTAAGAAATAGTTTGTGTTATTCTGCTGTTGCATAGCTGTATCTGACAGTTGGATCATTTTTGTTGTTACAAGATACGAAGATGCAGGCCACCTGCAGGATGGCATTGGTCAATCAATTCAAGCAAAAGTTGCTTGAAGGTTTAACCGTCAGGATTGAAAGATACTCTCTTGGGGAAATCCAACCCAAATATAGGATGGTTAACAATGCTCTGCGTCTCAGTTTCTTGAGCAATACAGTGGTTGAACCATGTACTGATTTTGTTGGGTCAGTCTATGGATTTGATTTTAGAAACTACAAATCCATAACTGATTTACAGATATAAGAAGATGGTCAGTTTGGTATGTACTTGGATTCATCCTTTTACTATAATGTTAAAATTGCTTTATATATGGATTGTTAAAATTGTTAGGAATTAGAAAATTCCATAGTGAAGAGTCGGTCACCCCAAATATTATCTAGCATAAGTTAGCTCGTAGACTTGTCGTTATTTACGTTATTAAGTAGTTTATTAGTTAGTTTGTAGCGTTGTTTAGTTTAGAGCAACACCGTGGAGGAAGGACGGGTCTTTACCCACTGTATACCTGATCCACAGGCCGATAGGAGGTCGTATTCTTTGTAACTATAAATACCCCTTCCATCCATGGAAGGGGTGTGGCTTCTTTGAATAAACCTTTCATTTTCTTAAGCAACTCTCTTCAAGGAACCTCCTCTCAACTCTCTTCATCTATCTAATATGGCTTACTTGTTTAATCACAATCCTAGACCACCCGAATCATCAAACAACATAAATATTGGATCCTAATAATTGGTACCAGAGCCAAGGTTGTGTTGTTCTTGATGATTCTCATGGTTTATTTTTTATGCGATTTGTTCGGTTCTTGTATGCGGTGTGTGTGTTTGTTTGATTGCGGTTTGTCGTGATTTAGAGATGTTTGAATGAGTTGTTGAATCTGCTGTCATACCATTTTTTATGGTCTGGATAATTTGTTTTTTTGTATTTCTTATTGTTAACAGCTTTTTCAACTATGCTATTGTATCATGTTTTGGTCAAAATAGTCTATTGGTCTATACTTGTTTATATCTGCTTTTGTGTCAATCTCTTGTCCAAATCAGATTCATGTGATAAACTATCACTTTTATATGACTTTCTTGTACCAAACTCAGTCAACTTCAGTCAAACGGGTCTAACATGGTGTGCCTTTATTGGAATGAAGCTTTTCTAGGTTTTATTCTAAATGGTCTTGTGCTTTCTACATTTCGAGTTGGAACATTCATTTATGCGAGATGAGGCATGTTCATTTATGCGAGTTGACTGATTTTTTTCAAAGCGATTTGACAGTATTGACTGTCTTTACTCAATGTATTCCTGGATGTGAGTCGTTATAATGTCCAAATACAATGACCATTATGCGAGTTGTCAAATCATTCATACAAGCGAGTTAGTGGTGCGGGTTAGTGATGCGAGTTAGTGATGCGAGTTAATGATGCGAGTTAGAGATGCAAGTTAGTGATATCAAATATGATGCGAGTTGGGTAATGAAGTGAGTTGTTTTCTAAAAGACTGAAGCATCTTGTTATGAAAGAGATGAAGATGATGAGTTTGCTCAAGCAGTTATTCAACTATCTCTTAAAACACTTTCAAACAAACAACAACAATAAACCTCAAGTTATATAGATCTTGCACGATACCTTCATTACATATCTATCTTGACTCGAACTCAATAACTAATATAATCAAGACCACAAAAATTACCAATCTACCACAAGACTCAAGCAACTTCAGGCCTAAACCTTCATTAGTCCACTACATCATCACGGTTTGTTTACAGATCTTTCTCTCAATAAATTTCAAGACTCATACATGACTCATCTCAATCTCATTAACGTTATCAAAAGGACTCATGACCTCATATTTTTGTTCGTGTACATAAATTAGATGTCAAGATTAGTTTCAAGAAACAAATCACACGAACAAATAACATCATCATAGGTCGATTTACTTCAGACATCAAACCAAAAGGATTAAAGATCAAATATTCACGAATCTATGATATTGTATGAAGCATAGCCTCATACTATATGTCCGAACAATTGAGAATCAAACTAAAACCATTTGGTATTTCAGTTGTGTCTCACGCTCGTTTAAACTAAACAAAGGAACAAAAGTTCACCTACCTTGATGCGCTGGTGTGATATTGTAACAGTCACTATCACATCGAAAAGCCATCCCTGTGGCGTTGTTTGACAACATCATAACCATCCTTGTGGTGATGCGCATATTGGTGTGATGAGACGAGATATATGGGCGGAGCTTTGTGAGAGATTTAAGGCATGATGATGTGATTAGTGAACTACTCTGAGTTTCTTTGATTGGAAGGAGGCATACAATATTTGATGATGTGATTATCTTGGGTTTATTTGGGTTCTGATTAACTGATGGGGGGCGGAGCACTTTGCAGTAGTATCATTAGGGTTTGAAGGGATATTAGGAGGTGAGAGGCGAGTTAACATTAGGTTTACTGAATGTTAGGGTTGCAATGACTTAGGGTAGTGGTCTTATATACCCGGATTTTTAGGTTCTCTCGATTGGTAACTGGGCTAACAATGGGATTATCTCTACTTGGGCCATAAGTGGATTTAGGAATGTATTAAATCAGATTATGTATGATGTTTACGTGGACCAAAGATTTCATAGGCTTGTATTTCTTTTGACATCACTTTGATTGTTATGAGTTAATTTCAAATGTTACTTCATGTTTGACGGACTGGGTGACTATGTTGACCGGGCTAAATGACTTGTTATTGTATCAATGTTGTGTTAGTGACGGATGTGGTCATTGGATATTTTACGAGAACATGGGTCGGACGAGTGTTGGAGTTAATTCTTATGGACCAAGTAGTATATCGTTTCATGGACCGGGCCTAGAAGAGCTATTAGTCATTCCGATGTTAGTAATTGATATTTGACGAGGGCTTGGAATATTTCAATATTTTCACGATTAATTTTCATCGGACTGGTTTGTATATGAATTAATTGGAACGGATTTGGATGATAGACTGATGGGCTTCTCAGAATTGGATCGCTTAAATGAGATTTGATAATCTGGATTTTATGAGATTCAAGGATGAGACTTGTTGGGGTATGTCAATTTTGACGATGAGATTTGGTATAATGCTGAGATTCGGTGTGTTATGAGGTTTGATACTTTGATGTATACATTTTCACGAAGAATATTGTGTCACGGCTTGAAGGGTTTATTGAAAATGTTGACTACGGGGTTGTTTGGACGGTATTTCTTATTTGACTTTGAAGTGAGTTTTTTCGGGCGTGTTTACTTATTTCGTCTTCTTTCTTTCTACCCTTCCGCGAAGATGACTTGTGTGGGCATTTATAGAGTGTGATAAAGACTTGGCTATTTAGTTACTTTTGTGATTCTTTCTCGCTTATCCCACAACGTAGCTATCACTTCGGTGTCTCACGCAGTTGAGAATGTCAAGAGTTTTTGTACATTGGGTACACCGTTTCTTTTTCACGAGGATTGGTACAAGTTTAAGTAACAAATCTGGGGATTTTACTTCATGCTCAAGATTGGCATATCGGGTCTACTTCTCCATGTTGTCACTGCAATTGCCATCAGAATGTGTGAATAATGTGTCTACCAGAGTATTTATTGGATGGTTGATAATGTTGATGATGTTGGATAATGAACCGCTGATGAACCGCTGCATGTTCCCCTAAAACTGATATTCACTTAAACCAAAGTTGTCATTTCATTCAAGCTGAGATTGTTTACGGTTTTGTCTTGATTTTGTAAAATCCCGCGAAAGAACCTATTTCTCGGTTTAAATCATAGACTTGTAAAATCCCGTGACAATGAAAACATCATGGTTAAAGTAATGAGCATTTCCAGATCTATCTTACGGTTTATTCTTGGTTTCGTAAAATCCAGCGAAAGAAACTATTTCTCGGTTTAAACCATAGAATTGTAAAATCCCGTGATGATGGAACCATCCTGGAGAAAGGAAAGTGTAGGTCGGGATCCTTTCTGATGCTAGTTCTACGGTTTCTACTTCGAAGAAGGGATAAAAAGGTGTACTTCATGAATTGGATGTGTGTTTGGATACTCGTCATGGCAGTTTGGTTATTACATGGTTTTACGAGGTTATGTGCTTTTAACCATTGTCGGGATGAAACCATTTTCATAGTTCACTTAAAATGACAAAGGAGGCTAGATTTAAGCTTTTAACCAAGAAGATGTGACAACGGAGTTAATTCACTATTGTTTATTTGAGGCTGAAGTGAAATATCACGGGCGAGTGTACTTAGTATCTGAAGATATCAGGGATGGTTGGATGAAGATTCTTCATGATCCTTGTTCAAGCTTATTATTAAAAACGAAGACTTGGAAATCTAGTTATTGTTGGGTGTCTTTTACCTTTTCTTTTAACACTTGGGGGAATTGGGCTCATACCACCACAAAATAACTATCACTTTAAGGAGTTACGTTGTAGTGCTCAGTGTCACATTGAATTGTGGATTCTCAAGAGGTGATGTATGTCTATTACTTGATGGTTGGTTGGATGAAGAGTATAGAGTACTTAGAGATTCAATGAAGGATGAAGTCTCAAAGACCGCTCTTTGTTACATATGTGGAAGTTTAAGTCACGAGTTCGGGTAGTTTACTTCGTGGTCAAATTCATTATATCGGGTTTTCTCCATCAGCTGTCACAACAAAGAGCCTACTGAATGATAATGGGGTGATTACAAGTGTGCCAAGAGTAGATGAAAAGAGAGAGATTTATGACGTATGAACACTTTAGTTCATGCCTCGCTCTCCAAAGAAAAGAAATGTGTACGTTTCAGTGCGCATTATCTTCGAAAGAAGAGAAATCTTCTTATGACGTATGAACACAACAGTTCATGCCTCGTTCTCTAAAGAAAAGAAAAGTGTACGTTTCAGTGCGCTTTATCTTCTGAAGAAAAGAAATCTTCTAATTAATGACCATTCTCATCAACATGCTTCATGCTTTTTTCCATGCGCTTACCATAAAGTGAACCGGGCTACCACTGATTGCTTTCTCATTCCACTTGCTCGATTATAATCAAGATGGCGACATCATGTGCTGATTTTGCGGGAGAGAAGTGTGAATAGAACATTCGGATGATTTTCACTTATTTAATCAAGAATGGCATCTCCATATGCAATTCTTGAGGGGGAGAATAAGTGTGAATTTTTTGCATTGTTGATTGATATTTGAGAATATAAATGGTCATACGGCTCTAAAATCATGTAAGAACCGAGCTTCTTCTTATCGGGTCATCTTCACATGGAGTTTTTCTCTTCTAAGAGCCGTTGGTTGACATCTTCACTCGGATTGATGAGTTTATCGACAAAGTGCTTCCGGTTAATGCTTCACGTATACATCAACATGATGATTCCCAACAATCTCTCTGTTCTTGTTTGATGTTAGTGGTAGTTTGGTGTTACCATTTAGTGTGTTCGTTGCGGCCTGGTTGCTGATTTCCTTGATGAACATCTTTCTGTTCTTGTTTGATTGGGAGGGATTTTAGTTAAGGGGATTTGCAAGATGTAAGTTAATTGGGATGCCTTTTGGTGGGATGCTTTTTTGGTGTGAGTTGAAGATGTTAACTATCTATTCCCCAACTGAACAATCTTGAAGAAGGTCGAGTCTACAGTTTGTTCTACATTTTCTGCTACATGTCAGAAGACTAAAGACGAGTTGCATTTGATTATCTAAAGAATTCTTCTTATTCTGGGCATTTAAAAGATTGTCAGTTTAGGGGAGAGCACTAATTGGGGGGGGGAGTGAAATGGTGAATTTAATCCCCAATTAGACTTGCTCACGTATTTCTTCAGCAAGTTGATTCTCATAGATACATTTGAGTTCAAGTGTTCTTCTCATAAAGATTTCAAGTATTTGAGCTGATAAGATGTTGCTGATTCTGAAGTGTCAAAACCAGCAAGGGGGAAGGAGACTCACATCTAAACACAAAGCGAGTAAACTTGATGAGCTTAATACTTCTAAGTAATTGAAGAAATCCCGGGAAGACAAATGTTATTACCGCAGAGAAACTCAAGGTTTGACTCATGGCGAGTAAACTTGATGAACTTAACTCTTTTAAGTGATTGAAGATATCCCTGGAAAACAAATGTCATGACCGCAGAGAAACTCAAGGTTTTACTCATCAAAGCGTTTAGTGTTCTTATTCCAACGTCGTGGGGGAAGTGATGTAAATGAAAGTTTCTGAAGATAAAAGAGGTACACTGGTGTGTGATGATCTCGATGTTATCGCAATCATCAGAGGAGAGAGAATTGTGTACATTAGGGGCGCTCAGTTGTCTCACTTGAGGGCTTAATCAGTGATTCAGAGATATAATCACTTATTCCGGAGTTGACAATCTTGACATCCGCAGAGATTGTCATCCGCAGAGATAATCAGTGATTCGGCCTGCTTCTTCATTGTTATCGGTTGTTCTCTCTTTGGGGAATGTGTGTACTTCGGGTCCTTGAGCTTCATACACGATCATCAGGGAAGAAATCCATTGTTTACCACAAACATTGGGGAGGTGTTTTCTCCCGCATGATGTGTATTCGGGAGAGTTCTTGGATATTGGTGTACTTCTGGTTCTTGAGCTTCATACACGTTCATCAGGGAAGAAAAATGTGAACATGGGAAGGTGTTCTTCATTCCCTCATGAAGTGTATTCGGGAGAGTTCTTGAGCATTATACAAAGAGGCTGACTGCATCAATTCAACTACTTGGGGGAATTGTTCTCTTGACACCTTTTGGAATGGATCGCTTCAGACTTCAGTGAAAAATAAATTTGAGAAGATTAATTATACGTGGGATGATACGTTGCTGTTGTTCGTCTTGATGATATAACCCCGAACGGAGATTCTCGATTATCGTTCTTAAAAGGAGCAGCGGGATTTATGATAATGGCGTGCTTCTATGTGCACCTGGCTAAGGCAAGCTTGAAAGAAAGTTCGAATCTGCTCATCTAAAGGATTTTCGGTTTGGGGGGAAGCTGCCAAAGTCTCACTTTCAGATGGTTCAATTTCTTTCTTCGATTCAAGAGCCCTGGAAGCTTTGGTGGTGAATGTTTAAGAGTTGATGACTTCTATCTTCTACGACGTGCTGCTCGATATCCTTATCTCAGTACACGTATCAACATCTTCTTTAACTATATCATCTTCTCTATCTTTGTATATATTTATCAGAAAAACCAAATACAAAAATATAAAACCAGCAAAACAAAATAGAAAAATATAAAACCTTCAAAAACCCATAAAAATCAGAAAATTTCAAAAATACCAAAAATATGTTTTCTCTAGACATGTCTTCTGGTATCGATAACATCTACGGTCTTAGAAATGTCATTCAATAATGTCACGGGACCATAGATGAAGTTCGAGCAGGAGGTGTAAATATTTTTTTCTAAATATGTCAAAAAAAAAAAAAAAAAAAATGGCTTGCAGTTACTTCAGACTGTAACCTGGGCTTAAACTATGGCTTGCTATTATTTCAGATAGCAACACGTTCTTCATGAAAGGAAAGTGTTGCGCTAAACCAATTTTTCAAATATTTCGTGCACTTATCCTAAAAACAAAAATGAGGAAAGTATGTCGAAGGACTACTGTTCCTACACAAATGTTTTTCCGTCTAAAATTCTTCAGAAAAATATTTGTTGTTTTCAAAAATGGTGGTAAATGAGTTGCATGTAAATCTATCAGATTCAGAGTTTTTGAAAAAAAAAATATTGAAAACTCAATCAATGACTTCAGCGCTTTTAACCTTTTCAGAAGAATAAGTCATTGATTGAGGGGGAGAATGTTTTCAAATTCATATCGTCTAACGGACTTTCTTAATTATCCTCGTGCTTAATTGAAAATGATGTTAACCTATGTTGAAAGACTAGGTGCCTAGGATATGATTGTTAGGATTAGATGATTAGAGTTTGATGAACACATTGTTCCCATACCTTAATGATCTGATTGATATGTTGAATTGACTTTTATTAGTCGATTGTTGTTTGGGTGATGTCAACCACCATATATCTGTATGTGTGTTCACTAACGTATGCAGGTATATTGGTATAAAAGAATGTTCCCGATCCGGATCCCACAATTGAAGATGATTGGATGCCGAAAGGAAAGGGTAACTATTTCTTGGGTTGACAAATGAAGAAACGGAGCTTAATTGGACTTCTATGGAGAGTTGGCATGTATGTAACGTAAGAGGTCTCACTGCATCAGCAGATGGTTTTCTTCTAAGTGATTGAAGAAACAGAGCTTAATTTGACCTCAGTTGGCATTCAAAATGCAACGTAAGAAGAAGTCTCACTGCATCTGCAGATGGTTTTCTTCCAAACCCTACAACAACAACAACAACAACTCCGGTTTGTAAATATTTTCAAACGATATTTTTGTCATGGATTGAGGGGGAGAGTGATTTAAAATAAAATATTTTCAAACGATATTTCTTCACAAAAGCTCCGGTTTGTACGTTAAAATGTGGTGATCTAAAGATTTAATGTTATGTCATGGTATGATTTTTCTTTTGAATCAAGGTCTTTCAAAATGAAATTTTTTCTGTTCTTGTTTGATTGTGAAATTGTTTTATTTTACTTAAAGATCTCTTAAAACTATCATACCTGACACTAACAATCTTTAATGTCTTAAAATGGTCCTTATCTGTCATTTTTCAAAATCAAATCTTGCCACGTCTTTCCCCAAAATCTTTTAAATGATTTAAATCAACTGGGATCACAAATCTCAAAAGGTTTGAAATTTTTGATTGGGGTAGAGATCGTGATTTAAATCTCAAATTTGTTTAAATGGAATTGGTTTTAGTCCTTTAAAGGCACTCCTGCCTCCATGTGCCAAACGATGTCTAATACATAATGCACATGTTGAGGGGGAGCATTTATCCAAAAACAAGATGAGTGTTTAAACATGGCCACATTTTCTCCTATGTTTTCTAAACCTTATTAAATTACTTGGGATCCAAAATCTCAAAGGGTTTGATATTTTTGATCGGGGGAGAATTTGTGATTTAATAATGAAATTCGATAAAAGGTGATCGGTTTGATTCAATTGTGCAGGCTGCTCTCTCATATGTGCTAAACGCTTTCGAATCTTGAAGCACATATTGAGGGGGAGCATTTTAAAAGAAAATAAACTATTGAGGTACAAAAGCTTTTATGTTTTAACATAAAGTACCTTGATTGAGTTTTCAAAAGGTTTCTTAATGGCTTGAGTGATCGTAAATGTGCTTTAAATGAACTCTTGCCTCTATGTGATAAAATGATTTCAAATATCCTATGCACATATTGAGGGGGAGAATTTACCAAAGAAATTCAAATGGCTTTTTCTAAGGAAATTGTGATCAAGAAATTATTTCAAATAAATTATTTCAAAGAACTCTTGCCTCCATGTGCCAAACAATTTCAATATCATATGCACATGTTGAGGGGGAGCATTTCTAAAATGATCAAAACTATTAAGGTACAAAATGCTTTGATCTCGTATCACAAGTACTGTTAGGATCCAATATTTATGTTGTTTGATGATTCGGGTGGTCTAGGACAATGATTAAATAAGAAAGCCATTTAGAGAGATGAAGAGAGTTGAGAGGAGGTTTCTTGAAATTGAGTTGCTATGTAAAATGAAAGGTTTATTCAAAGAAGCCACACCCCTTCCATGGATGGAAGGGGTATTTATACTTACAAACAATACGTCCTCCTATCGGACTGTGGATCAGGCATATACAGTGGGTAAAGAACCGTCCTTCCTCCACGGTGTTACACTAAACTATTCTACGCTACTGACTAACTAATTAACTATTAAATAACGTAAACAACGACAAATCTACGAGCTAACATATGCTAGACCATTATTGGGGTGACCGACACTTTAACATGGAATTTCCAATTCCTAACAATCTCCCCTAAGGGAGGTCACCCCATGAAATACATTTTGCTTCCTAGCATTCTATCTTAGACTTCGTTCTTGAGCTCGTAGACTTGAATTCTTCATTTCCGCAATCTTTGTGCATTAGTAGCGATTCTATAAAGTCCGCATAATTTGTACTTTTAGTGGAGGCCTTAAACTGATCCACATCTTTGATGATCTTCGAGCTTTCTTCGAGATCATCAGCCACAGTAAATCTTTGGATCACCCTTTATTGTGTTGCCATCATGTGAAGTTGTGACTTTCGGACCGACATGCTCACACTTTTAGGATCATGACATCTTTCCATCAGAGTAGCGGAAGCCTTACTGGTTCATGATATTTGCAGCAGCGGCGTAAGCATAGTATGAAATATCGAGCCGTGTTATGTAGATATGCACCAGTCATGATTTCTTCAAATTAAGTGTGGATGCCGTGAGCATGCGGCTTTGGATTGACTCCTTAATTCGATCACCGCAACCGTCCAAATGTACCCGCAAACAACAGTTAGCAATAAAACACACGAAAGTGTCTTTGATCACTTTCGTTGAATTGAGGTACACGGCCCACGGTTCCCGTTGATCAAGTACAAGTACGCCGTGATCGTAGGATTCCTAAGAATCTCCTTGACAGGTTTTGCACTGTTCTAGCCGTTCTCAAACCGAACGTCTCAAAGAAGACAACACGGAGTGAGTGAACCAGCGAATTGAGATTCACTGATTGATGAAAAATGATTTGAAAAACAATAGCGTATTGCTTGAAGAAAGAGTTTTGCAATACGACGAAGGTTTTATGAGAAAGATCAATTTTCAATCAAAAATACTTTTTGTATCTGAAAAGAGTACACATTCGACGTGCTAGAGAAAAGAAGGTTTGCACATCGAACGGTTTTTCCAAAAGCATTTTTTCAATCAGAGATACTTTATGAGTTTGAAAATGAATACACATTCGATGTGCTAGAGAAAAGTAAAGATTTTCACATCGAACGGTTTTTCCAAAAGCATCCGTCAATCCATTTCCTGGACCAAGGTTGATTCACGAGTGAATCGCCCCATCGTTTCTATCCACTTGTCACATGGTTGATCTATAGAATAGATCTCACATGCCACCTACCAGGAGCTTGTTTGATGCTGGCTCCAGAAGGTTTTCCATCTTCATTGTGAATATGTAAGCATATCACTCAGATGTTCTGGCAATACCACAAGGATAATGCGTAGGACTCTTAATATATTCTTACTTTCCACATTATGTGAAACAGCAAGTCTTCAAGAATTTAGTGTCCTAATGAGATATTGTGGATGATCTCTTGGCTCTAGACTCAATAGTGCACATTTGGTTCCTATGCCGGAGACTAGGAGAGGGTCTCCTTCTTCAATATCAACAATCTCTAAGAGAAAGTCGATAGATTATGTCGGTTCCCGTGAGAATGAAACAAGCCCTTTTAAGAGGAACTTGAGTAGCTTGGGAAGTTTAGGTGCAGTGCGTCACTGGGTCCATGACGTCTTGTCTTCAATACCAGTGTTACCTTAGTAAACACCAGTAGCATATGTATTGAACCCGTTGTCTGCCCTAAGGTTGAATTATTGGAGGGCTATTTCTTTTCACCCTTTTCTCATTTCATTTCTTTTTCATTCTTCAACCCCTTCAGTGCTTACCGAGACTTCATTACTAGAACCTTGTTGGGTTTATTCCAGTACTAGCTCTGTCTCAGTCCGCACTTTTCCCATATCCTCATTTTTCTCCTTTTTTCATCATACCTAAGGACTCTACACTATCTAGTGGATTGTCTCTGGGTAGATCCCTTCGGTTCTGGCGGATAGTGGGAACGAATACCTAACCTAACCATCCTTATAACACCATGTATAAAGTAAATTGGTCGGTCTTTTGGTACAGTTCATTCCTTCTCGAAACCAATTGAAAAATCATTTGAAAAAACAATCAAGGTACTTGTGATACGAGATCAAAGCATTTTGTACCTTAATAGTTTTGATCATTTAGAAAACCTCCCCCTCAACATGTGCATGTGATTTAGAAATTGTTTAGCACATGGAGGCAAGAGGACTTTGAAATATTTTCTTTGATCACAATTTTCATAGAAAAAGCCATTTGATTTTCTTGGTAAATTGTCCCCCTCAATATGTGCATAGGATATTTGAAATCATTTTATCACATAGAGGCAAGAGTTCTTTTGAAGTACATCCACGATCACAAAAGCCATTAAGAAACCATTCGCTCCCCCTCAATATGTGCATCAATAAATGAAAGAGTTTGGCACATATTAGAGAGAACTTGCACTTTAAATCAAAACGACCATCTTATATCAAGTTTCATTATTAAATCACAAATTCTCCCCTGATCAAAAATATCAAACCCTTTGAGATTTTGGATATCAAGTGATTTAATCAGGTTTGGAAAACATGGGAGAATATGTGGCCAGGTTTAAATACTCATCTTGTTTTTGGATAAATCCTCCTCCTCAACATGTGCATTGTGTATTTGAAATCGTTTGGCACATGGAGGCAGGAGTGCCTATAAAGGACTAAAACGGGTTCCATTAAAACAGATTTGAGATTTAAATCACGATCTCTCCCCCAATCAAAAATTTCAAACCTTTTGAGATTTGTGATCCCAATTGATTTAAATCATTTAGAAAATTTTAGGGAAAGACGTGGCAAGATTTAATTTTGAAATTGACAGATAAGGAACAGATTAAGACATTAAAGATTGTTAGTGTCAGGTATGATAGTTTTTATGAGATCTTTAAGTAAAATAAAACAATTTCACAATCAAACAAGAACAGAAAAAATTTCATTTTGAAAGACCTTGATTCAAAAGAAAAATCATACCATGACATAACATTAAATCTTTAGATCACCACATTTTAACGTACCAACGGACTCTTTTGAAGATATATTGTTTGAAAATAATTTTATTTTAAATCACTCTCCCCCTCAATCGATGACCAAAGTCAATAATTGAGTGACTTAAGTTTAGATAAAATGAAGTCCGGTGATTTTCAAAATTTAGTCCAATATATTTTCAAAACAATATTTTCCATTTTTCAAAACAATTTACTCAAATTTATTCAAAATTGTTTAAAAAAATGGTATCCTGCACAAAAATGTGTTAGGTGGTTGAGAAGCTTCTGTTGTTGCTGTAGGGCTTGGAAGAAAAACTGTCTGCTGATGCAGTGATACTTCTTCTTACGTTGCATTTTATAATGCCAACTGAGGTCCAATTAAGCTCCGTTTCTTCAATCACTTAGAAGAAAACCATCTGCTGATGCAGTGAGACCTCTTACGTTGCATTTATGCCAACTCTCCATTGAAGTCAAATTAAGCTCCGTTTCTTCATTTATCAACCCAAGATATAGTTACCCTTTCCTTTCGGCATCCAATCATCATATTATGTGGGATCCGGATCGGGAACATTCTTATATACCAATATACCTGCATACGTTAGTGAACACACATACAAATATATGGTGGTCGACATCACCCAAACAACAATCGACTAATAAAAGTCAATGCAACGTATCAATCAGATCATATAAATGTATGGGAATAATGTGTTCATCAAACTCTAATCATCTAAACCTAACAATCATATCCTAGGCACCTAGTCCTTCAACATAGGTTAACATCATTTTTAATTAAGCATATTAGGATAATTAGAAAGCCCGTTAGATGATATAGATTTGAAAACATTCTCCTCCTCAATCAATGACTTATTTTCTGAAAATTTTAAAAGCGCTGAAGTCATTGATTGAGTTTTCAATTTTATTTTTTTTTACGAAAAACTCTGAATCTGATTGATTTTCAAGCAACTCATTTACCACCATTTTAGAAAACACCAAATATTTTTCTGAAGAATTTTAGATGGAAAAAAATTTGTGTAGGAACAGCAGTCTTTTTGACGACATGCTTTCCTTGTTAAGTTTTAGGATAAGTGCACGAAATATTTTGGAAAAAGTTTTAGCGCAACACTTTCCTTTCATGAAGAACGGGTTGCTATCTGAAATAATAGCAAACCATGGTTTAAGCGCGGGTTACAGTCTGAAGTAACTGCAAGCCATTTTTGAGACATGTTAAGAAAGAATTATTTACACCTCCTGCTCGAACTTCATCTAAAGTCCCGTGCCATTATTGAATGACATATCTAAGACCGTAGATGTTATCGATACCAGAAGACATGTCTTGAGAAAACATATTTTTTTGGTATTTTACAAATTTTCTGATTTTTATGGGCTTTTGTAGATTTTATATTTTTCTATTTTCTTTTTGTTGGTTTTATATTTTTGTATTTGGTTTTTGATAGATATATACAAGGATAGAATAGATGATATAGTTAAAGAAGATGATGATACGAGTACCGAGATAAGGATATCGAGCAGCACGTCGTAGAAAATAGAAGTCATCAACTCTTAAACATTCACCACCAAAGCTTCCAGGGCTCTTGAATAGAAGAGAGAAATTGAACCGTCTGAAAATGAGACTTTGGCAGCTTCCCCCCAAACCGAAAATCCTTTAGATGAGCAGATTCGAAGCTCTATTTCAAGCTTTCCTTAGCCATGTGCACAGAGAAGCACACCATTATCATAAATCCCGCTGCTCCATTTAAGAACAATAATCGAGGTTCTCCGTTCGGGGTTATATCATCAACAAGAATAGCAACGTATCATCCCACTCATAAATAATCTTCTCAAATTTCATAACCACTGAAGTCTGAAGCAATCCATTCCAAAAAAGGTGTCAAGAGACCACTTACCCCACGTAGTTGAATTGATGCAGTCAGTCTCTTTGTATAATGCTCAAGAACGCTCCCAAATACACATCATGAGGGGAATGAAAACACCTTCCCATGTTCACATTTTTCTTCTCGGATGATCGTGTATGAAGCTCAAGAACCCGAAGTACACCAATACCCAAGAGCTCTCCCAAATACACATCATGAGGGGAATGAAAACACCTCCCCATGTTCACATTTTTCTTCCCTGATGATTGTGTATGAAGCTCAAGTATCCGAAGTATACCAATACCCAAGGAAGGAATAACTGATAACATTGAATAAGCAAGCCAAGTCACGATTATCTCTGCAAGGATGACAATCTCTGCGGATGTCAACTCCGAATAAGTGATTATATCTCGAATCACCGATTAAGCCCTCAAGTGAAACAGCTGAGCGCCTCCAATGTACACATTTCTCTCTCCTCTGATGATTGTGATAACATCGAGATCATCACGCACTTGTGTACCTCTTTTATCTTCAGAAACTAACTCTTCCATCGCTTCCCCCACATAGTTGGAATAAGAATACTAAACGCCTTGATGAGTAAAACCTTGAGTTTCTCTGCGGTCATGACATTTGTTTTCCCGGGATATCTTCAATCACTTAGAAGAATTAAGTTCATCAAGTTTACTCGCCATGAGTCAAACCTTGAGTTTCTCTGCGGTAATAACATTTGTCTTCCCGGGATATCTTCAATTACTTAGAAGTATTAAGTTCATCAAGTTTACTCGCGTTTAGGTATGTGTCTCCTTCCCCCTTGCTGGTTTTGATACTTGAGAATCAGCAACTCATTGTAAGCCCGTGTACTAGAAATCATTTGAGAAGAACATCATTAGCTCATATGTATCTGTGAGAATCAACTTGCTGCAGAATGTGAGCAAGTCTAATTGGGGATTAAATCTGACTTTTCACTCTCCCCCAATTAGTGCTCTTCCCTAAACCGACAATCTGTTTGATAACAGCCCAGATTAAGAAGAAGTCTTTAGATCGTTAAATGCAACTCGTCTTTAGTCTTCTAACATGTTGCAGAAAATGTAGAACAGACTGTAGACTCGACCTTCTTCAAGATTGTCTAGTTGGGGATTAGATAGTTAACATCTTCAACTCACCAAATAAAATAAGAACATCACCAAATAGCATCCCAATTAACTTACATCTTGCAAGTCCCCTTAACTAAAATCTCTCCCAATCAAACAAGAACAGAAAGATGTTCATCAAGGAAATCAGCAATTAGGCCGCATCGAACACACGAGATGGTAACACCAAACTACCAATCACATCAAACAAGAACAGAGAGATTGTTCGGAATCATCATGTTGATGTGTACGTGAAGCATTAACCGGAAGCACTTTGTCGATAAACTCATCAATCCGAGTGAAGATGTCAACCAACGGCTCTTAGACGAGAAAAACTCCATGTGAAGATGACCCGATAAGAAGAAGCTCGGTTCTTACATGAGTTTAGAGCCGTTTGACCATTTATTCTCATAAATCAATCAACCATGCAGTGAATTCACACTTCTTCTCCCCCTCAAGAATTGCATACGGAGATGCCATTCTTGATTAAACAAGTGAATATCTTCAACAAATGTAGTCCATTCACACTTCTCCCCCGCAAAATTAGCTCATGATGTCGCCATCGTCATTATAGTTGAGCAAGTGGAATAAGAAAACAGTCAATGGTAGCCCGGTTCACATGATGATTGAAGCACATGGAAAAAGTATGAAGCATGTTGATGAGAATGGTCATAATAAGAAGATTTCTCTTCTTCCGAAGATAAAGCGCATTGACACGTACACTTTTCTTTTCTTTGGAGAACGAGGCATGAACTGTTGTGTTCATACGTCATAAGAAGATTTCTCTTCTTTCAAAGATAATGCGCACTGAAACGTACACATTTCTTTTCATTAGAGTACGAGGCATGAACTGTTGTGTTCATACGTCATTATCTCTCTCTTTTCATCATCTCTTTTGGCAAAACTTGTAATCAACCCCATTATCATTCAGTAGGCTCTTTGTAGTGACAGCTTATGGAGAAAACCCAATATGATGAATTTGTCCACAAGTAAACTACCCCGAACTCGTGACTTAAACTTGCACATATGTAACAAAGAGCGGTTCCGATTTCCATTAGCATCTCTAAGTACTCTCTATGTACTCTATACTCTTCAACCAACCAACCATCAAGTATAAGACGTACATTACCTCTTGAAAATCCACAATTGAATGTGACACTGAGCACTACAACGTAACTCCTTAAAGTGATAGTTATTTTGTGGTGGTATGAGCCCAATTCCCCCAAGTGGTAAAAGAAAAGGTAAAAGACACCCAACAATAACTAGATTTCCAAGTCTTCATTTTTAATAATAAGCTCGAACAAGGATCATGAAGAATCTTCATCCAACCATCCCCGATATCTTCAGATACTAAGTACACTCGCCCGTGATATTTCACTTCAACCTCAAATAAATAATAGTGAATTAACCCCGTTGTCACATCTTCTGGTTAAAAGTTCAAATCCAGCCTCCTTTGACGATTTAAGTGAACTCTGATAATGGTATTCATCCCGACCATGGTTAAATGCACATAACCCCGTAAACCATGTAATAACCAAACTACCATGACGAATATCCAAACACACATCCAATTCATGAAGTACACCATATTATCCCTTCTTCGAAGCAAAAACCGTAGCACCAGCATCAAGTAAGATCCAGAATTACACTTTCTCTTCTCCAAGATGGTTCCATCATTACGGGATTTTACAACTCTAAGGTTTAAACCGAGAAATAGTTTCTTTCGCGGGATTTTACAAAACCAAGAATAAACCGTAAAATAGATCTGGAAATGCACTTTACAATTACCGGGATGTTTCCATTGTCACGGGATTTTACAAGTCTATGATTTAAACCGAGAAATAGGTTCTTTCGCGGGATTTTACAAAATCAAGACAAAACCGTAAACAATGTCAGCTTGAATGTGTAATGACAAATTTGGTTTTGGTGAATATCTGTTTTAGGGGAACATGCATCGGTTCATCAACGGTTCATTATCCAACATCAGCAACATCATCAACCATCCAATCAATACTTTGGTAAATACATCATTCACGCATTCTGTTGGCTATAGCAATGACAACATGGTGTAGTAAACCCGATATGCCAAACTTGATCATGAAGTAAAATTTCCCAGATTTATTACTTAAACTTGACTAATCCTCATGAAAAAGAAACGGTGTACCCAATGTACCAAACCTCTTGACATATCCTCAACTGCGTGAGACACCGAAGTGATAGAAACGTTGTGGGTCAAGC
Source organism: Chrysanthemum makinoi (assembly GCA_910596185.1). Lineage (NCBI taxonomy): Eukaryota > Viridiplantae > Streptophyta > Magnoliopsida > Asterales > Asteraceae > Chrysanthemum > Chrysanthemum makinoi. The sequence goes on from OU343219.1 coordinate 384,073, forward strand.
GAGAAAGAATCACAAACGTAACTAAATAGCCAAGTCTTTATCACCCTCTATAAATGCCCAAACAAGTCATCTTCGTGGAAGGGTAGAAAGAAAGAAGACGAAATCAGGATAACGTGCTGGAAACCTCACTTCAAATTCAAATAAGAAATACCAGATATAAACAACTCCTTAGTCAACATTTCCAATAAACACTTCAAGTCGTGAAATAAAATTCTTCGTGAAGACGTATAAGCCAAAGTGCCAAACCTCGTATCTCAACAATTCTCATCATCATACCAAATCACATCAACAGAACTCATTATCACATATCTCATGATTGTGGATACATTGAATCAGATTATCACATATCTCATTATCACATCAAAGTCCAACATAATAACCCAATAATCATCCAAGTCCAATTCAAATACGGCCCGTAAGACATTTATCAGATTCAAATATACCGATCACCGTATATACTATGAATGTCACGTATAACACCATTTGCACCACGTAAATCACGGCCCTATAAACCATTATTTCACCGACCCAAAGTAGAACCATTTTGACATTAGTCCATCCGGATATAAGCTTATCCTAATAGGACCCATGAAGAAACAAGACCCAACAATCAGTCCAATCCAAAAAATACAGTCCCGTACAAAGAATAATACCCTAACAATTTGGGTATAAAACACACTCATCACAACCCTAAATCCTAATTTTTCGTTGCTCAAACAAACCCTACAAACTCTTCCACAAAGTTATCCGCCCCCATCCTAAAAAGTCTCTTCAAACCCTAATTAAACACTCATCACAAAAACGCAGACATACATTAATCTCTCTCAAACCCAAAGATATTCTCACAAACCCTACCCTTTAAACAAAAAACAGCCAAACTTTAAATCAATTCGTATGTCGATCTTAGAGCATGCCACAGGGATGGCATGTGCAAGATATCAACGCCACAGGGATGGTGAAAGGGTTCGAAACAGCCACAAAAGGATTCAAGGTAGGTATTCATTATACCACACGTATCTCAGGAAGGTAAAAGATTAGAGCTTTGTTTATGTTACAGTTTTAAAACCGATTAGAAAGATAGATGATAGCAAAATAGTTATTGTCTATCTTTCAATTACTTCGGATATTAAAAGGATTAAACTCCTCACAAGATCAATGAGGTGATGTTCCTATGTGAATAGATCGAATGGTATCTATGAGTTTGAAGAACCACTCACAAGGAACAAGGCTAAGATCTATAACTTAGTTTTTGATACGAGTTTAGATTAATCTTTGGATCAATGATGGTTACTTATTTTCGTGACATACACCTTCAATGGTTATGATAACAAAATCAGAAACTGAGATCCATTAGCATGTTGGTTTACAAGTATTGATCAATAATGATTAACTTTGTGGTTGTATGGATCTGAAAAAGGTCTTGGAGAAAACGTTAGCCCACAAAAAAACTGAGATCATATCATTATAACAATTAATCTTTGAGTCTTGTTAATAGATATAGATTTGTCTTTGTCTTGATCTGTTGTCTTGGATCAATGATGTTGTAGTTTCGTGTGCTAGACCCATGGTAGTCTTGATTTGGCAACGAATAAACATGAGACACATCTGAGGTTGGTTCTGATTTATTTATGTTTAACGATTCTTTGAGGTTTGATAATGGTTTGAGTCAGGTATAAGGTTATGGTATGTCTTCTCATTCTTCATTTCTGTCATGTCAACTCGCATATAAACCATGATATATTAGCTTCAAAACTTAGCAACTCGCATCCATTACCAACTCGCTTCATGACTAACCTGCTGTGATGCGAGTAACAATCCGCAAAGGTTGGTCAATACGCAACCCCCTTTAAACAACTTGCACTCAATAATGCGAGTAGGCAACTCGTTAAGTCAAGCAACTCGCATACATGAGAGTTAACAACTCGCATGATTTTCTCAGAACGACAGCATGACAAAGAACTCGTATTGACCAAAAGTAAGCAACTCGCTAAAGAGCAAGTGCAACCCGCATCATACCAACTCGCATACAAGATACATTGAATCAGGACATGTTGCAGTCAAAACTGACAACTCGCATATTGAAACTAGTCAACTCGCATGTAAGAAACTGCACATAACTCGCATAGATGAATGACCCAGAAACTGCATAACGAGAAAACCATTATTGACCCGTATTTGACCATGGATAATCAGACCATATGACCACATGTCTACCAATGTTTGACTACAGCTATAACACAGTGAAAGCAGAAAAATTATTTTAAAAACTTGTTTACCAATGTTTGACCAAGGACACAGAAAACTTGTTTTGAAAACAGAAATCAGTGAAAGCAGAAAACTATTTTTCCGACAACAAACATTGTATAAATTCAGTTACTAACAAGATTCGAACCACAAAACTCAGCACCACACAATAACCATGTCAAACCGCATAATAAACCGTTTCAAAAACCATTCGGATCATCAAAACAACACAACCTGGCTCTGATACCAATTGTTAGGATCCAATATTTATGTTGTTTGATGATTCGGGTGGTCTAGGACAATGATTAAATAAGAAAGCCATTTAGAGAGATGAAAAGAGTTGAGAGGAGGTTTCTTGAAAGAGAGTTGCTATGTAAAATGAAAGGTTTATTCAAAGAAGCCACACCCCTTCCATGGATGGAAGGGGTATTTATACTTACAAACAATACGTCCTCCTATCGGACTGTGGATCAGGCATACAGTGGGTAAAGAACCGTCCTTCCTCCACGGTGTTACACTAAACTATTCTACGCTACTGACTAACTAATTAACTATTAAATAACGTAAAAAACGACAAATCTACGAGCTAACATATGCTAGACCATTATTGGGGTGACCGACACTTTAACATGGAATTTCCAATTCCTAACAAGTACCTTGATTGTTTTTCCAAATGATTTTTCGATTGGTTTCATGAAGGAAAGAACAATACCAAAAGACCGACCAATTTACTTTATGCATGGTGTTATAAGGATGGTTAGGTTAGGTATTCGTTCCCACGATCCCGCCAGAGCCGGAGGGATCTACCCAGGGACAATCCACTAGATAGTGTAAAGTCCTTAGGTATATTGAAAAAAAAAAGGAGAAAAATGAGAATATGGGAAGAGTGCCGACTGAGACAGAGCTAGTACTGGAATAAACTCAACAAGGTTCTAGTAATGAAGTCTCGGTAAGCACTGAAGGGGTTGAAGAATGAAAAAGAAATTAATGTGAAAAGGGTGAAAAGAAATATCCCTCCAATAATTCAACCTTAGGGCAGAAACCGGGTTCAATACATATGCTACTGGTGTTTACTAAGGTAACACTGGTATTGAAGACAAGACGTCGTGGACCCAAAGGACGCACTGCACTACAACTTCCCAAACCACTCAAGTTCCTCTTAAAAGGGCTTGTTTCATTCTCACGGGGAACCTACATAATCTATCGATTTTCTCTTAGAGACTGTTGATATTGAAGAAGGAGACCCTCTCCCTAGTCTCCGGCATAGGAACCAAATGTGCACAATTGAGTCTAGACCCAAGAGATCATCCACAACATCTCATTAGGACACTAAATTCTTGAAGACTTGCTGTTTCACACAATGTGGAAAGTAAGTATATATTAAGAGTCCTACGAATTATCCTTGTGGTATTGCCAGAACATCCGAGTGATATGTAAAAATATTCACAATGAAGATGGAAATCCTTCTAGAGCCAACATCAAACAAGCTCTTGGTGGGTGACATGTGAGATCTTTTCTAAAGATCAAGCTTGTGACAACTGGATTGAAACAATGGGGCGATTCACTCTTGAATCAACCTTGGTCCAGGAATGGAATTGACGAATGCTTTTGGAAAAACCATTCGATGTGCAAACCTTCTTTTCTCTAGCACGTCGAATGTGTACTTATGTTTTCAAACACAAAAAGTATCTCTGATTGAAAAAATGCTTTTGGAAAAACCGTTCGATGTGCAAACCTTCTTTTCTCTAGCACGTCGAATGTGTACTCTTTTCAGATACAAAAAGTATTTTGATTGAAAATTGATCTTTCTCATAAAACCTTCGTCGTATTGCAAAACTCTTTCTTCTAAGCAATACGCGATTGTTTTCAAATCAATTTTTCATAGTGAATCTCAATTTGCTGGTTCACTCACTCGTGTTGTCTTCTTTGAGACGTTCCGGTTTGAGAACAGCTAGAACAGTTGCGAAACCCTGTCAAGTAGATTCTTAGGAATCCTACGATCACGCAGCAGTACTTGTATCGATCAACGGGGAACCGTGGGCGTGTACCTCAATTCAACGAAAGTGATCAAAGACACTTTCGTGTGTTTTATTGCTAACTGTTGTTTGCAGAAACATTTGGACGGTTGCGGTGATCGAATTGAGGAGTCATTCCAAAGCCGCATGCTCACAAAGCATCCACACTTAATTTGAAGAAATCGTGGTGGTGCATATCTACATAACCGGCTCGATATTTCATACTATGCTTCGCTGCGCAAATATCATGAACCAGTAAGGCTTCCGCTACTCTGATGGAAAGATGTCATGATTCAAAAGTGTGAGCATGTCGGTCCAAAAGTCACAACTTCACATGATGGCAACACAATAAAGGGTGATCCAGAGATTTACTATGGCTGATGATCTCAATGAAAGCTCGAAGATCATCAAAGATGTGGATCAGTTAAAGGCCTCCACTTTAAGTACAAAATATGCGGACTATGAAGAGTCATTGCTTACGCACAAAGATTGCGGAATTGAAGAATTGAAGTCTACGAGCTCAAGAACAAAGTCAATAATAAATGCTAGGATTCGAAATGTAAAACATGGGGTGACCTCCCTTAGGGGGAGACTGTTAGGAATTAGAAAATTCCATAGTGAAGAGTCGGTCACCCCAAATATTATCTAGCATAAGTTAGCTCGTAGACTTGCCGTTATTTACGTTATTAAGTAGTTTATTAGTTAGTTTGTAGCGTTGTTTAGTTTAGAGCAACACCGTGGAGGAAGGACGGGTCTTTACCCACTGTATACCTGATCCACAGGCCGATAGGAGGTCGTATTCTTTGTAACTATAAATACCCCTTCCATCCATGGAAGGGGTGTGACTTCTTTGAATAAACCTTTCATTTTCTTAAGCAACTCTCTTCAAGGAACCACCTCTCAACTCTCTTCATCTATCTAAAATGGCTTACTTGTTTAATCACAATCCTAGACCACCCGAATCATCAAACAACATAAATATTGGATCCTAACAAAAATGTCTTTCTTTATATACATTGTTAGTACTATTAATTGAATGCCATCTTTGAATGTGATCAGATGTTGTTGGTCATGTCACTGCCTGTGAAGAGTTGGATAATTATAATAAGAACGGGAACAAGGGAAAAAAGAAACCGTTGACTCTTAATGATGATGAGTAAGTACCAAATCATAATCATAGGTTGATTATATTTACAAATAACTCTGTAGAGCTATTATTAGTACAATTTAATCTGATGTCATATATGCATATATTCTGTAGGGGGAATGAGCTTAAGTGTACGCTATGGGGCTTATTGGCACAACCGTTTAATGATTTTTAAAAAGCTAACAAAGATCATGGTAAAATCATGATTGTACTTCAGTTGGCAATGATGAAAGTTTGGGACGGTAACAATTCTTATCATCTGTGGTAGAATATTATCCATTTTATATATAACAGCGAATCTAATTCATGTATTTTAATGGACAAGTAAAATGTGTGTCCAAAACGGCTATCATGGAACAAAACTGTTTCTTTTCAATGCATGTGAAACTATTGAGAAAGAGGAATTCAAAGCTGTTGAAGCCTATCGCAAAAGGTAATTATGCGACACCCTACTATAATACAAACAAGTTGGTATACTTACTACATGTTAGCGTCAGTGATTTTATAGACTCTGATTGTAGGTTGTTTTCTTCTGTAAATGCGGATGCGTCTGAGAACACAACATCGTGTATTTCTGCTGGCTCAAAATTCTCAACCAAGGATGATTTCCTCAATAAGTATCCGGTAAAAAGCATTGTTGAGCTTCTTGATGTTGAAAAGGTACACCGTATCCATACATATTATACAATTTAATCATTTTATTAAAGCATCTGTAATAAAATCCACATACAGTTTAAGAGAGTTTAGTGCACCATTCCAAGCCTAATTTAAGTCTGAAATTCTTATATACATAATATAGCTTCAGTTATTGTTGGAACGATAATCGCCATACAAGAAGAGGAGGGCTGGTGGTACCTGGGTTGCAAAAAGTGTAACAAAAAAGTTGTGAAAGACAGCGAGTTTGTTGATCTGGATGATGATACACCAATGAAATCAGCAAACACTGCTGATCAGTGGAGATGAACTAAATGCCATGAGATATTCAAACACATTAAGTCAATGTACATATCTACATTTTTTGACACTCTAACATATTAAATTTAACTACGCGATCAGCAACTGATAATTGTCATATATGTACATTTGTAGTTTTCGTCTGCAAGTGCGTGTTCAAGATGATTCTGGCACGATGTCCCTCTCTTTGTTTAATGACGAAGTCCAGTCGTTGTTGGGTGGTAGATCAGCATACCAACTTTGAGAAAAGTCTGGGTTGAAGGTAATGTTTTGGTAATATGTTTTATGAATCATTCATAACTACTGTTAAACATGATAAACTTTTTGCATGAGACCTAATAATGTCCTACTTGGAATTTAGAGTGCTGAGCAACAAGTCTTCCCAAGTAAGATCACTGCATTGGTTGGTAAACGTCTGGCCTTTAAAGTTACTATTGATGAATACAATCAGAAAAAAATGTTTCCTGTATTCACTGTCTTGCGTCTATCGGATGATACTAAAATTATCAGTTCACTCACCGCATCTTTTACACCTTTAAAGGTATCACATAACAGATTCTTTCTCTCCTTCTCTTAAGACATAATAACCTTCTTTGTTTATTTGTTTGCATTAATAGGACACTAAGGCTACAAGTACTAAGGTTGTTGGGATATCTTCATTGGTAAGAGTCAATTACGACATGTGCAATTAAGTGGTATAAGTTCCATGTACAATAAATTTTTGACATGTTACAATATTAATTGCAGGATCTTGAGTCTCAGACCGATGAAAATGTGACACCAATCAACCTGTTGAAAAGTACTGCTACAAGCCCCCCTGCGAAAAAGGAAAGCGGCAAACGTCATTCAGATTCGGAAGCAGCAACTGAGTGTTCAAATACCAAAAGGCAACTACTGGACATTAAGCAAGAGAAAAATCCGTGACTATTGATCCCGTGTTTGAAAGATTAAAGGGTTTACACTAAACTAAAGCAACAAACATTTCATTTTTTTAAGATATGTTCTTCAAAAAATTTTAAATGGGGAGTCCCATTCACAACATGTTCTATCAATTTGGTTTGAATTTTTAATGGGGAGTCCCAATAAGTTCTTTGCTCTTGGATGGGGAGTCCCATTCACAGGCAGTTACTTTTGGTTTGGATTTTTAATGGGGAGTCCCATTAAGTTGTTTGCACCACTTTTGATTATGGAATTGGTTACTATTTTTGTGTTTGCATACTAATCATTGTTGGGTTAGAATTGGTATTCTTTTTTTGTTTCATTTTCAACAGGCATTGACTTTTCAAGTTTAAAGATGAGCTGAACGTGGAAACACAAGGGTGACAGCTTAAAAGGCTTTGGTTGAGAGAAGAGTTGGCTGTGAATGACAACGAAATACCGCTTTGGGTTCATAATGAGCATAGAGCACTTTGGATATCCGATTAGATTGTAGCATTATAGTAATATTTTGGATTTATCAATTTGTACAATTCCTATTTGTGTAAAGAAACAAAATTATGAATTCTCAATCGATGATGTTATCCATAATTTTTGTTTTTTAACTACACTTTTCTCAATCATGTTCATTTTCTTATAGTAGGTCACGTACATTAATTGCAAATTTGTGTATTCAACAAAGTTACATTACATTAAAATGTACCAACAACCGAATCTTTCAAATTTTATATTTATTCACATCCCCACAAATCAGTTAAATGAAAATATGATGTGATTTTGTTATTTGGTATTGAAATTGATGTATTAACTACCAAATCAATTTCTCAATACAATTTTCAAAGCTAAATTATTTCTAAGTTTAATATTGATTGTCGTTGATATAAATTGAGAAACTAAAGTGCATCTTCACCAATCTATTTTACACAAGAATGCCTCTACGATTGAACAGTGGTAACCGTAGGATTATGCCTGCCAAGTAAGTTATCGTTTTTGTACTAATAAAACATTCTGTTGGCATCTGTTGCATCTTATATAACTCCATTATGTTTCATTCTAACAGTGAATGGGGTGAAGCTCCTCCCACCATTGACATTTGCATTCATCATGGTGGTAGAGTTGTAACTTTAAATGTTTTTTACGATTATTGGGGTGGCGATGAACTTATGATATGCAATGTGTCAACAGACAACATAACATACACGTCACTTAGACAATTAGTAGCACAACATTTATGTAATTACACTGACGTAGGATCATACTATTTGCGTGTTCCGAATGTCCAAATGGAAGAAGAATATAGTCTTCTTAAGATAGACCATGAATGGCATATAGATTCATGGCTATCTGAAATTCAAGATGGTCATGCATAGGATATTTATTTGGGTTACTGTACGTATCCGACTATTATTGACCCAAATCGTCAAACATGGCTCCAAAGACGTTGGGAAAGAAACGGAATGATAAGTGGTCATGTGGATGCAATTCGAAGTGCAAGCCGGATACTTTTTCAATTAGTATAACTACCACAAACTCACTTTTCATAAGCCAACTCCTACGAAACTTTTTCAACATTGTATGTTAACATTTGTAGCTTCAGTAATCCATTCATAATGACGAATGATAACATTCGGCAATCCACCAAATATAATCTTTCCAAAAACCTTATTTACATAAATGCATTATGAATAATATAAATCACAACGTGTAAAGGCATCCTGGAACTTCTTACAAGGTCAATCCAGTTACATAATATATTGTCTACTACCTGTTAATATAGATCATCCAGACCAGATACATAGAACTGATGTCTGTGGCAATTTAAAACCATAGTTTAAGTTTACTGACCCAAACATACGACACATGAACTTATAACCTCCTTATCAGGTAGGATTGTTCAAAAAACTATCATCACAGACACAACCACCCACAAATTAAACCTAAAGAAGCAAATAAAACAAGTCATTAAATATCTTCTCATCCAACATACTAATAGTTTCGTCTGATACGGTACCAAAATAAATTCTACCATCTAAATCATCGTCTTCTAACACATATGGAACAATGAAATCATCACCGGTTTGCGTGCATTCACCGTTTGAAGTTCATCCTTTACCATCCTCATAAGTTTGAACCTTACCGTTTTGTCTTTGTCCCACTCGCACCTCTTCTCAAGCTCCTTCCAATTAGTTTTGATGGTGACATGATTTTTACTGTCAGGCCTATCTTTATGTTTTTCCCTGTCCACGTTCACATAGAAAGATTCATCATGGTGTATCAGAAGTGCGTTGTGGTACTTATACATTTCATAAGGCCCCGCAAAATCCCATAGTATTTTCTGCATTCAACAAATGATTCCCGTATACACAACATAAGTAAATGCACTATCCAAAAAAACACGATACTGTATGTTGCAAATGTAAAACGGGATCGCATGAAAATAACAAACGCTTACCAGCCGACCTCTTCCAGTTACGTAATCCAAAACATCTTGATAAAAGCAGTCTTCCTCATCATCATGCTCGGAGTGATTAAACCAGTCACATTTATGTTTCATACGAGAATCTACATTTGGAATATTGCAATGATATTAAAAGATGCAAGTATATTATTATCAATCTTAAAAAAACAGTGAAACAAATGTTTTTGGAAAAGTAGAATCTAATAAACATACCTTTGTCTATGGGGCTTTTTTTGAACGGTTTATCGTCGTTCAAAATTACACGCGGTATGTTCTCCAAATGCGTTCCTAAACCAGCATCCGTAAATGAGATCATCGAGACAGTAGCTTCTTCAATTTCAATGAACACCATACGCGATCCAACCTTCAGTCCTTCCAAAAAAAACCAGCAAATCCCATCCCGTTCCACTAAAAACATGTCCGTGTGTGTTACCAGGAAGACCAATGCGATTCTGTGTGACGGTCAAAGTCAGCAACCCACTCACCATAACTCTGACTCTATTAATTTCTGACATAAATTGATTAGGAAGGAGCTGCATAACGAGTAAGGTTCAATTAAACATAGTATATACAATTTTCATTAAAGTATGACCATCAATAAAGTAATGATGAAGTACTTACAGCTGACTGGTCAAGGTTTTCCAACATACCAAAGCAGCGCCTTTTACGATATCCTATATCAGCATTAAGATATCCACCAATTTCAGCACCAGCATTATCATACGCAGTTACATAGTACATGTCTTCTCCATGACATATGAAATGTAGTATTGCCACGTTCCGGTAACGACTGTCATCAACAAATTGCTTCCATTCGTCCGAGTGCAGTGCATAAAGATTACCAGGTACTTTCTTGATCCACACTTTGTGCATTGTACCTCTGTTGTGAATTAAATACAACCATCGACTACCTGTGTACAGCTCATCTGTAAAGATACTTGGTAGAATCTACATTCAACAACGCATTACGTAAACTTATTTTCAGTTTCATGATATCCATATTGGTAAATTTAGTAACATACATATTATAAGTAACAATGGTTACAAATTACCTGCATTGTTCTAAAGTTTCGTGTGTTCGCCGGCACGATAAATTGAGTCGTCATTCTATTTAATCAAAAAACAAACGTCTATTAGAAGGAACTTTCATGTTTTCAAAAACTTAGCAAAACTACAAGCATGCTTGAATAACTCATCTTATACTACAATGTTATTTTCGAACATTTCCCTATTAATCCAAAAAACTATTTTCGTATTAAATGACAAATCACGCTACTAACACAAGTAGTATTCAGCTAACTGTAGATCACGGTGTTTTTAGTTTTTTGCATGAAATACAACTTTCAAAATGTTATTATACTCCACAGGGCGTTACACAATCTATATGCCCATATCGTGTGATAAAATTTAATTAATCTTCCTTTCATCGGATTAACGCATTACTGCCTTTTACCTTTATCAATAACTATTTTAAATCTTATTCTAACTTATATCGTATAATGACTTAATCCGTGTCATTTCAATAAACCCCAACTAACAATAACAATTACTTTGTACTGGATTTTAACCATATGAAACATCTAACACCATTAACATAATCATTAACTCATTAAACATGTTTCATCATCTGATGATACTAATAAGAAATGTAATTTCGCCACTAATTGATTTTCATTCAAAAGATATTTTGCGTGAACTAAAATGATATACTAAAATAAACAAGTTGTTATAAACAAATCATAATATCAACCCAAATATCATTAGTCATATTACAAAATTGACCATACATCTTCATTTAACCCAATATCTTAACTTATCAATTGATCGTGCCTATTCTTACTAAAAACCCTGTTTCTTGAAGAGTAGCCACAAATATGATAACTAACTTCTTTAAATTTACTCCTCTACTACACATGCATTCTCAATCGGCACATATTCCGCAGTTTCAAGATCATATTAATATTTATTCTAAAGGCGCTATAATCACTCTTTACACTGATCGATCAAGTAATAATACTTCATCAACAACAAAAAAAAAACATATTTGTTAATCGTCAAATAAACCTAACTTGTTCTTTAGTGTTTCTTCGAGAAGAAAAAGTAGGTGTTATGGAGAGTGGGTAAACGAAAAGTCTTTGTCTATAATGGGAAGTAATATCAGTTGCCATAATCTTTCTTCTACACGAATATCAACTTATTTTAGCAATGCTGATATGCATTGATAGCAGAAATATATTTTCTTTTGTGTATTATGTACCATTGTTTTAAAACATACACTAATAACTCAAATACATCTTTTAAAATTGAGTAGTATTTTGTAACTTACAAAATGATGTAATATACAAATAGAATACAAATTCCACTATTCATTTGTAAAATATTGCGAGCGTAAAATGTACAAGTTTTGTATCATGAAGAGGTGCCACATGTCACAAAACCCTTTTTTTACACTATATTTTTAGTTATGACAGTTTAGTTAAAAAACATGATCGTAAAAAAACCCTTTTTTATGATCATGTTTTTTAACTAAACTGTCATAACTACAAATATAGTGTAAAATAACAGTGGTTAAAAAAACATTATCGTAAAGTTTAAAAGTTTTGTATCATGAGATACTACATGAGTTAAAGACATGTGTTTATGTTTTGTATGTGATTATATTGTTTTAAGTCTCCGAACCATTCGTTTATAAACATGTCACAAAACCCTTTGTTTACACTATATTTAAAGTGGTGACAGTTTAGTTAAAAAACATGATCATAAAAAAACCCTTTTTTACGATCATGTTCTTTTAACTAAAATGTCATAACTACAAATATAGTGTAAAATAACAGTGGTTAAAAAAATATGATCGTAAAGTTTACAAGTTTTGTATCATGAGATACTACATGACCCATAGACTGTGTTTATGTTTTATATGTGATTATATTGTTTTAAGTCTCCGAACCATACGTTTATAAGCATGTCACAAAACCCTTTTTTACACTATATTTGTAGTTATGACATTTTAGTTAAAAAAACATGATCATAAAAAAACTAATAACTTTTTTGTAAACAAGTCTCAAAACATTGGCACTATATTTAGTACTACTACTAATTTAGTTATGTAAATAAGTTTAACAGTATATATACCGCTACACTATATTTTACACTTATACTTTTGTACATATTTACACTCAAATGTTTTTGTTAAATGTTTATACTTATACTTTAAAAAGAAAAACGAAATTTTACTAACTATAAACAACATTAAAGCCTCCGATGAAAACGTTTATAAACAAGTCACGAATATCTCTTTGTTCTACACCATATTTTTTAACATTCACATCACAAAAAACGCTTATAATTAACTTCATAACGAAGTTTTAGTTATAACATTAGCTTAATAACATACTATTATATAATATTGTTCTATGCCATCTAAGGCCAGGCTAAATCTTTATTACAAAACACAAAATATCAAACTCCTAATAGATAGTCTTAAACATGTCCAACCATACCACTTAATATTCATAAACATAGGCTGAAACCATGTTGCATTTGTCTGATGTCTTAGCACATGTCAAATACAGGGATTACAACATTCTTTCTGGAAGCCAACGAAGCACGGGTGTCTGGCACACGATCAACGAGCTTGAACCGCACCATTTTATTGTCGTTCCATTGACAGTCATGAACAACGTCCTTCCACCTGCATTTCATTGTTACATGGTTTTGCTCTTTGGCTCATCGTGGTGTTCGATTTCAACATCCACATAGAACTCCATACCTCCAACGTATCGTAGAATTGCATTATGGTATTTCCACATTTTACGTGCCTTCACAAAGTCATGCGGTATGTTCTGTATTAATATGAAATCAAAAGTCAGTAAAGACTCCAACCATATGATGTTAATCAAAACTTGGTCTATACAATACGAACGTATTTTTTTACTATACGTAATATGTAGTTATGCCTAAGATCATTTATACTAAGCATACCAAATAAATTAGTTAGTAGCTAACTACACTGTTTCCATGCCATTCGTGGATCCTTTCTTAAAAACAATACGGTGAAAGGGATGTTCTTAGATACTAATCGCAGTTCCTACTTTTCAAAACTGAAGTCTTATCGTTAACTGGTCTATCACTACCATAAACATTTCATACTCATAATAGTCACGTTTATGTCTTAAGATATATCAACATATACTCTCTATAAAGAATACTTTAAACTCACGTGCATTACATATCTCCATCAATTTATCTAACTAATAACGGAAATGAAAATTTGAATGGACCGCTTACCAAACGACTTTGTTCTGTCACATACGCAAGAATTGGCGCATAAAAACAATTCTTCTCATCCTGATGCTCTGTATGGCCGTCCCACTCACACATGTGTGACATTCTTTTATCTACATAAATCGTGTAAAACAAATTTCACAAAAGTATATCATGTGCAAACGTTTTTGTTTCTCAACAATAATTAAATAGATTATGCGTATATTATGATTAACATACCTCCGTCTATAGGGCTTTTCTGGAATGGCTTTCTGTAGTTCAATACCATACGTTCTACCACATCATGACGCATCTCCAAACCACACGAATAAAATGGCATCATGGATACTGAATTGTTTAGCAAGTTTGTGAAAACCACTCTTCTCCCAAAGAATGAGCTTTTGAACTTCAACCAAAATATGCCATCCCATTCCTCCAAACACATGAACATGTTTGTCTTCATCCACAAGCTTAATCTCACGGTGAGTGACTGTTGATATCAGCGTGCCACTCACATAAACACGGAATTTAGGATTCTCAGTTGATGTTAGGAAACCGCAAGGAATATCCTACGAAACAGTTATTTGTTATTAACATAACAAGTTAAATCAAATTCATTGGTTTTCAAAAGATTTGTAATAAAGTAATACAATGTAAACTGTATAGATTCGAAATTACCGGGGATTGGTCGAGCTGTTCCAAAGTAAGCAAGCATCTACGCTGTCTGTAACCTACCCGAGCGAGATCGTATCCATTGCATTCATATCCAGAATTGTTGTACGTTGTTACGTAGTAGCAGTCTTCTTCCTGTCGGATGAAATGGAATGTCGATATGTTCGTGTATTTGCTGACATCTAAAAAGTCGCGCCATTCAGATCCACACAGCTTAAACAGATTCCCTCCAGCCGTCTTTATGTACACCTTATGTTTTGTTCCTTTATTGTGGATTAAGTACAGTCAATTGTTCTTAGGTTTGAACATCTCCGTAAACACATTAGGAAGAAGCTGAAATTCATACATTTAGTGCATGTATTAATGTTAATTTTTTTTAATACAATGATAATTTATATAAGTCTTTTAGATAGTAAGTACCTGTAGTGTGCGAATGTTCTTTTTGTTTGCCTCCACCAATAGTTGCATCGTCATTCTATTTCAGAAAACCACAAACGTGTAAATGGTGTATACGATTTTTACATGAATTTATATATATTTGCAAACAATTGGATCATCTGCAAAAATAGATACGTAAATTTGTCGACACATTATGTGAACTCATACATAAGTGTTTGAACACACCTACAATCATTTAGTCGTTTTTCCTGTACGTATTTGTATTGTCATTGCAGTTTACCATGTTATACTATGTAAACCGTTTTGAACGATTAACAACTAATCTACAATCTACCAAATCAACATTCTATACATACTTTTTACTAACATAAAAAGGCTTTTTGTATTCATATGCTTAACACGTTATTGCTTAAGTACTAAACCAAATAGCAATAAATCAATCCTAACTTATGTAACAACTATTATACTTTGCATTAGACATGTTCTTTATACTAACAATCCTAACATTAACCACCATGTAATTACTTATCTTAGTAACATCATCATCATTTTTAGATTATTCCATTAAACATAACATATTTCTGTTCAAGTATCAGCAACAATTTATACTACAAAAACCTTTTATAAGTATGATCATTCTACGTGGACTTAGTTAAGACACTGAAAAGAACTTTGTAAATAGACTAAACATCTACTCCCAATCGGCTATTGGCAAGGAACTGAAACGGTTTTAATCTTTTTCTTTCTTCTACAGTAATTATAGCCTATGTAACTATTTAAAGTTCAAATATCAAATATCTGGAAATACATATCTTCAAATCAATTCTAAACATGTTTAATTAAGTATCCCTAAAATCAAGACAAATATCTTTGATTGTTAATATTCAAATCAGCCTATACTTATATGTCACACAATATAATAAAGAATCAAATCGTGTATACTGAAAGATAACCCGGTGTTACAGTGTGATCAAAGTATAAAATAGCCTTTAGTATATTGTAAACATTGAAAAACAAATATCAAACATGCATTTGTAACCAAACTAATATCATAAACATGCACTTCAATCAGTTTACAACTACAATGATCGGTCATGAAAAACAAAAAGAAAAAAAAATAAATTTTAACATTACCTGTTGATGATGGTATGTTCAGTAAGATGAAGAAGATTGTTTACCGGAAGTAATTGTATGTTGAATTCAAGCCGTATTATCACATATATCAACACAAGTGTCTTTTTGTAATCATTCTTTTTAGTAGCTACTACTCCTACTACAAGTCACCCAAGTTGTAAATATAATTAATTCTCATGTTAAAAGTTTAATACGTTTCATAACGTTATGTATTTTTTTTAGTAAAGTTGTCATGTTTTTCAAAATGTAATACTTTCTATTTTAAGATGAAGATTTTCTTAAATTGAAGAAGTGTTTATAATATATTGTATGTATAAAAAATATTTTGTAGAATCACCTAAAAAATTAACCACTCTAACATATTAGTAAAAGATTTTGTACTACCTAATATATTTTGTACTTTATTTTCTATTAAAACAAACATAATATATCTTCATTATTTGTGTTTGCAGGTTTCAAAAATTTCATCATCATAAGCAAAGATTAAAGTTATAATATTACAAAGAACATCAAATCACCCAAGGTTCGTTTTATGTGATATTTTATTTATAAGCTCCAACTACTCGCTAAATTCATTTGTACTTTTGAATTTCATTATGAATTGAATTTGATTTATAAGTTAGTTTTAGTTTCTAAATAATTTTGTTTTAATGTAGGTAACCAAAGAAAAAGAAGACAGTAAACCATTGAATTCTTTGGATCTGACCGGAAAAGACACAAACGTTATTGAGATATCTGATGATGATTCGGTAGATGGTCATAAAGTTTAAAAATTCATTACAACATATTGTGTTTTTCACTAACATTGCTTTCTAATCTATACCTACAGGATTTCACCATCAACAAAAAAAGCAAAATTGCTACAAAGCAAAATGATGACGTTGTAAACAGGAATGTTGTTTATTATGTTTCTTCAGATGATGATGACGTTGTACCGTTACCAAATAAGGAAATAGTTGGCAATCATGTTCAAAACTCCAAAAAATTGGAATGGAGGCATATGCTTATTACTTTTATAGTTATTTGTTTTGTGCCTTCTTTAATAAGAGGAATTTCGTACCGTGTTTGTCTAACTTTCATGTCCTTTATTTTCAATATTGAAATAGGAATTGGATGATGAAAGCCCTATTAGGTTTAAGCGCACCAACAACACTACACAATCTTCCATTTCCAAAAAAAGGCGTTTTGCAGTTATTGATGAAACCACTGATGACGTGGATGATAAAGGCAAAAAAGTTGAACAAGATGATAAAATACCGGTCCATCAATCTCCGGATATGAATTTTCATTTGGATGACTTTGTTGATGACATACCTTTACTTAATGAACAACACACTTCGGGAACCACAAAAAACAAGTACGCTCTCATTGATGAAGAGACCGATGAAGATCTTGATAACAAGAATATTACGAGTGAAGATGGTGTTTGGACTAATATCAATGATCTTGATTACGCTTCTCTTGATGTTCATTATTCTAACACATACATTGCTGATGAAGCCGATGAAGACTTTCAAAATTTGAATATCCATAGCGTCTCATCGGGGCCTGATGAAGCCGAAGAAGTCTTAGAAGATTCGGACATTGATGATCAATCCGAAGAAGAGTTAGAAGATTCGGATATTGATGATGAAGCCGAATAAGACTTAGATGGTTTCATTAACGATGAATCTGAAGGTTATTATTCTACCGATGATAAATCTACAGATGATGATTGAAATGTGCCAATATCGTCATTCAACATGATTTATGTTTTTTCAATACAATTCATTTCTGATTTAGCACTTTTTTGTTTTAAACCATTATGAAATATGTTATTGTTTGTGATTGGGGAGTCCTTATCACTTTTTTATCAAAACGCTTTATTTGATCAAGTATTTATGCACATTTTAATAACACATTGTGTCTATTTGTTTTGTATAAGAATTATAGATGAATTCCGATATGGTTGGTTGTTTTGTTATTTTATTTGTGTTTATAGTATATGTACTTTATTTTTAAATTATTGTAAAACTTTATCATTTTAAGTCAAGTTTGTTAACAAAAAAAATTTTGAAATAATTAAAATGTCGATCATTGCATTTTTCCACGGCAAATTTTTCTGAAGAAACATATTTAATAATAATAACTACTAATCCAAAATGTGTCCTCTCCCATACAAGTCAAGTACAAGCAATTACAACTTAGAGTAAAATTTAAAAACACAACTTTGTTTAGTGTACATAAAACATGGCCCATGAAAATATGTCCATTAACCAAGTAAGAAAGCCCAATCAATAATCATAACCACACTATAATGCGAAGTTGGGAAACATATTACGACATATCATCTTCACATGGCTTCATCAAACCCTAAAACCTTTGAAGCTGGAAACTCACAATCGCCTGAACCTGATTCAAAGTGCGACCATCAGTTCGTTGACGAGAAACCAAATTTGACTCAACCAAAGAATAAGGATAGAGTACGTGATCCAGCCAGTAAAGATACAAAAACCAAAGTCGATGAAGCATTGAGGTTTCTTGCTTCAGTATTTGAAGAAGGTTCACCTTCTCAAAACAATAAAGGTATCGCATATAAGATTTATACAATGTTTTATATACAGAAATATGTTTTCATATTAAGATTATCTTTCCATGCATGTTGTTTTTGTTTAACAGATGAGTTAGACGAGATGATTCTTCTCAACTGGCTTAAAATAAATGTTGGAGATCCTCAAGAGTGTCAACAAGTTCTCAACGGCGTTAAGTCGAAGATCCTTAAAGCAGATGCTATGATCAATGAAATACGTTCAATGGGTCATGAGTTAACTGATGACTACGTTGTGGATTTGAACTTCTTTAGCGATGAGGATTGAAAAATCCTCATGACACTATTGTTCAAGTTTACTTTCTTTAATTTTCAATAAAAAATGTATTATGCAACGAAATTCGTTTCATCACTTACGGACATGTAATACGATCTTTGAGATCTTTGAATGATATTTTGTTTAATGACTTATGAAACGTTTTTAGTAACACAAATGACTTTATGTTAGTATTCAATCTGCATTTAATATCAATCAATATTATCTCAATCAATATTACCATTAATGAGATAGTCAATGATAAATGCCATTCAATTTTAGCACTAATAAAAAAGATTGCATATCAGTTATCAATATTTACATGGTGGTTAAAGAAGTTTCTATATAAATTCAAATTTCAAAAAAACATTTACACATCATAACATACCATTGATAACCAATCAGTAGCCTCATAATTATCATGCCTTTGACATCACATTTATAAACTTTCTTTGTCTTCCAAAAATCACCAAAAGTCATAAAACTCTATTACCATGGATGAAAACAATGAAAGACTTCCCAGAAAGCGTATGAAACAGGTGTCAAACAATAAAAAACCTCTACCTTCAAACCAAAGACTCACTTTGTCAGAAACATTCACGCCACCTTCTAACACAAGAGTTTCTTTGGCAGAGATTCTTACATGTATGTGTTAATATGTATTCATAACAACCTGGTATAACATTATTTCATATGTTATTTTAACTTTTTATGTTTCTATCTATTAGATGATCCTTTGACTGCAACATTGCCTACATCACGGTCAACAAATTCGTCTTCAAAACAAGCAGAAAATCTTCAAGGTTTGATCGCAACTTTAACTGAAATTAGAATGATTGTTGTAACATGTTCTTTCATTAACTGAATCTATAATCTCTTATGCCATGTCATTTCAAGGTCATAGTATATTTTTTTTTTATATTTGTTACCTTCAGTTGCGCAAAGGATAAGATCGAAACCAGGAGCTACTAATAGACTACCGCTTGCAGATGTTACTAACTGTGAGTTACTTACACAATCACATATGAAAAACACTATATTTTATAACTTCTTATCAGTATTAGTACTTCGTATCAGTTTTTGAAACTTTTCATTCTTTAATGTTACACAGCTATTCGGCCAAGTTTAAATGCCGTACACAATATTGGTAACTCGACAACATTTTTTGGTTCACCTATTTTTCAAGGTATCCAGTTTCAAGATTATGTACGTTAGACTGTATTTTGAAGTCATGACCTGTCAAGATTATAGCCATTTATGTTTATACCTACATGAACATCGCTAAACTATTTTTATATACATTTAGGAGCAAATTCACAGACAACCAACCCCATATTTGGCAACAATACTCTTTCGACGTTACAAACTCGATTGTCACCGTTGAGTCGGAGTGTAACTACAAATTTTACGCAACCTACAAATGTTAACTCAAAATCTACAGGCTGTGTTTCACGTGTACCACAACAACAAACAACTTTGGCTACATCTTCTAATGCTCTTTGGTTTTTACGAACTCCAAATTCAGCCATTTCAAGTGGTTAGAGCCATATATCTATATATATCTATGATATATATTTATTATGTACTTCTTGCATACATAACATCCGTTCTTTATAACACGTTTATGTTATTCTTTTATAGTATCTCAAAGGACTATTTTTTCCAACACTATTACCAATGAAACTCTTGGTTCACTTTCGCCTCATTCATTGCCAACAAGTGATAACCAAGCAGCTTCAGTCTTTAACACAAACGGCAACATTCTTTGAATGACATTTCAAAAGGTACTTCTGGGAACTCTCATATCTTATTATACATGCTACGTCAAAAGTACAATGTTTTTAGTTGTAATTTATATTGGTAAGAGAGTTATTCATCCAAAACCATGTTTCATTACAGTTTCCGCATGTCCAGTTTTAATTGCATCGAATCAACCAAAAAATGTTTCAAACACGCATTCTTCTAATGCGTTCAAGAGAACTGCGACTTCCTCAGGCTTACTTACTAACAACCAATATATACCGATGCAAGCATCAGAATACCACGCCACCTTCTAACAAAAGAGTTTCTTTGGCAGAGTTACTGACATGTATGTTTGTCTATGTATACAGAAGAACCTACTATAACCGTTATTTCATATGATGCTGTCACTTTTTTTTATCTATTAGATGATCCTCTCTCAGCAACGTTGCCTACATCACAATCAAGCAATTCATTGTCCACAGAAGCAGAAAACCGTAAAGGTTTGATCAGAACTTTAAATATGTTATACGGGATTCTTATTCTACTCTTTTTATTAACTCAAAATAGAAAGTGTGATGCCATTTCCTTTGCTTTTCCTATTATTTTACATTTTCTATTTAGGTCCAATTTCTCGGAGTGTAGGACGGCCCAAAAAGTGTTCCTTTAACACACCACTTACAGACGTTACAAAATGTGAGTTACTTACAAGATGTAGATTAATACACATGTTTGGCGCATTATTGGGAAACCATTATTATAATATGTATCAATATCCGTAATTCAACAACAGTTTCAAAATCACCTTTTTTTTAAAGTATATACAATTATAATCATTTTGACATACCAGAAACAGCATATTGGCCCCAAAAACTTTGCAGCATACGTACGTTTTGTCACATTAATACTCTTTATAACTGATTTGAGGTTTTCTATAGTGTTGCAAACTCCACTTCCTATAAAACACGGTTAGCAGTGTTAATCGTGGTAGAACAAGACGTAAATCTGTGCCAACAATTAATCCCCAAACAACCCCAGTTGCAACGACACGCCAAGGACAATCTCTATTGCCTGATCTTTCCAACGGTAAATTTTGGATATCAGAAATATGATCATGTTTTCAGCATCATTACATGTCAATGTGTTTCCATGATTCTTTTAATGATTTCTTTTCAGTTTGTTTCCAAACGCCCGAGATTCCTCACGTTTATGAACGTCCTAACAATACATTTGCGTCTGGTGTTAGAACCACCACTCCAGCTATAATAACACAGAATTCAACGTACCAAGTGGGTGAGTCATCAACGCAACCTAAAAGATCTAAGAGAACTGCTTTGCAATGACCATCGCCAGTTAGATTTAATCTTAATGATGACGATGGAACTGTCAGAAAAGTATACGACAACTTCAGTGGTATATCAGAAGGTAATTCTATACGTTAGGTGTAAATTCAATTAAACAGGATAATAGTAATCTTTAAACATCAGCAAATAACTTTTAAACAAAAATTTGCAGACTACTACGACCATGGTGATCCGTGTTTTGAGTGCACAGAATGTCATGCTTTGCTTTGGAAAGCGAAAGCCAGTAAAGGATACATAAGTGATCCAACAAACAAACCGTATACTTTATGCTATAGCAAGGGAAAAGTTTCTATTAAACAACCGCTTCCTGCTCCTGAGCCGTTACACGATTTGTTTTATAATACGGACGCAAAAAGCCATAATTTCAAAAACAACATTCGAACATACAATAGCATGTTTGCTTTTACATCAATGGGTGGAAAGGTCGACGATTCAATTAACAGACGAGGTCGTGCTCCATATGTTTTCCGCTTGCATGGACAAACATACCATAGTATTGGTGGTTTGCTTCCTGAACCGGATGCTCGACGAAATTTGCAGTTGTATATATATGACACAGAAAACGAAAATGAGAATAGAGAACGAGCATTAAGGTATATTAACTTTTTCTTTAGTTACATTTACGTCAATACCATGTTTTTTAAGAATGAGTTGTGCATCATTCGAATTTCATTTTATCTGTTCAAATTATAACATGCAGTAACTCTAAGTCATCCTCCGTTCCTTCGAAGTCTAACCATCCTATCGATAGAAACATTATCAACGACGTAAGACAAGTATTAGACACTTCAAGTGATTTGGTACAAACATTTAGAAGGGCGTGCGACTCTTACACACAAGATAGCGGCGAATATAAAAATAAAGCTTATTGCAAAGCGTGGAAAAGATGGACGCAATTACAATCTTCCCACTGCCAATGAGGTTCTTTGGCCTTATTGTAGGCGACTTCGATTCATTTGCGGAACAAAGAGATATTGTGATAGACAAGTATAGTGAAGGGTTGCAACGTATAAATATTTTTCATCCTATGTACCTTCCTTTGCAGTACCCATTGTTGATGCCACGTGCGCAAGATGGGTATTGATGCAGGTTTTACTGACCACGTTTTACGTTTATAGTAACTCATCTACCTATGGCCTACCTAATGCACTAACGGGCAGTGTACCCGGTCGCATGTAGTGAGGGAATGGTAAGACCGAGGTAGTCCCAAGAACGGTTGATTCCTAACTGTCTAGTTAATTAAATTAGTCAAATAGATAAGTTTTAATGTAATTATTGATAATATTTAAGGTGTCACGTGATCAATTGGGCTGGTTCTCTGATAAACAAGCTAATGGGAATGATAGTGATGCAATTCTTAAACCTAGTTCTTCCACAAGTGGCAACAGTCGATAGACTCCTTTGGTCGATTCGCCTACCCTGTGGTTCTTAGAATCCTCACCAAGATGAACAGGTCACCCGGGATCATTCGGCAATCTAATACCAGTCATTAAGATCCGGTCGTTTACTATCGCAATACATGGGGTTCTAAATGTCACTAGATTCCTGTTTCAAGTGGGGTTAAATTCGAGAGGACAAGATTTGGTCAATTCGCCCTAACCTATCAGCAAAGATGCCACCACAGGAGAAATCAGGAGCACCGTCATAAGTCTTGTTGTTCCTGGTCCCCTAAGCCAAGTCATTAAGTTCCGCTACATGCTAGATTTATAATAGTGAGTGCCCGGCCGTTAGGAACTTAGACACTCACCCCCTAATTCTTAAGTTCATCCAAGCGGTAGGTGATCAGTTGGTCAAATCGCCCAAGTAGAAAGGGTCGTCAGTTGGTCATATCTTACCCTTCCCGTCTCAGTCCGCTCACCTAGGGTCAGTTGGTCATACCTCCTAGGCAATTGTCCTCTACCGCCATTCAAAACTACCGAAACAAAGGTAGCTACCAATAAACTATGTATGCATACACTAGAAACAATTAATTAACGCAAAAGCATTAATAATAAAAGAATCTAAACTATGCCAAAACCTAATTTCCACATCTCCAAAATACCCTAGTGGAATGACAAATATTATTACCAAGTAAAACAATAAATAAACCAAGACATAACATCAAAATAATTAATTGACAATTAATAAATTAAAAGACAATCAATTAAAACACAATAAATAAAGATGGTCCAACAATTAAATTAGAATCAAAATTAAAGTTGAATAATGAAACCCAAATATTTAAATGAGTTGGAAAATAATTACATATCGTGTCAAGGATAATGCTATCGATCCTCTAGTTGAGTACCGGGGCAAACCCCGCATAAAAACCCACGACTTGCGCCTGCTTCTTTTCTTTCTTTGTGCCGTACAGTAGCAAACCCAAAGATGCTTTTCCTGTACATGTGAATGTCCTATTTATAATGATATACTTTCAAGCATATGCAACTTTTAGTCCTTCATCTTGCGTCATATTATTATTTGAGGCTTGTCTTCATTTTTACACATAAATGTGTAATAAATATCTTTTAATATTGACACTTTCAGCCCCTGGACTTCAAAACTTCTTGTAAGATATCCGCATTTAATTAATTACGGCGTAACTAATTTATAATTACGCGTAACCTTCAAACTTTGCGCCTAAGTAATAAATTACAGTAACTAAACATCGGGTTACGCCGTAAGCCTTCGTAATCTCACACTTATCCGATCCGAAATAATCTCTACGGCGTAACTAATTCCATGTTACGCCGTAACCTTCATAAAATAATTACGACGTAACCATAAGAGATGGTTACGCCGTATCCTTCAAGGCATCATATTTACGCCGTAACATACAAATAATTATCAGGCCTTCGTTGTATTAGTTACGACGTAGTCAAAAGTACCCTTTACGCCGTAACTTATCTTCAGAATATATTTCTTGGCCCTTTATCACTTTTTTTCCGCTCTAGCGCCTCATTTATCCTGAAATGCCAATATGAACGAATTTAGACCAATTAAGTACCATACTAATTTGATATATAAAAAATCAGGCTAATTTGATGTTATCAAATATCCCCCCACTTGAATCCTACTTGTCCTCAAGTAGACCCTTTAAATAATTCTTAAAAAGATATCTCCCATGATTAATTGGAAAATATGAGTCTAAAAATCACCTAAGCTAGAAAATTCCAAACCGAGCACCTCACGAAAAGGGAATTGAAATCACACTCTCTCTCATAATTCACGTGTTTATTTTTGGGTGATCACTCAACTGCTCAGTCATGGCGAGTATTCTATCATAAGCTTGGCAAAGATACTAATCTCCACCACTAGAGTCTATAGATGCAGCTATTCTAAAAGGAAATGGGTTGACACAACAAAGGCTTATGGGGGTATTTTGTCATTACTAACGAGCTACGGCGAAGGGGACAAAACCAATGATACATGACCAAATTCATGGCCAAGACACCAATGATTGCTCGCTTCCTCACCTAAACTCGATTCATGACTAAGGGTAGGATAACACATGGGAAACATTTAATGGGTGTAAATAAAAAGACACGAAACAAATAGATTCCTAAGTCCACAGTCGCCCCACCACTAATCGCATTCAATCCCATAGCAAAAATCGAGGGTCAAAAGTCAAGGGGTCTTCAATACACGAGTCAATGCATATAAAATATAACGTAGTGCCTCATAATCTCCATAAATTTAGGCAAATAAGATGCATTAACTCGTCCTTCATCATCAATGAAAAAAATGAATGTGCTATAAAAAAGTTTAAAATTTGGGTCAATTTAGCACATTTTTCTATCAAAATCAACCATTTCTATCTCCCATCCCCCTACTTGAAATGTACAATGTCCCCATTGTACGAATATTGATTAAAATTTGAAAGGCGAGATAGAAATGTTCGGGTTTCTAATTTTATCCGTAAGACAAAAAGGATTTGTAAAAATTCTTGATTGAACAAGGCGAGAATACTAAACACAATACGACACATAAGCAGATTTACGATCAGCATTAAACAACTAATAAACTCTTGCTTGCATTCTTTTTTTTTTTTTTTTTTTTTTTTTTTTTTTTGTTGTTGTTGCAAGACAAGGTATACATGAATAAAAATGATAAAAACAATACGAACACATAAAGTATCCCCCCACTTGAGATCAACTATCATCTAAACCCGATCTTCATCCACAACCCTTTATTCAAAACCCGCGACTTTCACTAGTGGAACCAAAATTAACCAACAGCGCCCGGACCATGGACATAAGGAAACTACAGGGTAGGCTAGGCGATAGGTGTAACGAAACATATATTGGGTGAACAAAATGAAAGGAAAGGCTCTGAAGGGTGTATCTAGGGGTATCTTGCACTAATGATGAGTGCACAAACAGGGTTTAACAGGGGGATTGACTAATCGATGTGAAAAGCCAATATACACAAAACATATATGATGAGCTATTTGGGTTTAATCCTAAAATTGCCTTAAATCCTAGCTGCACCGATCACACCAAGTTACCTTAGTGTAATGCTCATTATTATGGTCTTGAAAAGATATGCAAAGCCAAGTTCTAAAGTCTACTACAGCCACCGACACACTCATTTTTATGGTATTATGTATAAGGAGAAAACGAAAAGGCTTATCCTCACACAATGGAAATATAGGGTAGGTGTGCTCAGTCTAGATTAATCCAGTTAAGTAATGAAAAACGTGTCAAAATTTTATTAATGAAACACTTTTCATCAAAAACTAGAAAAATAAGGGCAAATAAAATCAAGTGGGTGTCTATGTCTAATCCCTTCCCCCCACTTGGGTCATACTTAAGCATATAAATGAAAAATAGGAAGGGTTAGAGATGGAACAAAAAACTCCCCTGGATTAGCTCGGTATGAATAATAATGCATGTTTAAAAACACGCTCCAATTGTGCCTCCACGAGCAGCATCCATCTTCTCATCAACTCACCTTGCAAACACCATGTCACTCAACTAGGACGGATAAAAAGTGTTCTCTTGCAGCCAATCATAGCTCCATAATCAATCTTTATTGCTGCAAGACAAACTAATACCAAAAAGCATAATTCCGGATAGAAAGTAAAAATAGCACGAAATGAAAAAATAAAAACAAAATAAAACCTAACTCACTTTCGTAGGAATCACGGTTGCATTTAGCGCATGCAACAAGCCTTTTAAACCCCTCGGTGTCCCGATTGAACGAGTGAAGTCTCGTGAGGGTTTACTGAGGAACACACCCACAAAGTTCATTTAATTACTAATACAAGGTTATGAAAATGTTTTGAAATTGTTTTTATTAAAAATTTTCATATCAGAGGATAGTTACGGCGTAACTGGATCGGCCCAGTTACGGCGTAGGTAAGTTGATTTAAGAAATATGTTTACCAGGAAGGGATTACGGCGTAACTGGATCGGCCCAGTTATGGCGTAATAAGAAAGCCCGAGAAAGAAGATACCTGGAACATGGATGTTACGGCGTAACTAGATCGGCCTAGTTACGGCATAGTTAGAATGAAGTGGGCAGATGGCCTTACTGATAGCCAGTTACGGCGTAAATGGATCAGCCCATTACGTCGTAATTAATCTCTGATGCTGTTGTGCCCAAAATGTCAACTTCTTCCTACGTGTTGAAGAGGAATTATTGGAAATCCTGTTATCTATCCTTGGTCTTTATACCTGCAAACAAGATAACAAAACATACCAAACCCAAAACAAAACCAACAAAATACGAAAATATCCAAAAAGGGTCTAAGAAACAAAATCAAAAACTAAATCTAGGATAGGGACGGGTAGTCTCCCGACGAGCACTTTTCTTTAACTTCCCTAAGTCTTTAAGTTAGACTCCTGCAACAGCCATCAATCGGACGTCTCCAATCATGTCCATTGCTCTCCTAATCTCGGCTTATGATCGCGTCGAGATTCCTTTCACTTGTTCTTCTTGCTCAACCTGCACACTATCACAACCTCGTGCATTAAATGTGTAAAAATAATAAACATGAGCAACAAGTGAGATAAAACACATCATTTATAATTTTAAGATGTCACAGACTTGGTTACGGCGTAAGTCCAATTACCAACTATGCCGTAACTTCAATCTTGAAAGAAACCTGATATATAATAAGAAGAGATTACGCCGTAACCATGGCCAAGGTTACATCGTAATCTCAAGACAGAAGACATAATTGTAGAATAATATTAATCAAACAGCCAAAAAAACGAAGACCGTTCCCCAGCAGCGGCGCCAAAAACTTGATGCGAGTTTCTTGACCAGGTTTTACATTTATAGTAACTCGTCTACCTATGGCCTACCTAATGCACTAACGGGCAGTGTACCCGGTCGCATGTAGTGAGGGAATGGTAAGACCGAGGTCGTCCCAAGAACGGTTGATTCCTAACTGTCTAATTAATTAAATTAGTCAAATAGATAAGTTTTAATGTAATGATTGATAATATTTAAGGTGTCACGTGATCAATTGGGCTAGTTCTCTGATAAACAAGCTAATGGGAATGATAGTGATGCAATTCTTAAACCTAGTTCTTCCACAAGTGGCAACAGTCGATAGACTCCTTTGGTCGATTCGCCTACCCTATGGTTCGTAGAATCCTCACCAAGATGAACAGGTCACATGGGATCATTCGGCAATCTAATACCAGTCATTAAGATCCGGTTGTTTACTATCGCAATACATGGGTTCTAAATGACACTAGATTCCTGTTTCAAGAGGGGTTAAAATCGAGAGGACAAAGATTTGGTCAATTCGCCCTAACCTATCAGCAAGGATGCCACCACAGGAGAAATCAGGCGCACCGTCATAAGTCCTGTTGTTCCTGGTCCCCTAAGACAAGTCATTAAGTTCCGCTACATGCTAGATTTATAATAGTAAGTGCACGGCCGTTAAGAACTTAGACACTCACCCCCTAATTCTTAAGTTCATCCAAACGGTAGGTGATCAGTTGGTCAAATCGCACAAGTAGAAAGGGTCGTCAGTTGGTCATATCTTACCCTTCCCGTCTCAGTCCGCTCACCTAGGGTCAGTTGGTCATATCTCCTAGGCAATTGTCCTCTACCGCCATTCAAAACTACCGAAACAAGGTTAGCTACCAATAAACTATGCATGCATACACTAGAAACAATTAATTAACGCAAAAGCATTAATAATAAAAGAATCTAAACTAGGCCCAGACCTAATTTCCACATATCCAAAATACCCTAGTGGAATGACAAATATAATTACCTAGTAAAACAATAAATAAACCAAGACATAACATCAAAATAATTAATTGACAATTAATAAATTAAAAGACAATCAATTAAAACACAATAAATAAAGATGGTTCAACAATTAAATTAGAATCAAAATTAAAGTTGAATAATGAAACCAAAATAATTAAATGAGTTGGAAAATAATTACATATCGTGCTAAGGATAATGCTATCGATCCCCTAGTTGAGTACCGGGGCAAACCCCATAAAAACCCACGACTTGCGCCTGCTTCTTTTCTTTCTTTGTGCCGTACAGTAGCAAACCCAAAGATGCTTTTCCTGTACATGTGCATGTCCTATTTATAATGATATACTTTCAAGCATATGCAACTTTTAGTCCTTCATCTTGCGCCATATTATTATTTGAGGCTTGTCTTCATTTTTACACATAAATGTGTAATAAATATCTTTTAATATTGACACTTTCAGCCCCTGGACTTCAAAACTTCTTGTAAGATATCCGCATTTAATTAATTACGGCGTAACTAATTTATAATTACGCCGTAACCTTCGAAACTTTGCGCCCAAGTAATAAATTACGGCGTAACTAAACATCGGGTTACGCCGTAAGCCTTCGTAATCTCACACTTATCCGATCCGAAATAATCTCTACGGCGTAACTAATTCCATGTTACGCCGTAACTTTCATAAAATAATTACGACGTAACCATAAGAGATGGTTACGCCGTATCCTTCAAGGCATCATATTTACGCCGTAACATTATTAAGCAGTTACGGCGTAACCTTCACAAATAATTATCAGTCCTTCATTGTATTAGTTACGACGTAGTCAAAAGTACCCTTTACACCGTAACTTATCTTCAGAATATATTTCTTGGCCCTTTATCACTTCTTTTCCGCTCTAGCGCCTCATTTATCCTGAAATGCCAATATGAATGAATATAGACCAATTAAGTACCATATTAATATAAATGAGGCCATAAACACGGGAATTTGATATATAAAAGATCAGGCTAATTTGATGTTATCAGGTATCATTTGGAAATTCCACTAAGAAAGAAACCTGGCCAGCCGGCGACAGATAAGAAGGACAAAACAGTTACAATGCGGCAGTGGTTTGCTTATCAAATACAGGACCGTCCTAATCAAGAAAATTTATTTACGCGTGGAGGTCATTTGTTTCAGCAATTTCTTGTGGATGGTTACACTATGGTTGAGACGGCGTTTATATTTCAATCGAGCAAAACAATCAAAACTTAGGTGTGATAGCTACTCAAAAATACGTGCAAGCATTGCATCCGGAAACACAGACCCAACCGCCCTTGGAAAGCCGGTCGTGTTGCCTTCTACATTTACCGGAGGACCAAGGTACATGAAGCAAAACTATATGGATGCGATGGCGTTATGTAGATGGTACGGTTGTCCGGACTTATTCATAACAGTAACATGCAATCCAAATTGGCCGGAGATTGCAAGATATATGCAAGAGCATAATCTTTCATCTTCAGATCGCCCCGATGTGCTTACAAGAGTTTTCAAAATGAAACTTGACCAGTTGATGACTGATTTGAAAGAATTGCGTTTATTTGGACGCGTTCAAGCAGGTACTATACATAAACTTTACTAATATTTTTTCTTACATAACCAACTTTTTGCATATACATTGGTATTATTATATGTACCTAATGTTTATAATATGTGCAGTTGTGTATACTGTTGAGTTTCAAAAGAGGACTTCCGCCGCCGCATGTATGTTTGTTCTTGCATAGGGATGACAAGGTTCCAAACGCTGAACAGATTGACAAATACATATCTGCCGAGATACCAGATAAAGAAAATGACCCGGATTTGTTCAAGTTAGTTTCTGATTTCATGATGCATGGTCCGTGCGGTGCGGATGACCCAAATCAGGTTTGCAGCCCGACGGTAAATGTACCGCAGTTCCCAAAAATTCACCCACCGCAGTTCAGTCGACGCGGATGGCTACCCTGTATATAGAAGACCTGACAATGGAAGATATGTCGAAAAGAGTTGCCATAAGTTACATAACGGTTATGTCATTCCTTATAATGCTCAGATGCTAAAACGTTACCAATGCCACATTAATGTTGAATGGTGCAACCAAACGGGATCAATAAAATATTTGTTTAAGTATATAAACAAAGGTCCGGATAGAGTGTCGGCCCAATTGTATGAACCGGTTACAACTGCTGATGGTCAACAAATTGATAAACCGATTGATGAGATAAAGGCCTTCTTAGATTGCAGATACCTATCGCTTGCAGGGCGTGGAGGATATTTGGTTTTAAGATTCATTATAGAATACCTTCTGTTGAGAGGCTGTCGTTTCATCTTGAAGGCGAGTATCGTGTTGTGTATGACGAAGGCCGATCTCGAAAGCAATGTTGAGAAGCCGATCACGGTGCTGATATGTTCGAAGGTTGGTTGAGAATGAATCGAAGGTTTCCGGAGGCAAGGGAGCTAACGTATGCTGAGTTTCCTACAAAATATGTATGGAACGGTCCAAATAGAATTTGGATGCTTAGAAAGCAGGGAAGATCGATTGGAAGAATTCATAGCGTTCCATTATCAACCGGAGAAGCTTACTATTGCGAGAATCTGCTAAACAAGGCAAAAGGATGCAAGACACACGCTGACATTAGAAAGGTTAATGGCATAGTGTATCCAACTTATAAAGATGCTTGATACACAGCAGGACTTTTAGAGGACGACAAGGAGTATGTTGAAAGTATTAAAGACGCAGCTCATTGGGCAAGCCCTGAACATCTTCGTGAGTTATTTGTGACATTGCTTTCGCAAAATGAACTTACCACGCCTCTTCTTGTTTGGTTACAAACATGGCATTTGCTTGCGCAAGATGTTCAACATAAGAGGAGGCAGATTTTGCAAATTCCAGGTAACATCCATAAGATATATTTGTAGACTATAATCTGTAATTATATACACTGATCAAATATTACTTATGTTTCCTTATAAGTTTATTTAACCATATTATTTCTAATGTTTTAATCACTCATCTGTTTATTAAGTTCTTACATTACTATGGTCTAATGCAGATTTGATTATCAGTGACGAGGAAAAAAAGAATGTTGCTTTGTTCTATATTGAGCACCTGCTGAGATCAAGAAACTCAACATTGAGGAATTGGCGTGATATGCCTTATCCGGATGATAGATACATAAGTGAATTTGGTAACCGACTTATACACGATGAGACTAATTATAATCCGGTCGAGTTGGAAACTGAGTACGAACGCCTGTACGGCTCTTTGACCACATAACAGAAAGATGTGTATGACACCATAATACACTCAGTTGACACCGGAACAGGAGGAGTCTACTTTTTTTATGGTTACGGAGGTACGGGTAAGACATTCTTATGGAAGACTCTTGCTGCCGGTATTAGAAGAAAAGGTGATATAGTTTTGAATGTGGCATCCAGCGGTATTGCTTCTTTGTTAATGTCGGGAGGCCGAACTGCTCATTCAAGATTCCATATTCCTATCAACGTTGATGAGCCTTCTACTTGCTCTATAAGTCCTCAAAGCGATCTTGGAAAAATGTTAAAGAAATGTAAACTTATTTTATGGGATGAAGCGCCAATGGCATATAAGCTATGTTTTGAAGCATTAGATCGGTCTTTGAGAGACATACTTCGTAGGACCAAGTATGAAATGTCCGATGAGCCTTTTGGAAACATGACCATGGTTTTTGACTTTAGGCAGGTTCTACCTGTTATTCCAAAGGGATCCCGAGAAGACATTTTTACTGCTTCGTTGAGGAAATCATATCTGTGGGATTATTGCAAAGTTCTTAAGTTGACTGCGAACATGAGACTAACTGTTGGATCACGACCTGAAGATGTCAACGAGATACGAGAATTTGCAGATTGGATATTGAAAGTCGGAGACGGAGACCTTGGAGAACCGAATGACGGAGAGGTTTTTATAGATTTACCACAAGAAATTTTAATAGATGTCGCTGATGACCCGGTTAAATCTATTATTGCCTACACTTATCCAAACTTTTTGGATAACATAACTGATCCTGCCTACTTTCAAGAAAAGGCAATCCTTGCTCCAACAAATGAAGTGGTGGACAACATAAATGAGCATATGTTGGACATGTTTCCAGGTGAAGAAATGGTTTTCCTAAGTTGTGACAGTGTTGACAAAAGTGAATCTGGTGGCATTATTGATCGGTCCATTTTCTCGCCTGAATTTATCAATGGATTGAAGTTCTCAGGTGTTCCAAACCATAGAATTTGTTTAAAAGTAGGAGTCCCCATTATGTTGTTGCGAAACATTGATCAAGCCAATGGATTGTGTAATGGAACAAGACTACAAGTTCTTAAATTAACGAGAACTTCTATTCACGCAAAAATCATTAACGGAACCAACTTTGGGAAAACCGTAATCATACCAAGGCTGAAAATAACTCCTTCTGATAAGCGTTTACCGCTTAAGATTTTCAGGAAACAATTTCCAATTTCACTTTCATTCGCAATGACAATTAACAAAAGCCAAGGTCAATCGTTATCAAAAGTTGGTTTGTATCTCCCCCGACATGTTTTCACTCATGGACAGCTATACGTTGTTGTCTCAAGAGTTAAAAGCAAGAGTGGTTTAAAGGTTGTAGTTTGTGATGAAGAAGGAAATATGTGTAAAACCACTACGAATGTCGTTTACAAAGAAGTTCTTGAAGGCCTATGAACAAGATCAAAAAGGTATGTACAAATTATAAGTTTTTGGTGCCATATTTTAAATTATAATGCATTATAAATCATGTATCAAATAATTTTACTTATATTGTGTATGTATTGTTAGGTGTGCATGGAATTAGCATTTCCTACCAAATTGATGATTGCTCACACACGTCCTTTGCTATTCAAGACCATCAAATTTTGACACGACAACAACATCCATGTTTGTTCATTTAATTCTTAGTAACTTAATTGAGTGTCGTATAACTCATGTATTTTCTCATTTTGTAGCTTATATTGATAGAACATGTTTACTTTCGTTTTTTATTATTATTTCATTTTCATATTTCTATAAAAATCCCGTGAATCCACGGGTCTTTAAGCTAGTTTGGTATACTTGGTACGCTTCGGTTACTCGTGGATTATTACTTGGGATTATACTTAAACTTGGAGAATATAAATATTTAACGGACACTTGAATATCGGATTTTGACTTGGAAAATTTGGACTTATACCGGATATTAACCTTTGGAGATTTGACATATATTTGACATATTGAACACATTAGACTCGAGACGGATCTAATATATTAAACTCACGATGAATATAATATATTAGACTCGTACCGGACTTAAATACTAAACTAATACTCATTAAAATAATAATAAGTGATATTAAACTTGTAATATAATTATTGAATTTAATACTATTCGTTTAAACAGTATGGTAGCGTGTTTGAATTAATAAACGCGATCACGCATTCAACTTGAACTTGTCGGGAACTTTTGTGATATGCTAAATTGTGTTCTCTTATAAAACCTAAATTATGTTTTTAAGCCTTGTTGATTGTTTCTAAACTATTTGGGGATTTATGGGTAAACATTGAAACTTACCAATTGACTTTCTTTCTGACATGGTTCTTACTTCCTCGACTTCTTTCTTGTCATTGTCTTCTCGACGTGAGTCTTGGTCAGTTCTTCTCGTCTATTCCTCATAATATATTAGGATATAGATTATGTCTTGGCGTGAGTTACGTTTGGAGTGAGTATAGGTCAAGTCCATGTTTTCTTACCACCACACGAAACGTTAAAACTAAACTTTTTGAGATATTGATAATGGACGTTTGAAATTAACGATACGAATATTCCACGGAAACTAAGACTCGTTGTATTTCGGAAATTCATTTACTCTACTTGATTTATTCTGAGATAGCAAATTCTTATTAGGTTATGTCGATCCCGTACAATTGTGCTTGTACTTTCGATACTGTTGTGATATGCTTCTTGATGCCAGTTGTGATAGTTGTGATTCTTGCGTTACTTCATATCGAGGTGAGTTGATGGCCCCTACTTTACTTGTTTTGAAAACACTTTGGGGAAGAATACATGCTTGTTTACTAAATTCTAATATTTGCAAATGACTTGATTCTTGAAAACTTTATGTGATTTGCTAAACAACTTATTCAATTATTCAATTATCATTAAAATAACATTATTTCCTTCGCTGTGCTAAATTCATATTATTTCATTTTGGACATATATGTGTATGTAATTGTGTGCATGAGTGTTTTAGTGGTTGACAGATTTCATTTAGCCAACAGTCTTCGGGACTGGTTGAATACTTATGATTCCATTTAGCCAACAGTCTTCGGGACTGGTTGGATACCTATGATTTCATTTATCCAACAGTTTAGCTCCAGCTGGTTTTGCGATAATAACTTATTGGATTCCTATTATGCACGGGACCACGTGGTGGTCGGATTTCATGATGTGGATTACATGATGTGGATTGCATTTCATTTTACTACTTGCTCAGCACTATTACTTATACATATGTCCTACTCGTATATCAATGCACAACAAAACTGATTTACTACTTTATTTACAAACCTATGAACTCACCAACCTCGTGTTGACATCTTTAGCATGTATTTTCAGGTTTAATGCGACAGCTTTATTTGGAGGCTTTTGGCATGGCATGGCTTGGTCATAGGATACTTTGTTATATTTGGGACCACTTTATTATTATTATGAGCTTGTATTTCCGCACAAATTTTGAATAATGTAAACCTTATTCATTTGTTTATAAATTTTCTTAATGTAAAACCGTTGTTCTATACTCTGTATTGTGATACCAATTAGTAGCACCCCACGACTCGAATGCTTCCGCTGTGCCAAATTTGGGGGTGTTACACATCATTAGAATAATCAACCACACAAATGATGCCATTACAAGGACCAACAACTTCGGGATAGAGTCCTGGGATCTCAACTGCCATTATGTCCTCGTAGGAAGATTCTCCACCACACAATGGCAATTGATCTTCCAATGTAATGTATAGATGTATTCAACTTCACCGTCTCTACAATGTGTCTTGTGCACGACGAGGTCGTTTTCCAAAAATCTAGATTTATGCATGTGGATGAAATCCAGGCTAGAAATACGAGAGTGCCATGATTTTGAAAGAGATCTAAATCTGAGTAGGGTTTTGGGTGGTACTCTTTCAAAAATTTCTTCATTCAACCCTTGGCATAGGTGAATAGTCATTGTGAAATCTTACTCAAACACACACACACAAATAATGTGTGTAATTATTGAGCTATTTTTCAATATTTTTAGTACTTATAGGCTCATCAATTAAGTTGTCCAACTTAAGAAACTGCAAAATTATCCATGCTCGGTCTCACGATATATGGATATTTTACCCTTTGATTACAATCTAGTTCGCGTTCTCACGTAACTTAAATGGCAACCTTAGGTGTTTCCGATTCATTAGATGGCATAAAACTTAAATTGAAGGGTAGTAAATTTTGATTTTGGTGTCAAATCAATATGTACAAATATTTCATGCATTCATCTTTGTATCATAGATTTTACTAAAACAATATACATACAAGTTTTAATTAATAAGCCTAAATCATCAAAGTTTTAATCGAGGTATTGGTTACACCAATCAAAGATATACCTTCAAATACCACTATATCCTACTACTGCATGAGTCAAAAGACCCAAGTTATTTGGATAGTTACCACAAGTGGTGCGTGAAATTTAAGGTCAATTCACCCTTAAGACGTTTCGCATATAACATAGTCATACTTGGTAGCTCCATTAAGATGCACAAAGAAGCGGAGAA
Organism: Chrysanthemum makinoi; assembly: GCA_910596185.1. NCBI lineage: Eukaryota > Viridiplantae > Streptophyta > Magnoliopsida > Asterales > Asteraceae > Chrysanthemum > Chrysanthemum makinoi. The sequence continues at coordinate 421,302 of OU343219.1, forward strand.
TTAGGTTAGCGCGTAGCTATTAAAAACCCTCTTCTTTTGGGTCACAATTTAATGCGTACATGCCATATACCTCTCACACAATTTATCATTAATGGGTGAGCCGTTCTAACTATTTGTGCAGTCGCATCAATTGACTAAAAGTTTATGACTTTAAAGCTTAAAAACTTATTATAAACCTTTACTTATGCAAATCTCATCGTGAGGATGCATTTAACGCATTACGGCATTTAAGGTCAACCCCTTAATGACACATGAGATTTCGCAATGTTAAAGTTTATAACAAATCAAATTTCACCATTGTTTAATCCGGTATATTTTTCTTATAAAAAATATACCCTTGTTTACAACTTGTCACACAAAACAAACAAGAAAGTATATATAATAAAGGATAAACACATAAACAATGCACACATAACTTAACAATTAATATATGTTTATCAATTAGCCACATGCAAACCTTTTAATAAATCCATTAATAATCAATTCTAGGTTTTTATGAATGTATATGCTTAATTAAGACTTTTACTTGTTTTCATCAAGTACAAAGTGAGCCACATACATCGATAAATCGATTGCGTAAGTCATAATTAAACACATACCACGTTCCACGTAATTGATTCATTAATTATATGATTGAGGTCTTCCCCAATTCAAGATTTATCAAATATTATATCTGATAAGGATTTAAAACGTACGCTTTTAGGGGGTCATTTAAGCTCTAAATCAACCAATTTTATATCCGTTAATTCTTAATTTCGATCATTTTCACTTTTTAGGTCTTTTGAAAGCAAAATGCTGGAATGAAGCACATTTGGACGAAATAGAGCAAATATACGAAGAAAAAGGCAAAGTCAAGATCGAAGCCACTCAAAGCTGATCAACAGTACCTGACGGCGTCCCAACCAAAGGGCGACGTCGTCCCTCTATGAAGACTTGATCAAAACATGCACGCGACGGCTCAGTGAAAATTCTAGTCTTATAACCTGACGGCGTCACACTTTAATTATGGAGGGCATCACTCACAGTTTTCATCCCAGACGGCCCAAATCTAGAATCAAGACGACGTCCCAGCTAAAGACTGACGGCGTCACAACTCTAAGGTGACGCCGTCCAATCGATGGCTTGGCCCAAACGAAACCCTAATGACGGCGAGCTGACGGCGTCCCATGCAAAAGGTGACGCCGTCGCGATTGTAAATCTATATATAGAATTTGATTTTTCAGTATTTTAAGTGGTAGACTTTTGGAGGAAAAACCCTAAATCGTTTGTAGTCCGATTTAGACAGTATCTTTGGGTCCCATATCCTATTTTACACATCAAGATAAGTTTATTAATCCAAATTATCATTATGTCTATCCCATATTCGATTGATTGTGTGTATGCTTGCTTGTCTATCATGTCTAGCTAAATTACTTGTGTGTTTGCTTAGATCTATGAAACCTAGTTATTGATTATTGTTAGGTTGTTTCTTGTCTTAATTGAAATTGGCTTAGGAGTGCAACTAGGCATCTTCGTTGTATTTAATGCTTGAGTATGCTTTATGATGATATGGTCTATGGATGAAATAGCTTAGGCTTGCCGACTTTGTAGGTTATATACGAGAGATAACCTCAAAGAACTAGGGACCACGCATACCCTACGACCTTTAGGAATTCAACGCGTTAAGATAAAGGACGTGACAACTCAACCGACCAATAAAAGATAACTAGGGAGTAATAGTATCTAGGTGAACACATCTTTAATCATCATACGAGCACACTTCAATTTGATATAGCTATCCGTAGTAATTAGATAATTAGATAATTAGTTAAGTAGAGTAATCGGTAGAAGTACCACCCCCAAACCAATTGCCCCGAGATTTTACCTTAGCTTTCTAAAAAACCAATAAAAAGATTAAAAAAAAAAAAAAAAAAAAAAAAAATCATCCTCAACCTCCACCTTCTCATCATATATTTCTTACTAGCATTCCTATTCCCCTAGAGAATGATATCAATCCCCGAGGCTTATACACTACAACGATTAGGTTCACTACCTAGGAGGTTGAAAAACTTGCTCGACGAAAAGGAAGTTTCCTTCACCCCGAACGCGCCTTCTGCGGGCAACATGTTTTTGGCGCCGCTGTCGGGGAATAGAATAGCTAGTTATATCTCTATCTCGTTTAGGTTCCCTTGCTTGATGCCTATCAAGTAATATTTTTTCTCATTTTCATTAGCTTCCTTGTAGTTTATCCCCCTTCTTCGTGTTTTTGTTCGTAACCTTGTCACTTATCACCATGGGTGACAATCCACCACCAAACGACAACCCACTAACCTTAAACCAACCAATTGATCAACATTCCTTCAACCTTCTTTGCAACCATATCACTATTGAGATCGATGAGCTCAAAGAATCAAAGAATTACATAGGATACTTAAGAGTATGATTAGGGATGCAATCGCGGCTAATGCATCAAGTAGCAATGGTTCGGACGATGACTTAGGAGGAAGTGACGTTGAGGTCACCAAAATAATAAATGAAAATGAGGATGAAGAGGCCAATGCCCACTTTTACCTATATCCCACTAAGGATGAGATTGCATACCACAAGTACATAATCCACAATCCTCAATCACCCATCGTTAGAATATTCCCAAAGATTAGGAGAGGAAATCCTTGGAACATTAAAATCCCTTGTATGATTGGATATAAGAATGTGGAACACGCTTACATAGATGTAGACTCTTCATTCAACGTAATGTCTTCGGCCGTTTACAATGACATAATGAATGCACGACTTAAGATTAGGAGGGACTCTAGGTATCCCGGTTGGATTTGCAATTTTGTGGGAAGAGTCAAGAATGTACATGTTTTTGTAGGAAAATTCACCTACTTGGTGGACTTCATGATCTTAGAAGACATAGGATGTGTCATCGACTATAGCCTATCCCATCTAGTGTTAGGCAAACCGTTTGTTGAAAAATCCAAGCTAAGTTATAACAAACCCGAGGGAACGGTTAGATTTACGGAAGGAGACGATGAGATTACATATAGGATGCCATGGAAAGTTAGTGGTTATGGTCATCAATCCTACTTTGAAAGAGATAATGTTAGAGCATTTGAGGAAAATAGCAAAGAGGATATTAGAAAAGGCTTGAACTTTATGTGGGAGAAAAGGAGACTCTACTATAGGGATTGTTTGACCCAAGGACCTAGGTATAGAGTAGATGAGAATTTTGTCAATATGATAGAATTTTCATTGAGGATGAGAAAAGAAGTCATGTAGGAGCACGACTTCGAGTCTAGCTACAAGACTCATAAATAAAGAAAAGCGCTTCGTGGGAGGCAACCCATGCTTAATTATTTGCTTGTTTTGTTTTTCAATTTTTGTGTGTCTTATATCTTTTTCATTGTTGTTTATTCTCATGTTAGACTTTGTGAAAATGCTTTATTTTGTCTTTAACCCCGTCTTAATTACATATAAAGGTATTTTACAAAAAGATAAGTGTAGGGAAGATCATATACGTTTTTGAAGAACATGAACATGAGAATTGCAATTAGTGAAATTGATATATATGTGCGTTTGTTAGAGTCAAATGATTATATCGAGTCATGATGGATGTTTTGCAGGAAAACACAACAGACCACCTTCTTTCAGGACAACCTGACGGCGTCAGGATTAAAGCCTGACAACGTCAGGCTATGTAGAAACAGATTGTTCAGTTTTTCATTTTCTATGCAACTTTAAAAATTTTGGAAATTCCCAAGTCTTAATTTTCCAAAAAATCTGGAAACATCCATTCCACAAGCATTATATCTCACTTGCTTTCTAGTATAGTTGTGTCATATATAGTTTTACCGCCGATTGTACATGAAAGTTTCGTTTGTTTTCTTATAAGTGTGCAGGTTATATTTGGCAAGAAGAAGAAACACTAATTGGATGAAGCTTATTACTCATGCATTCTTCTTGGAAAAGAATTTAACCGCAACTTCACACATATCCTACCGAGCTAATCAGGGGAGTACTAGTTTCTTTTCCTTATTTACCTTCCTTTATCATAACTTTGATGCTTTCGAGGAACATTGGGGACAATGTTCAGTTTAAGTGTAGGGAGGGAGAATAAAACGGGAACTTAGAAACTATTCACTCACTTGATCATTTGTCTTGTCCTTGGTAATTTGTGTAATAAACTATGAGAAATATTCGTTAGGGCAATTTTAACACCAAATTTAAAAAAATTTACGACATTTACGAGCTAAACTTTAGTCTTAATAAAGCGTCTCATGGATAGGAATTATATGACTAGCACAAAACCGTTTACCACTCAAATTCCACCCCAAAAATGTAAGGTTCGCCCCTAGATCTTTAGGAATAAAAGCATTCACATTTAATGCTTAGAGAGTGTACCGGTAGTATAATAGATTCTAGAACTTGTTTTGTGATGCATTCCGAGATCGCTAGTGAGACTACACTTGTGTAGTTAGGAATAACTAAATGAAAAGAGGCATTAGGATAACCCTTGTTTGAAACCTGTATTATAATTACTTCTTCCACATCGGTTGAGTAATTATCCCACACCTTTGCGATGTACTCATCTTTAGTACACGATACCCTAGTTAACCCCTCAAAGCCTATCATTTTCGCGGTTCTCATGATGTTTCAGTTTTCCGGAATATCAATGAAGAGCATTGTTTACAATCCACCCCCAAATGTACACCCAAATCGCCTTAGCCTACCTTGTATGCACTCATCTTTAGTGCATTATTTTTATCATTACTAAACCCTTAGTTCAAATATCTAGTTACTTGCATGGTTGCTAAGTCGAGTCATATCTTTTGTACATAGTTTTGGGACGATTGGGACTCATGGGTAAAAAGTAATATTTTATGGAGTAACGGGAAAGAACGATAAATTCAAATTCCCTTTGTCTACGTAATTAAATACTCCAAGTGTTTTGATCTTTTCAAATTGGTTCAATTAGTGTTAGAGAAATAAAAACTCAAGTGTAGGGATGCTCCTATAAATCCCTTATATTTTGATGTTATCGTAGAGGATGGTAGAGTAAAAAGGTATGAAAAAAATGAAAAAATGAAAAAAAAAAACATACGGGCTACCATCCTACATCTATCTTTATGTTTATATTTTTAAATTTATGTTTGTTTTGTTTCAAGTTATCTAGTTTAGTGAGTCGAGTCTTGGCTTAGCAACGCCACGCTTTACATGCTTGTAACATAAGATTTTTGACTTGCCACCACTAAATATCCCCTATCCAATAAAACCCTTTGTTTCCCTACCTTAGCCTAACGTGACAACCCTTATAAAGACCTCTTAGATAGTTTTTCTTAGGTGCTTAAGCCAAAGCGGTGGAGGTTTGATCTATTCTCAAGCTTATGGTAATCTATGTACTATGCCAGGTAATGAGTGTTTATCTTCCATTTCCATTTATATTATATTTCATATAAACCCGAGAGATGAGAGAATCCAAACACCCCTTGTGAGGTGCTAGTATATAATTTCCATGCTTGTTATTACTATCATGGCACTTTTACTTGTTATGAACTATTTTAAACCAATGCTTCATGCCCCCTAACTTATAAATTGATTGGTCAAAAGCACATTTGTTTAAGGACAAGCAAATACCAAGTGTAGATATATTTGATAAGGATTTAAAACGTATGCTTTTAAGGGGTCATTTAAGCCCTAAATTGACCAATTTTATTTCTGTTACTGCTTAATTTCGTTCCTTTTCACTTTTTAGGTCTTTTGGAAGCAAAATGCAGGAATGAAGCACATTTGGACGAAATGGAGCAAATATACGAAGAAAATGGCAAAGTCAAGATCGAAGCCACTCAAAGCTGATCAACAGTACGGCGTCCCAACCAAAGGGTGACGCCGTCCCTCTATGAAGACTTGATCAAAACATGCACGCGACGGCTCAGTGAAAATTCTTGTCTTATAACCTGACGGTATCATGCTTTAATTATGGAGGGCGTCACTCATAGTTTTCATCCCAGATGGCCCAGATCTAGAATCAAGACGACGTTCCAGCTAAAGACTGACGGCGTCACAACTCTAAGGTGACGCCGTCCCATCAATGGCTTGGCCCAGACGAAACCCTAATGAGGGCGAGCTGACGGCGTCCCATGCAAAAGGTGATGCCGTCGCGATTGTAAATCTATATATAGAATTTGATTTTTTTGTATTTTAAGAGGTAGACTTTTGGAGGAAAAACCCTAAATCATTTGTAGTCCGATTTGGACAGTATCTTAGGGTCCCATACCCTATTTTACACATCGAGATAAGTTTATTAATCCAAATTATCATTATGTCTATCCCATATTCGATTGATTGTGTGTATGCTTGCTTTTCTATCATGTCTAGCTAAATTACTTGTGTGTTTGCTTAGATCTATGAAACCTAGTTATTGATTATTGTTAGGTTGTTTCTTGTCTTAATTGAAATTGGCTTAGGAGTGCAACTAGGCATCTTAATTGTATTTAATGCTTGAGTATGCTTTATGATGATATGTGTTAATACAAATAAGCCGTAAAAACATTTATTTATATTTTACGATCTTCTAATGTTTTGTTTATAACAAACGTAAAATCATTTTAACGAAACAAATAAAATACGTAAATGGTTTGAACTAATAGTTTCTCACATTTTCACATAAATTACTAAAACAAGTATAAGTGATTTTATGATTTAATATGACATATGTACAACAACTAGTGTTTACATATTTGAGTAAAATATACACATAACTAGTATGTAGTATATTGGGTAATATAAATGGGTAGAAACTTAAGTATCACAACCCATTGGGCAAATACATTGAATGTAGTTGGGTACAACCCAAATCCTATGACCCATGGAGCTTGACCCATAACCCATTGCATGACATCATGCTTATATCATACATGGATAATATCCATAACCCATGGATCAACCCATACCCAAGTGACCAAGTGCATTGCACTCAAAGATACATTGTATCTAGCTAAAGATCCATGGTTCAACCCATGACCCATGACCCATAACCAAAATACCCATGGGTAAAAGGGAGCGTCCCACGGATCCCTAGCTTAACGCTAGACGGATCCCTTGTGGAAGGGATCCGTGGGATCCGGGGAACAGTAGATTTTTTTCTTCTATAAATAGTGAGCCATTTCTTCATTATGGCTCACCCCTTTCTAACACACTTTCTCCCTGAGTTGAAAACTCACTAACCTCATATCCAAGAGATCTATGTTTGTAGTTTTGTTTTTGTGTGATCTTCTAGGTTCCTCTTAAAGGCAAGATCACCACCTTTGAAGTCGAGCAAGCTCAAGTCCATGAGTTGCCATGCTTCCTCATCATCAAGGCTACTGAAGTCTTCTTGTTGATGATTCCTTTCTTTCTTCAAAGAAGTGTAGTGTTGAAGACATTAGTGAAAGATGTCTCAAGTGTCAAGACGAAGATATTAGTGAAGGGTATCTATCGTCCATATCATAAGCACTTGTGGTAGGTGCTTAGAAGTCAAGACTAGAAGCATTAGTGAAAGGTGCTTAAAAGTCAAGACACAAGACATTAGTGAAAGGTGTCTTGTAGATCTAGTCAAAGGCATTAGTGAAAGGTGCCTTAGATGTACATTCAATATGGTGTGTTTCGATGTACAAGATAGACTAGTATTAGATCCAAGGATATTGATATCCTTGATGATGTTGTAAAGGAGTAGATCTACTTTGGGATTAGTCGTTGGTGTAGTGTGGTAGTAGTTCCTCCATTGCAATGGAACTAGGTGCTTAGCCTAGTCCCTAATAAAGGGTAGGCGACGTTGTGAAGGTGTAGTTCACCTTGGAGTGAAAGAACTAGGTACTTAGCCTAGTACCTTATAAAGAGTAGGCGACATTGTGTAGGTGTGGTTCACCTTGGAGTGAAAGAACCTGGCGGTTAGCCTAGCACCGGAAAAAGGGTAGGCGACGTTGTGAAGGCTTCTCCGCCATAAGGAGATTGGTGTAGTGTTTACGAACTCTCGAGTAGGTGACTCGGGGAGTGGAGTAGGGCAAGGAAGGTGTCCTTGTAGCCGAACCACTATAAATACTCGCGTTGTGGTTTTGTGCTTCTTACTCTTATCTTTTCATTACTTGCCTTTACATGCTTGTTTATCAACATCCAACACACACATCCACATAGATTGACATAAGTCGATCTAAATAGATAAAAAGGAAGTTTTAATTGTCAAAACTATTCAACCCCCCCTTCTAGTTTTCCACAATATGGTCTATGGATGAAATAGCTTAGGCTTGCCGACTTCGTAGGTCATATACGAGAGATAACCTCAAAGAACTAAGGACCATGCATACCCTACGACCTTTAGGAATACAACGCGTTAAGATAAAGGACGTGACAACTCAACCGACCAATAAAAGATAACTAAGGAGTAATAGTATCTAGGTGAACACATCTTTAATCATCATACGAGCACACTTCAATTTGATATAGCTATCTGTAGTAATTAGATAACTAGTTAAGTAGAGTAATCAGTAGAAGTACACCCCCAAACCAACTGCCCCGAGATTTTACCTTAGCTTTCTAAAAAACCAATAAAAAGATTAAAAAAAAAAGAATCATCCTCAACCCCCACCTTATCGTCATATATTTCTTACTAGCATTCCTATACCCTAGAGAACGATATCAATCCCCGAGGCTTACCCAATACTACACTACAATGATTAGGTTCAGTGCCTAGGAGGTTGAAAAACTTGCTCGACGAAAAGGAAGTTTCCTTCACCCCGAACGCGCCTTCCGTGCGCATCAATATCTATACACTTACCCAAGTAAAGCATAGTATACAATAAACCAAATCTATGACAAAACATGCATGTTTTCATCATGGATATCACACATAACAATTATTGTTTCCACAAGATCATTTACACAGTTTAAACACATAATATTGAATGCAACCTAGGGTTTTTCTAATCCAATTAAAAGCTACAAAACCCTAAAATTAAATTAGGGCAAATCGACCCCATAAAAAATTAGGGTTTTGGTTTCCAAATCCTAGAAAACGACATACAAATGATAAACATAATACAATATTCATTTTTTATGTGTTTTTGTAATTAATTACACTTTATAATGGCTCGTGAAGCCATTGTTAGCATTATTAAACTAGACATATTAAATAATAAAACACTTAACATCAAAGAGACAGGCAAGGAAAGACTTTCATATAATTGTAATTAACTAACCGATTTTAAATGTAAACGTACCTTATGCAAATAGCAAGATCTCTTCAAATCAAGAAACCTAATTTAGGGTTAAGTGGTTTATAGAATTGAACCTTACCATTTTTCAGTTCAAACCAATTGATGTAACAATAGTGTGTTACACCACATTCTTGTACACACGAACTACTAATGAATTAAAGAGAATGCTAGTTCAAGAAAACACAAAACAATTTTTTTTTTCAAAACGAAAATCCGAACCCCTATAGGTTTAAAGAATTGGTTGACCAAGCCAAGAAAAAGAGAAGAAAAACTTTTATGGATTAGTTGTGTGCAAAACATTTATGAAACAATAATCCCAAGCCTTGATTATTGATAACATCAAATAGTCATGAGTTTCTAAGCGTTAATTTCCCCCTTTATCATCACATTTTGATTATATTATTAGTGAAAACATCCTTATTCCTTGTTACTTCATTTCAGGACGCATTCGAAGTAAGGAAACTGCAATTGGACATTTTCAGGAACTATTGATTCAACTTTCTCTTAATTACGGCGTAACCAAGTGATTAAGTTACGACGTAACTAGAGATTCCGTAGCCTACGGCATAACCCTCAGCTTAGGTTACATCGTAACTACTGATTATATAGACTACGGCGTAGCTATCAGCTTAGGCTACGCCGTAACCAAGATTTACACTGGATTACAGCAGCTACGGCGTAACACCAAACAAAGTTACGCCGTAGTCAATGGATAAGCACTGATGATTGAAGGAATTTATGGCGTAACTACCTAATAAGGTTACGCCGTAACTATTTTGAAGCCTATAAATAGTCGATGATTTCATCAGTATTTGATATCTCTCCTTTCCCAAACCTTCTAGGGTTTGGGGAGATCAAAACACAGAAGAAGAAGCATGGTTTAGGAGCAGGAATAACGAAGTCCTCATCTACAATTTACTTTGTATTCGAGTTTGGATTCTTTTTATATTTTTCTAGATCTTATATTATGAATTCATGTTGTTAATTAAAGTTTGCATTTATGTTATTGTTATTCTCTATAATTCTTTATAGACATTTGCTAGTCTTTTCATAGATTGCTAGCCTTGGTAGTATTATAAGCTTGGTAGTATCTAAAGGGCTGGGAGATATGACCAACTGACCCCAGTCTGATAGATAGCGAAGTACGGAAGGAATTGGCCATAATACGACCACTCTTCATGTGCAAATTGACCAAATGATCACTTATCAAGCGGAGATATTTAAAAGGTTAGGGGGAATCTAAGTTCCTAACGGTCGGGTTCCCATCGTCTAGATCTAGTAGATTTGGTGCTTAATGACTGCTATTAGGTTGTCGAATGATCTCAGGTGACCTGCTCATCTTGGTGAGGAATCTAAGAACCATAGGCCACGACGAATCGACCAAAGGAGTCTGGTGATAATTAACCACTATATTGAATCTTTGTATCGGGAAGCAATTCATATTTGTAGTCTCTATTAAACTTCGTTTATCTATCTCTTTTACCTAAAGTTCTGGTATCTGTGTGAGTAGAATATTAGCATATCTACGGATTACATCAACCTTGTCTACCATATATTATCTAATCATCTTAGTTCTTTCAAGGTCACAGCTCTCTTGGGACGATACTCGGATTTACCTAAGGCTTTACTACATCTGATCGGGTACTCTGCCCGTTAGTATGTGTCTATCCTAAGTTATTCAAGTTTTATAAATATTAAAAGCAGGATGAAATAGCACATCAGCTTTTTGGCGCCGCTGCCGGGGAGAAGTTAATGAAAGATCTAAGGTATTTCATATTCACCTTATTAAGTGATTTGAGCACTCCCATAAGGTACGTTTTTAATCTCTCCTATTACAATATTTCATAATTAATATTCCGACGCTATTAGTTACGACGTAACTACTTAATGAGTTACGCCGTAACTGTATTGCAATTTATTAAAATTACTATAAAATCTTTTTGACTAATTATATACGACGTAACCTCTTTATAAGAGTTACGACGTAACCACTATAAAATCAGATTTATATATAAAAAAATCTGACCTTTGATTAAAATTGATTACGGCGTAACCTTTTTTTTTGGATTACGACGTAACCCTTTCACGACCTACTAATATTCTAAAAATATTAGTTACGGCGTAACTATAGTATCAAATTACGCCGTAACTATCATGGCAGTATAAAAACCTTTTGGAATATAAACTAGGTTTTACACAAACTTTCACCGCCCACACAAACAGTAAAATTTTCTCTCTGAAATTTTTTTCGAGCTCTCTTCATCATTATCAATCTTCATGGCTGGTAAGACCTATCTTTACTCTTTTTGATTTGTTTCTTTTGATTATTCCAATTAGGGTTTTATTTTAATATTTTAGGTATCTTGCCTATTTGAATTGATTATTGATATTGGTTTGATTAATGGATAATTTTGATGATTTCCCCATGTTATTTTGATTCGTGTCCTATCACTATAGTTCGATTTGGGTGTTTTGGCTTTATTTAAATAGGTTTTAGGTCAAACGCAAACTTAGTGGGTTAGGCACGGTCCCTCAGCACTAATAGGTTAAAATTTTGTCAAAACCTTTTACCCTTTTGTGAAAAATTGATGGTTCCGGCGTAATCTATTACGTAATTGAAACATCTGAAGTGCTGAGTTTCTGGGGAAGTTACGGCGTAACTGGGGTTTTAGTTACGCCGTAACCTTTATATTTGCAATTACAGTGTAGTAGTTGTCATAGCTATGTCGTAACCTTTGAAATTTTCTAATTACGGCGTAACGCTTATGCTTTATGCAAGTAACTTTATCATAAAGTGCGCACTTACTGTTTCTTGTCTTATTTTCAGGTGCAAACAACCCAACGAATTGGCCTAGGTTTTTGGCACACCCTAATGCTGGTATTAGGCAACTGTGCGTGGAAGAGTATGAGAAATTAATGGCAAAGGATATTAGTCAACCCGAGGCTCTTAACTTTGAGGCTTTTGGTACTTTAGCAAATGGGAAAGCTAGTCGGAGATTGAGAAAGTTTTGCAAAATCAAGTTCACATGTTCTGCTGGGGATTTCACATGTACTACTTGGTTGAGGTTGTTTAGGATCACGGAGCCGGTCATTCCGGAGTATGTTCGTGAATTCCTTGCTAGTGTTGAGTTTAAGACTGAGGTTGATGATGATGATGTGGATTCTATGTTTTTCCAGCTTGGGGGCGTTTGGAGGAGATTGACTCTTAGAGAGTTTATTAGGCGTATGGGTTTGTACACTGAGGAGGAGATGGAGACTGAGGCTTTTAAGCGGTTCTATAACACATGCTGGAGAAGAAGGGATGAGAATCAAGACCTTGCTGCTTATTTTGACCAAATCGCTGTCACAGGGGGTTATAACCCAAGGAGCCCTCCGTCGTATGTTATGGTGAGGAGCCCCATTCATCGACTCGTGCACCGCCTTCTTGCCTGCTCCATCCGAGCAAGGCACTCAGCCAAGGAGAAGATGACCATGGATGATCTTTATCTGATGCAGGGAATGGAAGGAGGGAACAACATTGATGTTCCTTATTATTTGGCTAGGTTTATGGTTGTGGGTGCTAAGGGGTTTTCTGGTAGGAGTCCTTTGCAGGGGGCACATTTCATCGGGAGGTTGGCTAGGAGTTTTGATCTTATGACCGATGCAGCTTTGGCCCGATTGACCATGGGTAGGGACACTAGTTTGATTGGCCTGCCTAAGCTAGTGGAGTTAGGGATTTGCATCCAGGATGTTTATGGTGCGATTCAGCTAGCTAGGACTGCCCCTAGAAAGGAAGAAGGGGAAGCTAGTGGTGCAGGTGATGAAGCCGGTGAAGAAGCCGAGGAGCAGGTGCCAAGGGGACGTAAAAGGGCACATGTGAATGTTGGGGAGAGGTTGCAGATCATTGATGAGAGGCTTGAGGGAATGTCATCCCACTTCAACGAGGAGATCGAAAGCCTTGAAGTGGGTCTATATGGTCTTAGTAACCATTTTGAGGGTTTTTCAGGTACATTGGATCGAGTGCAGCAGCTCCAGCAGGATTTCTCTCATTGGAGTGCAGATCGGACTAGCCAGATGCTTCAGCATATGCATTTGAGCCACCCTAAGTGGGAAGGTCCGGAGTACGTATACCAGCCCAACATTCCCGATGTCGGAGTCCAAGGAGGAGTGGCCTACATGCATCCCGGCCCCACTCCTGGAAGCACCACAAGCACTCCATATGATCCCTCTCAATTCCATTCCATGGATCATGATCTTCCTGGGGATGAGTGATTTCCCCATTTGATGAAACAATTTGAAACAATTTTAAAACTATTTGAAACTTATGTCTGTAATAACTTAACAATATGGATTTTTGCTTGTTCTATCGTTAATCGTACCCGTCGGGTACAAAATTTTCATGATATGTTGTGCAGGTTTTGGTTCTGTGATGCAGTTACGGCATAACCTTAGGTTTAGTTACGCCGTAACACCTGCTGCAGTAGGCAAATATGGAAGCAACACAATTAGTTAAGGCCCATTCCAGATTCAACACACATTAGCCATCCCATGACCCTCCTTCAACCTTTAGTGAGATATCTTGAGCAACCATTCGAGTGGGGAGTTTATTTCTTTCTTGATTATTTTTCATTTCTATTTTATTTTTCCTTTTTCTTCGTACAAATGGGACTTTGTACACTTCAAGTGGGGGGATAGGAATAGAAATGAAGTGTATGATTACTTAGCTTACTTGCCCTAATTTTCTAGTTGGTTTCAAAATTTTAAGCTTATTTGAAAAAAATTTGTCATATTTTTAACCATTCTAGAATCACACAAAGCCATGCACATTATAACCCTTATTGCCATTGGTGAGATTTAGCCTTTCCGTTTCCCCCATTTTTTACCCAAATCTACCATAAATTGAGTGTGCCGATAGTATTGTAAACTTTAGAACTTGGCTTTTACATCACTTCGAGATCATAAATGAGTAGTGTATCAAGTTAGCTTGGTGCATTTGGAAAAGGTGATTTGAAGAAAGTAAATGTTTTAGGATTAAACCCAAATAGCCCATATGTGTTCACTTTGTGTGCGTTTATCGATTAGTCGCATTGGCTTTTCGACCCCCGTGTTAACCCTTTTTGTTGCACTCACTTTTAGTGCAAGATACCCCTAGTTTCACCCTTTTGAGCCTATCCTTTCATTTCCTAACCCTTATTTTCGTTACAACCTTACACCTTAGCCTACCGTGTAGTTTTACCTTTTTACCTAGAAGCCATTGTCCACCCTAGTTTGAGGTTCAAATAAAGAAAACTATCTCAATCTACATCTCGCTGAAGATCGTCAAAGACCCCAAGTAATCACTTTATGCTCAGTTCAAGTGGGGGGAGATATATCATAGTATCTTATACATTTATGTTAAAAAAAAAAAAAAAAAAAAAAAAAAAAAAATTGTTGAAGTATGATTGTTTGTTGTGCGAACAAGTATAAGCACTGCATGAAGAAATTGGCATTGAGAATAATCTTCTCAATCGCACACAAAGGTTGGAAGAATAAGTTCAAAAATAATTATGGTGGATTTCGGAGACAAGTACTGACCATATGAAGACGAACCTTGAATTATTGGTTGAATAGTGGCAACTCGGTTTTAAGCTAAAACTATTTGTTTTCCTTTTTCTTTTTCACCCATTAAAAATTCCCATGCCATCCTTACCATTTTTGTCGTGAAGCGTGTCTAGGTGATGCAGCGAGCAATCCTTGATGTCTTGGCCATGGATTTGGTCATGTATCATTGATTTTTTCCACTTCGCCGTGACACGTTAGTAATGACACCTCCCCTTTAGCCTTTGAAACTCAACCCAACATTGCTTTCTAAAATTTGTCTTAACCATAGCTCTAGTGGTGGAGTTGTGTGTAATTTCCAAGCTTATGATAGAATACTTACTATGTCCGTGCAATGGAGTGATCACCCCGAAATTAACACTTAGAATAGGATGCGTAAGAGTGTTTTCGTTCCCATTTCGAGAGGTGTTCGACTCTTATCATTATTCTAGCATGGAAATTAAAACTACGCATGTATCTTTTGCGGTCTAAATTAGTCTACTTGAGGGCAAGTAGAGTTTAAGTAGGGGGATATTTGATAACATCAAATAATCCTAAGTTTCTAAGCGTTAATTTCCCCCTTTATCATCACATTTTGATTATATTATTAGTGAAAACATCCTTATTCCTTGTTATTTCATTTCAGGACGCATTTGAAGTAAGGAAACTGCAATTGGACATTTTCAGGAACTATTGATTCAACTTTCTCTTAATTACGGCGTAACCAAGTGATTAAGTTACGACGCAACTAGAGATTCCATAGACTACGGCATAACCCTTAGCTTAGGTTACGTCGTAACTACTGATTACATAGACTACGGCGTAGCTATCAGCTTAGGCTACGCCGTAACCAAGATTTACACTGGATTACAGCAGCTACGGCGTAACACCAAACAAAGTTACGCCGTAGTCAATGGATAAGCACTGATGATTGAAGGAATTTACGGCGTAACTACCTAATAAGGTTACGCCGTAACTATTTTGAAGCCTATAAATAGTCGATGGTTTCATCAGTATTTGATATCTCTCCTTTCCCAAACCTTCTAGGGTTTGGGGAGATCAAACACAGAATAAGAAGCATGGTTTAGGGCAGGAATAGCGAAGTCCTCGTCTACAATTTACTTTGTATTCGAGTTTGGATTCTTTTTATATTTTTCTAGATCTTATATTATGAAATCATGTTGTTAATTAAAGTTTGCATTTATGTTATTGTTATTCTCTATAATTCTTTATAGACATTTGCTAGTCTTTTCATAGATCGCTAGCCTTGGTAGTATTATAAGCTTGGTAGTATCTAAAGGGCTGGGAGATATGACCAACTGACCCCAGTCTGATAGATAACGAAGTATGGAAGGAATTGGCCATAGTACGACCACTCTTCATGTGCTAATTGACCAGATGATCACTTATCAAGTGGAGATATTAAAAACGTTAGGGGGAATCTAAGTTCCTAATGGTCGGGTTCCCATCGTCTAGATCTAGTAGATTTGGTGCTTAATGACTGCTGTTAGGTTGCCGAATGATCCCGGGTGACCTGCTCATCTTGGTGAGGAATCTAAGAACCATAGGCCACGACGAATCGACCAAAGGAGTCTGGTGATAATTAACCACTATATTGAATCTTTGTATCGGGAAGCAATTCATATTTGTAGTCTCTATTAAACTTCGTTTATCTATCTCTTTTACCTAAAGTTCTGGTATCTGTGTGAGTAGAATATTAGCATATCTACGGATTACATCAACCTTGTCTACCATATATTATCTAATCATCTTAGTTCTTTCAAGGTCACAGCTCTCTTGGGACGATACTCGGATTTACCTAAGGCTTTACTACATCTGATCGGGTACTCTGCCCATTAGTATGTGTCTATCCTAAGTTATTCAAGTTTTATAAATATTAAAAGCAGGATGAAATAGCACATCAATTAAATAGTAATTGGAAATCTTAGAGGACAAGTTAGGTTTAGGTTGGGACGATGGCCTAAGTGCACTCTTAAGCTTTTTGCTATTTAGGACGTTCAAGCTCGCAACAATTAAAGAAGAAGCCAATATTCCTTACTCTAGCATCTACCAATTAAAACAAGAGACAACCCAACAATAATCAACAACTAGGTTTCATTGGATCTAAGCAAACACAAGATTAATTTAGTTAAGCATGGTAGATAAGCAAGAACACAAACAAACAATTAAACATAGATCAAAAATGGTGATAGATTGGAAAAACAAACTTATCTTTTAGTGTACAAGAGGGTCTAAAATACTGCCCAAATCGGACTCTTAACGAACTAGGGTTTGCTCTCCAAAATAATGCACACCAAATACAGAAAATTCGTAGTCTATATATAGATTTACACATGAGACGGCGTCGCCTTTTGATGGTGACGTCGTCTGGTCGACGTCATTAGGGTTTCGTTTAGGATAAGTCATCGTTGGGACGTTGTCAGGTAAGAAAATGTGACGTCGTCTGGCTTGCATAAGGACGTCGTCTAGGATGGATTTGGTCATCTGGTGAAGAAGGTAAGGGCGCCGCCCTTATGTATTTAGGCGTGACGCCGTCAGCTTGTAAACCCAAAATATGACCTGAGCCATTTTTTGAGACTTTTTAGAAAACCTTTTGAGCGACGGCGTCGCCCTATGACGCCTTCAGGTGTGTAAAACAGCCTTGAAATCTTGACTTTGTCATTTTCTTTATGTTTCCGCTCATTTTCGTCCAAATATGTTTAATTCTAGCATTTTGCTTCCAAAAGACCTAAAATGTGAAATGGAACGATTTTAAGCAGTAACGGATATAAAATGTATCGATTTAGGGCTTAAATGAACCTCTAAAAACGTATATTTTAAATCCTTATCAAATATCCCTACACTTAAAATTTGCTTGTCCTCAAGCAAATGTGCTTTTGGCCAATCAATTTATGAGTTAGGGGTCATTTAGCATTGGTTTAAAATAGTATACAACAAGTACAAGTGCCACAATAGTCAAAACAAGCATAGAAATTATATACTAGCACCTCACAATTGGTGTTTGGATTCTCTCATCTCTCGGGTTTATATGAAATATAATATGTAAGGAAATGGAAGATAAACACTCACTACCTGTCATAGTACATAGATTACCATAGGCTTGATAATAGATCAAACCTCCACCACTTTGGCGTAAGCACCAAGGAATAATTATCTAAGAGGTCTTTACAAATGGTTATAATGTTTGGCTTCAGGTAGGGAAATAAAAGGTTTTGTTGGATATGGGGAATTTTTAGTGGTGGCAGGTCAAGAATCCAAGTTACATACATGTAAAACGCGGTGCTGCTAAGCCAAGACTCGACTCACTAACACTGAATAACAACTTGAAACAAACATAAACTTAAAACACGAAGATAGATGTAGGATGGTAGCCCGTATGTTTTTCTCATCATTTTTTTTATCATACCTTTTTACTCTACCTTCCTCTTAGATAACATCAAAATAAAGGGATTTATAAGCGCATCCCTACACTTGAGTTTTTATTTCATTAACACTAATTGACCCGAATTGAAAAGATCAAAACACTTGGAGTACTTAATTACAACGACAAAGGGAAATTGAATTTATCGTTCCTTTTCGTTACTCCATAAAATACTACTTTAACCCATGAGTCCCAATCATCCCAAACTGTGTACAAAGAATATGACTTGACTTAGCAACCATGCAAGAAACTAGATAATTGAACTAAGGGTTTAATCAATGGTTACAATAATGCACTAAAGATGAGTGTATACAAGGTGGGCTAAGGCGATTTGGGTGTGACACTTGGGGGTGGATTGTAAACAATGCTCTTCATTGATATTTCGGAAACCGAAACATCACGAGAACCGCGAAAAGATAGGCTCTGAGGGGTTAACTAAGGGTATCGTGTACTAAAGATGATTACATCGAAAGGGTGTGGGGAAAATTACTCAACCAATGAGGATGACGTAGTTAAATTACAGGTTTAAAACAAGGGTTATCATAATGCCTCTTATCCTTTAGTTAATCCTAACTACACGAATGTAGTCTCACTAGCGACCTCGGAATGCATCACAAAACAAGTTCTAGAATCTATTATACTACCGGTACACTCACTAAGCATTAAAGATGAATGCTTTTATTCCTAAAGATCTAGAGGCGAACCTCACATTTTTGGGGTGGAATTTGAGTGGTATACGGTTTTTGTGCTAGTCATATAACTCCTATCCATGAGACGCTTTATTAAGACTAAAGTTTTACTCGTAAATGCCATGAAAATTTTAAATTTTGTGTTAAAATTACCCTAACAAATATTTCTCATAGTTTATTACAAAATTTACCAAGTACAAGGCAAAAATCAAGTGAGTGAATAGTTTCTAAGTTCCCGTTTTATTCTTCCTCCCTACACTTAAACTGAACATTGTCCCCAATGTTCCCCGAAAGGTTCAAAGTTATGATAGAGAAAGGTAAAATAAAATAGAGAAACTAATACTCCCCTAATTACCTAGGTAGGATATGTGTATAATTGCGGTTAAATCCTCCTCCAAAAAGAATGAGTAAGTAATAAGTGTTGCTTCTATCATATACTTCATCTTCTTGTCTAATATAACATGCACACTTATAAGAAAGCGAAAATGAAACCTCGCGTAAAATCAGCGGTATAAACTATATAAAATAAAACTACACTAGAAAGCAAGTAAAGATATAATGCTTGTCGAATGGATATTTGAAGATTTCTAGAAAATTAAGAATTGGAATTTCCAAAAATTACAAATTAGACAAACAACCAAAAATCTGGAATCTGTTTATACATTTCCTGACACCGTCGGGTGTTAATCCTGACGCCGTCAGCTTATCCTGACAGAAAGAGTCCGATGCATTTTCTGGAAAAATTATGGAAAATTTTCTTCTTTAAAGTCCTGGAAAAATTCCTGCAAAATATCCATTGTGACTCGATACAAGCATTTGACTCTAACAAACACACAAATATATACAAGTCCAATAATTGTTAATCTCATGTTCATACTAGTTCTAAAAACACATTTGATCTTTCCTACACTTATCTTTTTGTAAAATACCTTTATATGCAATTAAGATGAAGTTAAAAACAAAAATAAAGCATTTTCACAAAGTAATATAAACATGAGAATCAAGCAACAATAAAAAAGATATATAAAGCATACAAACAAGAATAAAAAATAAACAAGCAAACAAATAAACATGGGTTGCCTCCCAAAAAACTCTTTTCTTTATTTATGAGACTTGTAGCTAGACTCGAAGCCATACCACTACGTGGCTCCATTTTTCCTCATCATGGCATACCATATCATGTTGACAAAGTCCTCATCGACTCTATACCTTGGTCCTAAGGTGAAGCAATCCTTAGAGTAGAGGATCCTTTTCTCCCACAGAAAGTCCATGCCTTTTTCTATATCCTCCTCACTCTTTTCCTCAAAGGCTTAAAGGTTATCCCTTTCAAAGTAGGATAGAGGACCAAATCCGCTTACTTTCTAAGCCATCCTATATGTAATTTCTTCGCTCCCTTCCAAAAATCTAACCGTTCCTTTATATTTGTTATGGCTTAGCTTAGACTTTTCAACAAACGGTCTTCCTAACACGGCATGGGACAAGCTATAGTCGACGACACATCCTACTTCTTCTAGGATCATAAAATCTGCTAAGTAGGTAAAATTCTCAACAAAGATGTGTACATCCTTGACCCTTCCAACAAAATTGCAAACTCCACCAGGATACTTAGGGTCTCTCCTAGTCTTAAGTTGTGTGTTCATTATGTTGTTGTAAACAACTAAGGACATCACTTTGATCAGAGAATCTACATCTATGTAAGCATTCTCGACATATCTATATCCAATCATACATGGGATCTTAATGTTCCAAGGACTACCTCTCCTAACTTTAGGATTGATTCTAACAAAGGGTGGTCGAGGGTTGTCAATTATGTAATTGTGGTATGCGATTTCTTCTTTAGTGGGATAAAGGTTAAAGTATGCATTAGTTTCCTTATCCTCACTCTCTTCTATTATTTCAGTGACCTCAATGTCACCTTCTCCCAATTCATCATCTGAGTCATCGGTACCCATTGAATCGATACCCGATGCGCTAGTCGCCTTCTCAAGTTTATTCTCAATTGTATTCTCAAGTAACCTATGTAATTTTTTAAGCTCATCGATTTCACTAGTGATTTGGTTGCGAAGTAGGTTAAAGGAATGTCGGTCAAGTGGTTGGCTCGGAGTGGGTAGAACATGTGGTGGTGAATTTGGTGGATCATTGTTGGGTGGATTATCACCTTCCATGATGAAAAGAGATAAGGCTACGAACAAAAACACGAAAAAGGGGGATAGACTACAAGAAAGCTAATAAAAAGAAAGAAAGAGATCACTTGATAGGAATCAAGCAAGTAAACCTAATCGACATAGAAACCAAACTAGCTATTCTATTCCCCGACAGCGGCGCCAAAAACTTGATGTGTGGTTCGGGGTTGAAAGACTTCCTTTTCAATGAGCAAGCTTTACAACCCACTAGGAAGTGTACCTAATCGTTGCAGTGTAGTATGGGTAAGGCAAGGGGGTTGATCGTTCTCTAGGCGAATAGAGATGCTAGTAGAGATGCATGACAAAAAGGTGAGGTGAGAAAGATTCTTTTTTATCTTTTTATATTTTTTTAGGAAAGTAAGTAAAATCTCGGGGTTTGAAGAGTGGGGGGGGGGGGGGGGGGGGGGGGGGGGGGGGGGGGGGGGGTGGTAATTAAACTAAAAACTAATTAAACTAATGAAAAATGAAAAGCTATGGATTGTATGAGTGTGTTTCTTATGATAATTAAAAATGTGTTTACTTAGATTTCCTTACTCCCTAGTTATCTCTTATTGGTCGGTTGAATTGTCACATCCTCATTCTAATTGGTGCATTGTATTCCGTGTTATTCATACGGGGTGCCTAATTCCCTAGTTCTATGAATCGTAACTCTCCTCTAGACTATCCGGGATCGCCAAGTACCAAAGTATCTCCCCCGACTACTCTATTATCCTTAATCATTAAATCACGCAATAAACATAACGATGGCCTAAGCGCACTCTTAAGCTTTTTGCTATTTAGGACGTTCAAGCTCGCAACAATTAAAGAAGAAGCCAGTTTTCCTTACTCTAGCGTCTACCAATTAAAACAAGAAACAACCTAACAATAATCAATAACTAGGTTTCATTGGATCTAAGCAAATACTATATTAATTTAGTTAAGCATGGTAGATAAGCAAGAACACAAACAAACAATTGAACATAGATCAAATATGGTGATAGATTGGATAAACAAAATTATCTTTTAGTGTATAAGAGGGTTTGGAACCCTAAAATACTGCCCAAGTCGGACTCTTAACGAACTAGGGTTTGCTCTCCAAAATAATGCACACCAAATACATAAAATTCGAAGTCTATATATAGATTTACACATGCGATGGCGTCACCTTTTGATGGTGACGCCGTCTGGTCGCCATCATTAGGGTTTCGTTTAGGACAAGTCATCGTTGGGACGGTGTCAGGTAAGAAAATCGTTTGTGATGGATCTTGGTCGTCTAGTGAAGAAAGTAAGGGCGACGCCCTTATGTATTTAGGCGTGACGCCGTCAGCTTGTAAAACCAAAATATGACCTGAGCCGTCACTTCAGACTTTTTAGAAAACCTTGTGAGCGACGGCGTCGCCCTATGAGTTGGGACGCCGTCAGGTGTGTAAAACAGCCTTAAAATCTTGACTTTGTCGTTTTCTTTATGTTTCCCCTCCTTTTCATCCAAATATGCTTGATTCCAGCATTTTGCTTCCAAAAGACCTAAAATGTGAAAAGGAACGATTTTAAGCAGCAACGGATATAAAATGTATCGATTTAGGGCTTAAATGACCCTCTAAAACGTATGTTTTAAATCCTTAATAGTAATGTGTGCAATCCTGTAGTCTCGAGTTTGAATCTGGTCATATGCATTTAAACAAATGTCCACAAACTAATAGTAATAAACTAATAGAAATACTTGTTAGGGTAATTTTAACACCAAATTTTTAATTTTTTATGACATTTATGAGTAAAACTTTAGTCTTAATAAAGCATCTCATGGATAGGAATTATATGACTAGCACAAAAACCCTTTATCACTTAAATTCCACCCCAAATATGTGAGGTTCGCCCTGTAGATATCTTTAGGAATAAAGCATTCAACTTTAATGCTTATGAGTGTACCGATGGTATATATTGGGTCTAATATTTGAATTGATAAGACAAAACATGTGAAAGATGAAGGACTTAAGAAGACAAAGGAAGAATTATTCAAATGATGAAGAATGAAACACAAAGGACTTGCTTGATAAAAAATATTTTATGTTTTAGTCCTTTGTAGTATTTTGTAACCCTAGTATCTCTATTATATAAAGAGATACAGTGAATTAGTTTTAAGTGTGTCAAACGATGTAAACACCAAAGGTGTATGTGTGTGTGTCTAGGCGTGTTTCTACACCAAGTAGACGCCTAGGGTTTGTAGTGTTTAGCCCCAAGGATCGTTTGATCCCCGTTATAGGATAGATAATCGTCCTACATTGATCAAGTAGGATAGGGGTTGTTGAAGTGTTTGTAATGTAGTAGTTGTTAGAGATGATGACGAAGAACCTCAATAATAACAATGATGTTTCTTTAAATCACTGTACATCTTATTATCATTGTTATTGTTAATCCATATTGCTCATAAACGATCTTCACAATTGGAATCAGAGTAGGGAGCTCTTGATATAGGGATCTACAAGGTTTTTCGAAGAAAAGGGTAAAAATTTGAATCTGAATTTTTTTCGTAACTTCTCTGTAGGGCTATTTTCAAACAGCGATAACTTTTTCGTTAACTGTTGGATCGGGACGAAATTTTTGGTGGAGCTTCTTTGTACATCTGGCTAAATTTTCACTGGAGGGATCCTCCATCTGAGGTATGGATCTTAAGTTATTCAATGTTAAAAACGGCTGAAGAGAGAGGTATAAAAGTTTCGTATTTTTAGGGTTTGTTTCAGATTTTAGGGTTTTTTCTTAAAATTGATGTTGTTAATCATTTAGGTTGTTATTATTAGTTGTAAAATCCCTAAAAAGATTCTCATTCTTTGTGAAAAGGCAAGTTACAAAACCCTAACTCTGATTTATCAATTGTCTGATCAAGTTTATAAAAGCAGCTTTGATTATGGGATTGAAGTATGGTATAATTAATTTCTAGGGTTTGTGCTCAAATGTTGTTATTTGAAACCCTAGAATCACAGTAAATTTGAAAACCTAGAAGCAGCTTTGGTAGTATGGCTGAGATCTACTCTTGGTGTTCCACGATTCAATCTGTTTAAAACAAAAAGTGGTTTATACTGCTACTATTAACATGGGTCGTTGAGAATGTTCAAGATCAATACATAAAAGTCATTATGATCACGATATTCATATGATGAACATACTCAGATTGATTAGTGCATTAAAGTTAATAATTCCTAGAGTTCAGCTAGGGTTTTGATAAATAGTATCTGAGGTGTTTTGATTGGTTTTGGTCGACTGTGGTTACTAGTACAAGACTGCAGCTGCTACATGATCATTATTTGCACAAGCTATGTGATTGGGGATATGGTAATCAGTTTATGTCGCCGATCTTGCTCAATCATTTATGCTACAAATGTTAAGGCTGCTTGAAGACAGTTTGTTTTGCTCCTTATCGTTACTACTGTCTTCAAAAACATAGTACTGTTGCTTGTATATTCGAAAGCAGTTAGTACTGCCTTTGTAATATTTGTACTGCTCACTCACCAGATTAGTGTTGCTCATAAAAACTAAGTACTGCAATGGTTGATCAGTTAGTACTGCTTTCAAGTATATACTTTTGTTCTATATTTTGTACTGCTTGCTACAAAAAGGTAGGGTTCAAAGGTTGTGGTACAAGATCAGATTTGATTGGCTTCATCTCATAACATGAGTCGGTGGTATATAATTAATATTTAATGTGCATTGTTGATAAGGATTTAAAAGGTACCTTTTTTAGGGGTCATTAAATCCCTTAATTGATCACTTTTGTATCCGTTACTACTTAATTTCGTTCCTTTTCACTTTTTAGGTCTCTTGAAGGCAAATTGCTGGAATGACACTTATTCGGACGAAAAGGCGCGAATATACGAAGAAAATGGCCAAAGTCAAGAATTGAGACACTCAAGCTGCTGAATTGAAAGGGGACGGCGTCAGGTTCTACTTGTGACGCCGTCGGAACAAGTTTTGTGATGACTCAGTAGCCAAATTGCTTATTTACAAGTGACGGCATCAGGTCTTAAAAGAGTAGGGCGTCGCAGCTCAGACGGCCTAGATTTGATGGCGTCGAGACTGAAGAGACGGCGTCAGGCATAAGGTGCGCCGTCACAATGATAACGTGGCCAAGACGAAAACCTAATGACGGCGACCCGGCGGCGTCACAATTAAAGAGTGACGCCGTCGCAGTTTGTAACACTATATATAGAATCCAAATTTTTCAGTTTTCAGTGTGTAGTTTTGTGGAGTAAAAACTTAAACCAAACCAAGGCTGTCTTGTACAGTATTTTAGGGTTCCATACCCTATATTACATCAAGATAAGTGTTTTACTTCATTAATTCAATTATGTCTTCAATTGATTGTGTGTATGCTTGCATGTTCTCCATGTTCGGCTAATTTACTTGTGTGTTTGCTTAGGTAATATGAAACTTAGTTATTGAATATTGATTGGTTGTCTCTTATCTTAATTGTGATTGACCTAGTATTGCGATAGGTCATTCGTTGTGTTGTTAATGCTTGATTAATCTTTGTTGAACCTTAGTTTATAATCACCTAGAGTTATTGTAGGCTAAACATCCAAAGAATACCTTAGTGTTAAGTTTATGAATCCTAGAGATTTTGTAGTCATTAACCTTTGGTAGCTTCAAAGAGTTAGGGATAAACGCATACCCTACAACCTTAGAAACACAACGCGCTAAGAATAAGGACGTGACAATTCAACCATCAATAGGAGATAATTAGGGAGTAATAAAACCTAAGTAAACACATTTTTAATCATCATACGAGCATACAACAATAGACATAGACTACCCCTAGCTTAGTTAATTAGATAATTAGATAAGTAGAGTAATCGGTAGAAATACCAACCCCCAAATCCAAACCCCGAGATTCGTACCTTTCCATTTCCTAAAAAATATAAAAAGATAAAAAAATAATCTTCCTCAACCCCAACCTTAGCGTAGTAACTTCTTACTAGCATTCCTATTCCCCTAGAGAACGATATCAATACCCGTGGCTTACCCTAATACTACACTACAACGTTTAGGTTCACTGCCTAGGGTGTTGAAAAACTTGCTCGACAAAAAGGAAGTTCCTTTGACCCCGAACGCGCTGTGTAAGCATATCAAGTTTTTGGCACCACTGCCGGGGAATAGAATAGCTAGTTAGGAGTCCACCTCGTTTAGGTTTCCTTGCTTGATTCCTATCAAGTAAGCATTTTTTCCCCATTTTTAGCTTCCTCGTAGTCTATCCCCCTTCTTCGTGACCTATGTTCGTAAAATCCATCACTCACCATGATTCGTATCTTCCGCCGAAGATTCTTCACACTACCCGCCCCCAATCCTCCTCCCGATCCCGAAATTGAGAACGCAATCCCACAAAACCCTTCACCCGTTCACCACTTTGGAAATCACCTAGGGCATAATGATTGGCAACAACAAAGTCCTTTCTATGACTCAGATTCCGATGAGGAGTTTGATTATGGTGAAGCACTTGACAACGGGGAGGTCATTGATGAAGTTAGTTTTGAAATGGAAGAAGACTTCTCCCAATGTTTTGACCCTAGGTGTAGAATTGAGGCTAATGGCCCCTTTAACATGCAATTCCCTTGTAAGATAGGATTTGAAAGTTTTGATGCTAACTTGCACTCATTCCTACCTTTAAACTTAATCTCAAGAAACCTATATAACAAAATAAAGGTAGATGAATTAGCCTATAAAGGGGATAATGTTGTTGACGCGGTCACTTACTTGGATGTGTTTGTTGGAAGTTTTGCCTATGTGGTTGAATTCATGGTCCTAGAGAATTTAGGAGAATTCATTGATGGAAGCCTCACTCAAGTTATATTTGGAACAAACTTTAAGAGAATGACTAGGTTGAACGAACGGATGATTGATGGCCTAATCACATTCTCCGATGGAGTTGAAGATTTTGTCTATCAAATGCCCCGTACACACCCTAGGTTTAAGCACAAAGATATAGAGGCATGCAATCGGATGGCTCCCATTCCGATACTTAGTGAGAGAGATAAACAACGTGGACTTAGGCATACTTATGAAAAAATGAGCGGTACTATAAAAAATGCCTAGAGTTAGGAGATGATTACAAGAAGAATGAGAAAACATTGGAATGGCTTAGGTATGGGCACGTAAGCGTGCACGAGACAACGTAGGGGCACGACTTCAAGTCTAGCTACAAGACTCATAAATAAAGAAAAGCGCTTCGTGGGAGGCAACCCATGCTTAATTGTTTGCTTGTTTGTGTCGTGTATCTTTTATTAATTATTCTCATGTTTAAATTTGTAAAAATGCTTTATTTTGTCTTTAACCTCGTCTTAATTACATATAAAGGTATTTACATAATGGATAAGTGTAGGGAGGATTACACACGTTTTCAAAAGAAACGTGAACATGAGAATTTCAATTAATTAAAAGATATACATGTGTGTTTGTTCGAGTCAAATGCTTGTATCGAGTCATAATGGATGTTTTTGCAGAAATTTTTCCAGATTTTAAAGATAAAATGTTCGAATTTTTTCAGAAAATCGCATGAACCAGTTCTGTCGGGATAACTGACGGCGTCGGAGGAGCGAGCTTGACTAATTACTTTTTCTCGTTTTCGAGCTACTTATAAATTTTTGGAATTTTTAGGATCTTAATTTTCCGAAAATCTGTAAACATCCATTCCACAAGCATTATATCCTAGTTTAATAGAGTCATATATATATTGTTACCGCCGATTTTACGCGAAGGTTTCGTTTGTTTTCTTCAAGTATGCAGGTTTAATTTATCAAGAAGAAGATACATAAGATGAGAAGGAGCTTTTCACGCAAACATTCTTCTTGAAGAAAGATGTAACCACCACTTCACACGGATCCTACCGAGCTAATCAGGGGAGTATTAGTGATGAGTGCGTATTCACTCATCCTTTTTGGTCAAATCTGAGCTGCAAAACATCTAAAAACACTCCGAAATGCATCAAAATACTAAAAATATCTCAAAATTGTGTTTTATATGTTTCAGATGCAAAATGTTTAAAATCAGATGAAAAAACGAACAAAGTTTGCATAATTGGCAGTTTCAGTCCCCCGTCTTTCAAAAATTGACAGAAATAGTCCCTGAGCACGTAATTTAAAAAGAAAAGTCACCAAAGGTCCTTTTGAAATCATAAGTTGTCATAATTAGTCCTTTGGTGAAAAATTTCAAAAGTTTGAGAAATTACAGTTTTGATCCTTGGAATTTTCAGAATTGTCTTGATTAGTCCTTGGGATTTCAGTTTTGGCAAATTTGATCCTTACACTTTTAAAGATTGTCAAGATTGGCCCTTGGAAAAACATTTTCAGAATTTCATGAGTGGTCCTTGGATTTTCAGATTTTACATCTTTAGTCCTTAAAGTATTGTTTGGATCAAATGTTTAATCCTAAGTCCAAGTAATTATTTAGGCCCAAATAATAACAAAACATACCCAATCCAGCCCATATACCTGTGACCCGGCCTAACCCATATACCTTTGACCCGGTCTAAGAATAAACAAAACCCCCCAAACCCGTCTTCTTCCCATTCCCGCCCAAATCACACCCCTGCTCCCAAGGAACCCTAGCTTTTTCATCTTCCCAGAAACCCTAACCCCTAATGCTCCTTTCTCTTCAACCTAAACACTCAACCTCACCATCTCTCTTTTACCCACATACACCTTTACCCAAACCCACCTTATCCCTCTTTACCCGGTTTCACCCAAATCCCAAACCCACTACCCCTCCCCCAAGACTTGCCAAGCTGGCAATCCCAGCTTCAAATGAGCTCAGTGGATGGCCAAGATTTAGTTCAAAATGCTACCTACTTGATGGAAGGATGGGATTAACTTCAAGAAGCACAAGGATGTTTTTTTAGTTGCCTGCTCTCACAAAAGAAACACACAAGAAGCAAAGAGAAAGACTTGAAGACCTTGGAGACTTAGTAGTATAAATAGGACCTTTGTAAGCCAAAGAAAAGGCACCCCTAGTTTTTTTAGAAAATTTTCAGTTTAAGTTTTTTTTCTTCTTGTAATCTTAAGCTTTATTTCAATGAAAAAGTTGTTTTGAATCAATCTTATTATCTTTGGTTATTAGTTGTGATTGATATTTGTCATTGGCTAAGTTTATTTCTGAAAGAAAAGGGGTCAAAACTTTTGTAAGTGTGTTTGGAATAAGCTTGTTGAATGGGTCAAAGTGGTTTTTACCCACTTTGACTAAGGCAGTCAAACTAGTTTTAACTTCATTAGTCATTTCCACAAGTCTTTATGCTGTTAGAAAAGTTCTTTTAAGCATTGAGTTTTAAAAAAAAATAGGTGTTGTTGTCTCAATCAAGTTAGCAGTGGATGCTGCTGCTTTTGAACCATTTTTTTACAGTTTATTTGATGTTCAAAGTCAATAATCTTGGTGTCTCTTGAGTCCTTGTACTCCCACCTCAACTTAGTTTTAGTTTTGGTGTTCTTGGCAAGGTTAAATTGAAGTAAAAAAATGTCTTTAGCTAATTTTTCTTAGTTCTGTTCAGAACCTGTGGTACCAAACACCAGCTGTTAGCAGCTTAGTTTTTAGCTGTTATAAGCTCTTTCCACCACAAAAATCTGTTTTTCTGAATGTGTACCATGCTAACTATGCTTTTGCAGCTTGTCTTTTGTTTGGAGATCCATGATTTAGCTTATAAATAAGCTTGAACAGACACCCCAGACCTGTTTGCAGCCTGCAGCATCAGCAAGCAACAGGTCACTTTTCTCTTTTTGTTGCTTATCAAGTATTGTCAACTGCTTATTAGGTACACTTTAGTTAGTTTAAGCTTAGTATAGTTAATCTTAGTTTATTTAGAGCTTATTCCCTTAGTTGCTTGCTTTCCATTTGCTTATCTCCACTTTTATAGTCTAGGATTCTCCCTAGTTTAAGTTAGAAAGCCAACTGCTACTCTTTTTCTTTTAGCTGATTTCCTTTTGTATCTAGCTTAATTTCTTACCCAAGTGTGTATTTGCCAATTGTCCATTGCCAACTGCTTTTCCTTCCCTTTTCATACATGAAAATAAGCTAAAGGGGTGCTTGGTTGTTTGCTTAAAAGGGGTGCTTATTTGATCCTCACCACTGTTGGAAATAAGCAGTTGTAAAACTGCTTATTCCAAAGTTTTACTTAAAGTGTTTTTACAAAAAAGTCTTGTTTTTGGCTCATAAACAAAGTGCAAAAAGAAAAATCAAAAAAAAAAAGTTTTGCAAAAAGTGGCATAGCTGGGACTCGAACCCACGCCACCCAGCTCACAAACACACGTCTTACCAGCGCCCTTGGGACTTGTCTCAGTCATATGTTGCACAATCAAATACATAAGGGGTGTTGGGCAGTTTTGCTTATAAGCTAACTTTAGCTTATTTCGAGCTTATTTTTCAAAGCAACACCCAAGTTTTTTAATTTTCCCAGAATCTGTGATATGTAAAGAAGTTTTCTGCAAAATTTCAGATTTTTCTATAATAGTTTAGTATTTTTAATCAATTAATTAGAGTAAAATAGTTTTAATTGTAGTAATTAATTTAAAAGTCAAAAAAATATTCCGCTTTTTCCTAAAATTATTTTTAGTCAAATAGATCGTAGGAAAATTGGTTTCATACCCGTAGCCCTTAAATTGCAAAACTTTTACGTTTATGGCTCGGGTTGTTTTACCATTTTTACGTTTTTACGTTTTAGCACCCTAGGACTTAGTGTAGCTTTGATTTATTATTTCTTAGGCTTAGTAGTAGTTAGTTTGTAGTTTATTAG
Organism: Chrysanthemum makinoi; assembly: GCA_910596185.1. Classification (NCBI taxonomy): domain Eukaryota; kingdom Viridiplantae; phylum Streptophyta; class Magnoliopsida; order Asterales; family Asteraceae; genus Chrysanthemum; species Chrysanthemum makinoi. The sequence continues at coordinate 452,144 of OU343219.1, forward strand.
GGTTCCCTTGCCTTAATTACTTTCCCGTTGGTTAATTTGTAGAATACATAATCAATTCCAAAATCATTAAAAATCCAATTCAAGTTCAAATCACGAAACTCAACGAATCCTTCCATTTCACACCTCGTTGGGACACGACCCGGGGAAATCACTTCCCGGTATCACTTTTATCACACCCGTGAGGTTTGGCACGTTGACCTTTTTCCTAAGAGGTTGATTTGTCGAATTTTACGGTTATTTTGATATACGTTGATATTTGTGTTTTCACACACTCACTTCACACGAATCAAATTTTGGCGCCGCTGCCGGGGAGGTGTGTTGCGACAATATCGTGATTTTTGCGATTAGTGACTTGAAGAACCTTCCTCGTGAAGTTATTGTTTTTATAAAAATACAAAAATACAAAAATATTTTTCTTTTCTTTGTATATATATGTAAAAGATTAAAAATACAAAAAGATTTTTGCTTGTTGTTTTAAATAAATAGAAGACACAATCAATATAACATTCTCAACTGAGGTGTTATCATTATAAGTTCCCGAACTAAAGATCAAAAACTTGCCTTTGTGTCGCTTGTGGATTTATTTATTTCTATCGGACAAACAAACTGTGTGGTGGGTATAAGGACGGCCTGACATTAAATTGCGGCTGTAAAGAAGCGGGTTTTTAATAAGCTTCGCGCTGACCTACAAAGCTTCTCCGCTCGCTTGTGCGTTTGTCTTGTAGAGGTGATTTATTCACTTGGGATTATTGGTTTAAGTTCACTGTTGTTTTGCCTCGGTCTTGTTTTAATTGAAAGTGTTGTTTTTTGAAGTGCATGCGCACTCGCCGCAAGCTCGTAGGACGTAACCGTAACCAAGCAAGCGTGCCGAGATACGTACCGTCGAACAAATCACGATGACACATAACCAAGGGAACGGACCTCGAGTCCCAGACTGATCCACAAGATCCAGCTCCCGATCTCCGAACGATGGAGGAACTTTGCCAACCCACGATGGATGGGACGGGCGGTCCAATTGCCCCGGTCAACATCGAGGCCACGGATTTTGGACTTAAGCATCACATGATTCAACAAGTCCAAAGTTTTTGCCAATTTCACGGATCACCGGGTGACGATGCCAACAAGCATCTCGACAAATTTCTCACCGTCACCCAAAGTATGAAGCAAAATGGGGTCACCGATGACGCCCTTCGCTTATACCTCTTTCCATATTCCTTGACGCTTCATGCCACCGCATGGTTTGATCGTCTTCCCAAAAATTCAATCCATAGTTTCGACGAAATGATCTCCAAATTCTTGGCGAAATATTTTCCACCGTCGATGGTGACGAAACTACGGAATGAAATCAGTAATTTTCGGCAGCATCCCGATGAGTCCTTATTTGAGGCATGGGAACGCTATAAGCTTTCAATTGATCGATGTCCGAACCACAACATGTTGCTTGTCACCCAAATAGATACATTCTATAACGGGTTAACATTGAGACATCGTGACACAATCAATGCTGCTGCCGGTGGTACCTTTATGAAAAGGCGAACCGAAGAGTGCTACGATCTCATTGAAAACATGACTGCCCACCACAATTATTGGGATTCCTCGGCCACCGAGGAGTGAGTCAAGGAGATCTACCACCCTTCCATCTTCAGAATTCACGACTCTAACCAAAAAGATTGAAGAAATATCCACTGCCGTGCTTAAAATGAGTCAAAATAATAACAATCAACAAGTGAATGTCGTAAACAAGAGTTGTGAAACTTGTGGTGGTCCACATCCTTATTTTGAGTGTCCACCTCGGTGGCTTCACTCAAGAGAGCGTTTATGCCGCTTCTGGTTCCTACAATACGGGAGGTAATTCCTACCAACCGCAAGGGGACCGAAACCTTCTAAGCTATCGTTCTAACAATTTTCTTGGACCACCCGGGTTTAATCAAAATCAGAACAATCAAAATGTGCAAAACAGGAATAATTAGTTCAATCAAAATCGAGTCAGAATCGGAATTTTCAAAATCAAAATCAAGGTTTTCAAAATCAAGGAAATTTCAATCAAAACCGATTCCAAGCTCCTCAACAAAATGTGCATGCCCCGCCTCCTCAAGCTTCCATTGACATTGCAAATTACATCAAAAGCAATGAAGCTAAGATGGCATCCATGCAAAATCAAATTACCACTTTGAAGAATGATTTCACTTCCGAGCTTAGAGCTACTAGCAACAAAATTGATCAATCTCAAAGCAAGATTGAAAGCATGTTTGCTAGTCTCATGAGTCAAAAGAATCAAGCTTCAACTTCGGGTGCTCTTCCGAGTAATACCATTCCCAACCCAAAAGGTGAATTGAATGCTATTGCTACCCGAAGTGGTAAATCTTATGATGGACCTTCGAATCCAATGCCTCCTCCACCAGGGGCAATGAGTCAAGTTACCGAGGTATCAAAGGACAAGGTGCATAACTCAAGCCCACGAAGTACCGCACAAGTCCAATCTCCGGAGGTCTTACCTCAAATTCCGGAACCCGTTGTTCCGATGACCATTCCTAAGCCTTCACTTCCTTATCCTTCAAGGCTTAATGATCAGAAGCTCCGTGATAAAACTAGTCAACAAATGGAGAAGCTTGTCCAAATCTTTCAAGATTTGCACTTCGAGATTAGTTTCGCGGACGCTCTTCTTCTAATGCCAAAGTTCGGTCCAACAATCAAGAATTTGTTGAATAACAAAGAAAAGATTTTCGAAATGGCTAAAACTTCTTTGAACGAAAATTGTTCGGCGGTTATCCTTAAAAGCTTCCGAAAAGTTAGGAGACCCCGGAAAATTTCTCATCCCATGTGATTTTCAAGGCATAGTTCAATGCTCCGCCTTAGCCGATCTTGGTGCTAGCATTAACTTGATGCCACACTCCATGTGGAAAAAGCTTTCATTACCTCCGCTTACACCTACATGTATGATCCTCGAGCTTGCGGACCGTACAAGCTCTCGTCCGCTAGGAATAGCGAGGATGTATTTGTGAAAGTAGGCAAGTTTCATTTCCCCGCCGACTTTGTTGTTGTCGAATTTGATGCCGATCCCCGAGTACCCCTCATCCTTGGGAGGTGTTTCTTAAAAACGGGTCGGGCATTGATCGATGTTGATGAAGGGGAAATTACTTTGAGAGTAAACAAGGAAGCCGTTACCTTCAATCTCAATCAAGTTACGAAATACTCCCCCAATTATGAAGACAATTCCGTCAACAAAATTGATGTCCTTGACATTGTGTCGGAGGAGTATTCTCAAGAACTTCTTGGATTCTCGAGTGGCAATCCCACTTCAGTTGATCCCATCGTTGCTCTCTCTTCCCCTCCCCTCACTCCGTTTGAGGGAAGTGACTTTATTTTGGAAGAGATCGAAGCATACTTGGCTAGTGATTCTGTTCCTTGGGAAATAGATCACGCCCCCATCGACATTGAGGGAGATATACTTCTCATCGAGAAGTTGCTCAATGAAGATCCTTATTCCCTCCCTCCTCAAGAACTTCATAAAGAGGAAATCAAAACGATTGAAAAATCTAATGATCCTCCCGAGGTCGAACTTAAGGACTTACCACCTCATCTCGAGTATGCATTTTTGGAGGGTGACAATAAATCACCCGTCATCATTGCTAAGGACTTGAGTGAGGGTGAAAAAGCCGCTCTCATAAAGGTTTTGAAGTCACACAAGCGAGCCATCGCTTGGAACCTTTCCGACATCAAGGGTATTGACCCGAGATTTTGTACTCACAAAATTCTCATGGAAGATGACTTCAAACCGGCGGTTCAACACCAAAGAAGGGTGAATCCTAAAATTCATGAGGTTATCAAAGCGGAAGTCATAAAACTTCTCGATGCCGGATTGATTTACCCTATCTCGGATAGTCCTTGGGTTAGCCCCGTTCATTGTGTGCCCAAAAAAGGTGGCATTACCGTTGTTGAAAATGATGAAAACGAGTTGATTCCTACTCGATTGGTTACGGGATGGCGTGTTTGCATTGACTATCGAAAGTTAAATGAAGCCACCCGTAAAGACCACTTTCCATTACCTTTCATGGATCAAATGCTTGAGAGATTAGCGGGAAACGAATACTATTGTTTTCTCGATGGTTTCTCGGGTTACTTCCAAATACCCATTGACCCACAAGATCAAGAAAAGACCACATTCACATGTCCTTATGGAACATTTGCTTACCGACGCATGCCTTTCGGCTTGTGTAATGCTCCTACGTCCAAAGGTGTATGATGGCCATTTTCCATGACATGATCGAAAAGACTATGGAAGTCTTTATGGATGATTTTTCGGTCTTTGGGGATTCTTTCCAAACATGTCTCTCCCATTTGGACAAGATGCTTGAACGTTGTGAAAACACTAATCTTAGTCTAAATTGGGAGAAATGTCACTTTATGGTTAAGGAAGGAATTGTCCTTGGCCATAAGATTTCTAAGAGCGGGATTGAGGTTGACAAAGCTAAAGTCGATGTCATTTCGAAATTACCTCCTCCCACAACCGTCAAAGGAGTTAGAAGTTTCCTTGGTCATGCCGGATTTTATCGTCGTTTCATTCAAGACTTCTCAAAGATATCCCGGCCTATGACCCGACTTCTTGAAAAGGATACTCCTTTCATCTTCTCTAAAGAGTGCGTTGAAGCTTTTCAAACTCTTAAGAAGAAGCTCACGGAAGCACCAATTCTAGTTGCCCCCGATTGGGAATTACCATTTGAGCTTATGTGCGATGCAAGTGATTTCGCCATAGGTGCCGTTTTGGGGCAACGAAAGTCAAAACATTTCCAGCCTATACATTATGCTAGCAAAACTTTGACCGAAGCTCAAGCACATTACACTACAACGGAGAAAGAATTACTAGCCGTGGTGTATGCTTTCGAGAAGTTTCGGCCATACTTGATCTTGTCCAAAAGCATAGTGTATACGGATCACTCGGCTCTCAAATACCTCTTTGCTAAGCAAGATGCAAAGCCGAGATTGCTCCGATGGGTTCTCCTCCTACAAGAATTTGATATCATTATCCGTGATAAAAAGGGAGCGGAGAACCTAGCGGCTGATCATCTCTCGTCTTGAAAATCCACATCAAGGTGTGCTCGAGAAAAAGGAAATAAATGAAACGTTTCCTCTCGAGACTCTTAATGTGGTATCTCATCATGAAAATTTGAGTACCCCATGGTTTGCCGACTTTGCAAACTATCATGCGGGTAACTTTGTTGTGAAAGGGATGTCGTCCCAACAAAAGAACAAATTTTTCAAAGATGTTAAGCACTATTTCTGGGACGACCCCTTCTTGTTTAAGGTTTGTGCGGATCAAGTCATCCGACGGTGTGTTCACGCCAAGAAGCGATGAAATTCTCAAAGCTTGTCATCATGGACCCACGGGGGGACATCATGGCCCGAACTACACCGCTAAAAAGGTGTTTGACTCCGGTTTCTATTGGCCCACGATCTACAAAGATGCCCATGACCTCGTCAAATCTTGCGACTCTTGCCAACGTCATAGCAACATCTCTAAAAGAGATGAAATGCCTCAAAATGCTATTCAAGTGTGCGAGATCTTTGACGTATGGGGCATCGACTTTATGGGTCCGTTTCCGTCTTCTCGAGGGAACAAGTATATACTCGTGGCGGTCGATTATTTGTCCAAATGGGTGGAAGCGAAAGCGCTCCCTACCAACGCGCCGAGTAGTTGTAAACTTCTTGAAGTCTCTCTTTACCCGTTTGAACTCCCGTGCCATCATTAGTGATCGCGGTACGCACTTTTGCAACGACCAATTTGCAAAAGTCATGCTTAAGTATGGTGTCACTCACCGTCTTTCTACCGCGTATCACCCCCAAACTAGTGGGCAAGTGGAAGTTTCGAATCGTGGTTTGAAAAGAATCTTGGAGAGGACCGTAGGTGAAAACCGTGCCTCTTGGTCGGACAAACTTGAAGATGCACTTTGGGCCTTCCGTACCGCTTTCAAAACACCCATCGGGTGTACTCCTTACAAGCTTGTGTATGGAAAGGCGTGTCATCTCCCGATCGAGCTCGAGCACAAAGCCTATTGGGCCTTGAAGCATGCTAATTTTGACCTTAAGTCCGCGGGTGATCATCGGAAAGTTCAACTCAATGAATTAAATGAACTCCGTGATCAAGCCTACGAGAACTCGTTGATTTACAAGGAAAAGACAAAGAAGATCCATGACTCGAAGATTAAGAACCGCGTTTTCAACGTTGGTGACCGAGTCCTTCTTTTCAATTCTAGATTGAAAATCTTCTCGGGGAAACTTAAGACCCGTTGGACCGGTCCATTCACTATTGCCAAAGTTTTTCCATATGGCACCGTCGAGTTATCTCAAACCGACGGACCAAACTTCAAGGTGAATGGACATAGATTGAAACATTATTTTGGAGGGGACATACCATCCTTGGTTGTCCCGGATCTCCAAACCTTCCCCATGAACCAATGAATGCGGGGATCGAGTCAAGCTAGCGACTCGGTAATCAAAAATAGTAGCACTATATGGGTTTTCACCCATATTTCTGACTTCTTTCTACTTTCTACCACCCTAGTGTGGGGGAGTTGCCCCACACTGTTGTATATAAAGTTTTCCAAAAAAAAAAAAAAAATTTCAAATAATGGCCGTAGTATTTCCCTTTTTCGTTCTTTGTTTCGGCATAACCGCCGGTACTTTGAATATTGAGGGCAATATTCATTTCTAAGTGTGTGGGGAATTCTCGAATTTTATCATATGTTTTACCACCCAATTCCCGTTTTGGCCAAAATTTTTTTTTGGAGTAAGTGTTTTACACTTTCTCATTTGGTTATCATCCGCCATGTCGTAAGACTAAAGGATTGGCTAATCCAAGAGCAAACGGCTCTTGGTAAAGATTTATCAAATCCGTTGACGGCTTGCAATTTGCCCAAAATTGTATGGTGTTCAACTCACCATATCTTTAATTAGTGAAGAGTTGGCTAGCCCGCAAGGTTATGGCTTGTGGTAAAGGCAGTGGAAAAACCATAATTGGTAATCAGCTCACCAAAGATAATATTGATAATTTATCTAAGAGTTGGCTAGTCCTGAAGGGTACGGCTTCTGGTAAAGACAAAATCAAAACCGTTGAAAGCGGGTGGTTTGCTCAAAATCACATGGTTATCGGTGTACCATGGTTCTTACTTGAACTGAAACATTTGGCTACTTTAGAAGTAATGGCTTCGGTAAAGAGACTCAAATCCATTATGTTTTCTCAAAAGATTGCTAGGGACTAGCAATGCTTTAGTGTGGGGGATTTGATGAGTGCTTATTCACTCATCCTTTTTGGTCAAATCTGAGCTGCAAAACATCTAAAACACTCGAAATGCATCAAAATACTAAAAATATCTCAAAATTGTGTTTTATATGTTTCAGAAGCAAAATGTTTAAAATCGAGATGAAAAAGCGAACAAAGTTTGCATAATTGGCGTTTCAGGTCCCCGTCTTTCAAAAATTGACAGAAATAGTCCCCGAGCACGTAATTTAAAAGAAAAGTCACCAAAGGTCCTTTTGAAATCATAAGTTGTCATAATTAGTCCTTTGGTGAAAAATTTCAAAAGTTTGAGAAATTACAGTTTTGATCCTTGGAATTTTCAGAATTGTCTTGATTAGTCCTTGGGATTTCAGTTTTGGCAAATTTGATCCTTACACTTTTAAAGATTGTCAAGATTGGCCCTTGGAAAAACATTTTCAGAATTTCATGAGTGGTCCTTGGATTTTCAGATTTTACATCTTTAGTCCTTAAAGTATTGTTTGGATCAAATGTTTAATCCTAAGTCCAAGTAATTATTTAGGCCCAAATAATAACAAAACATACCCAATCCAGCCCATATACCTGTGACCCGGCCTAACCCATATACCTTTGACCCGGTCTAAGAATAAACAAAACCCCCCAAACCCGTCTTCTTCCCATTCCCGCCCAAATCACACCCCTGCTCCCAAGGAACCCTAGCTTTTTCATCTTCCCAGAAACCCTAACCCCTAATGCTCCTTTCTCTTCAACCTAAACACTCAACCTCACCATCTCTCTTTTACCCACATACACCTTTACCCAAACCCACCTTATCCCTCTTTACCCGGTTTCACCCAAATCCCAAACCCACTACCCCTCCCCCAAGACTTGCCAAGCTGGCAATCCCAGCTTCAAATGAGCTCAGTGGATGGCCAAGATTTAGTTCAAAATGCTACCTACTTGATGGAAGGATGGGATTAACTTCAAGAAGCACAAGGATGTTTTTTTAGTTGCCTGCTCTCACAAAAGAAACACACAAGAAGCAAAGAGAAAGACTTGAAGACCTTGGAGACTTAGTAGTATAAATAGGACCTTTGTAAGCCAAAGAAAAGGCACCCCTAGTTTTTTTAGAAAATTTTCAGTTTAAGTTTTTTTTCTTCTTGTAATCTTAAGCTTTATTTCAATGAAAAAGTTGTTTTGAATCAATCTTATTATCTTTGGTTATTAGTTGTGATTGATATTTGTCATTGGCTAAGTTTATTTACAGTAAAGAAAAGGGGGTCAAAACTTTTGTAAGTGTGTTTGGAATAAGCTTGTTGAATGGGTCAAAGTGGTTTTTACCCACTTTGACTAAGGCAGTCAAACTAGTTTTAACTTCATTAGTCATTTCCACAAGTCTTTATGCTGTTAGAAAAGTTCTTTTAAGCATTGAGTTTTAAAAAAATAGGTGTTGTTGTCTCAATCAAGTTAGCAGTGGATGCTGCTGCTTTTGAACCATTTTTTTACAGTTTATTTGATGTTCAAAGTCAATAATCTTGGTGTCTCTTGAGTCCTTGTACTCCCACCTCAACTTAGTTTTAGTTTTGGTGTTCTTGGCAAGGTTAAATTGAAGTAAAAAAATGTCTTTAGCTAATTTTTCTTAGTTCTGTTCAGAACCTGTGGTACCAAACACCACATTGTTAGCGAGCTTAGTTTTTAGCTGTTATAAGCTCTTTCCACCACAAAAATCTGTTTTTTCTGAATGTGTACCATGCTAACTATGCTTTTGCAGCTTGTCTTTTGTTTGGAGATCCATGATTTAGCTTATAAATAAGCTTGAACAGACACCCACTGTTTGCGCTGCAGCATCGCAAAGCAACAGGTCACTTTTCTCTTTTTGTTGCTTATCAAGTATTGTCAACTGCTTATTAGGTACACTTTAGTTAGTTTAAGCTTAGTATAGTTAATCTTAGTTTATTTAGAGCTTATTCCCTTAGTTGCTTGCTTTCCATTTGCTTATCTCCACTTTTATAGTCTAGGATTCTCCCTAGTTTAAGTTAGAAAGCCAACTGCTACTCTTTTTCTTTTAGCTGATTTCCTTTTGTATCTAGCTTAATTTCTTACCCAAGTGTGTATTTGCCAATTGTCCATTGCCAACTGCTTTTCCTTCCCTTTTCATACATGAAAATAAGCTAAAGGGGTGCTTGGTTGTTTGCTTAAAAGGGGTGCTTATTTGATCCTCACCACTGTTGGAAATAAGCAGTTGTAAAACTGCTTATTCCAAAGTTTTACTTAAAGTGTTTTTACAAAAAAGTCTTGTTTTTGGCTCATAAACAAAGTGCAAAAAGAAAAATCAAAAAAAAAAAAGTTTTGCAAAAAGTGGCATAGCTGGGACTCGAACCCACGCCACCCAGCTCACAAACACACGTCTTACCAGCGCCCTTGGGACTTGTCTCAGTCATATGTTGCACAATCAAATACATAAGGGGTGTTGGGCAGTTTTGCTTATAAGCTAACTTTAGCTTATTTCGAGCTTATTTTTCAAAGCAACACCCAAGTTTTTTAATTTTCCCAGAATCTGTGATATGTAAAGAAGTTTTCTGCAAAATTTCAGATTTTTCTATAATAGTTTAGTATTTTTAATCAATTAATTAGAGTAAAATAGTTTTTAATTCGTAGTAATTAATTTAAAAGTCAAAAAAATATTCCGCTTTTTCCTAAAATTATTTTTAGTCAAATAGATCGTAGGAAAATTGGTTTCATACCCGTAGCCCTTAAATTGCAAAACTTTTACGTTTATGGCTCGGGTTGTTTTACCATTTTTACGTTTTTACGTTTTAGCACCCTAGGACTTAGTGTAGCTTTGATTTATTATTTCTTAGGCTTAGTAGTAGTTAGTTTGTAGTTTATTAGGGTTCCCTTGCCTTAATTACTTTCCCGTTGGTTAATTTGTAGAATACATAATCAATTCCAAAATCATTAAAAATCCAATTCAAGTTCAAATCACGAAACTCAACGAATCCTTCCATTTCACACCTCGTTGGGACACGACCCGGGGAAATCACTTCCCGGTATCACTTTTATCACACCCGTGAGGTTTGGCACGTTGACCTTTTTCCTAAGAGGTTGATTTGTCGAATTTTACGGTTATTTTGATATACGTTGATATTTGTGTTTTCACACACTCACTTCACACGAATCAATTAGTTTCTTTCATTTTTAATTACCTTCCTTTATCATTACTTTGATACTTTCGGGGAACATTGGGGACAATGTTCAGTTTAAGTGTAGGGAGGGAAAATAAAACGGGAACTTTGAAACTATGCTTATCCTTGACTATTTACTTTGTCCAATTTCATTTGTGTAATAAACCATGAGAGATATCGGTTAGGGTATTTTTGGCAGCAAATTTAAATTTTTTCATGACATATAAGAGTGGGCCATTAGTCTTAATAAAGCGTCTCATGGATAGGAAATTATATGACTAGCACAAAAAACCCTTTACCACTTAAATTCCACCCAAAATGTGAGGATCGCCCTTAGATTTGTAGGAATTAAAGCATTCATCTTTAATGCTTAGAGTGTGAACCGGTAGTATAATAGATTCTAGAACTTGTTTTGTGATGCATTCTGAAATCGCTAGTAAGACTACACTTGTGTAGTTAGGAATAACTAAATGATAAGAGGCATTAGGATAACCCTTGTTTGATACCCGTAATATAATTACTTCTTCCACATCGGTTGAGTAATTCCCCCACACCCTTGCGGTGTACTCATCTTTAGTACACGATACCCCTAGTTAACCCCTCAGAGCCTATCCTTTTCGCGGTTCTCGTGATGTTTCGGTTTTCCGAAATATCAATGAAGAGCATTGTTTACAATCCACCCCCAAATGTACACCCAAATCGCCTTAGCCTACCTTGTATGCACTCACTTTTAGTGCATTATTGTTATCACACTAAACCCTTAGTTCAATTATCTAGTTGCTTGTATAAGTTGCTAAGTCGAGTCATATCCTTTGTATACAGTTTTGGGACGATTGGGACTCATGGGAAAAGTTAAATTTTATGAAATAACGAGAAGGGAACGTTAAATTTAAATTCCCTTTATTTGCATAATAATGTACTCCAAGTGTTTTGATCTTTTCAATTCGGGTCAAATTAGTGTTAGAATAATAAAAACTCAAATGTAGGGATGTGCCTATAAATCCCTATCATTTTGATGTTATCGTAGAGGATGGTAGAGTAAAAGTGTATGAAAAAAAATCGAAAAAAAAATAGAAAAAAAAGAGAAAAAGAAAAAAAATAGAGTGATGAAAAAAAAACAACATACGGGCTACCATCCTACATCTATCTTTAAATTTATGTTTGTTTGTTTCAGTTATCTAGAGTTTAGAGTGTCGAGTCTTGGCTTAGCAACGCCATTCTTCGCATGCTTGTAACATAAAGATTTTTGACTTGCCACCACTAAATCGCCTATCCCACCAAACCCTTTGTTTCCCTACCGTTAGCCTAACGTTACAACCCTTTAAAAGACCTCTTGGATAGTCTTTCCTAGGTGCTTACGCCAAAGCGATGGAGGTTTGATCTAGTCTCAAGCCTATGGTAATCTATGTACTAGGACCGGTTAATGAGTGTTTATCTTCCATTTCCAACTTGTTATATTTCATATACACCCGAGAGATGTTAGAATCCAAAAACCCCATGTGAGGTGCTAGTATGTAATTTCCGTGCTTGTTATGACTTTTGCAGGGCTTATATGTGTTATGGATCATTCTAAACTAATGCTTCATGACCCCTAATTTATAAATCAATTGGCTAAAAGCACATTTGCTTGAGGACAAGCAAATACCAAGTGTAGGGATATTTGATAAGGATTTAAAAGGTACCTTTTTGAGGGGTCATTTAAGCCCTTAATTGATCACTTTTGTATCCGTTACTACTTAATTTCGTTCATTTTCACTTTTTAGGTATCTTGAAGGCAAATTCTTTGGAATGACACTTATTCGACGAAAAGCGAATATACGAAGAAAATGGCCAAAGTCAAGAATCGAGACACTCAAGCTGCTGAATTGAAAGGGGACGGCATCAAGTTCTACTTGTGACGCCGTCAGAACAAATTTTTTGACGACTCAGTAGCCAAATTGCTTATTTACAAGTGACGGCATCAGGTTTTAAAAGAGTAGGGCGTCGCAGCTCAGACGGCCTAGATTTGATCCGGATGGCGTCAGATGAAGGAGACGGCGTCCGCAGGCATAAGGTGACGCCGTCACAATGATAACGTGGCCAAGACGAAAACCTAATGACGGCGACCCGACGGCGTCACAATTAAAGAGTGACGCCGTCGCAGTTTGTAACACTATATATAGAATCCGAATTTTTCAGTTTTCAGTGTGTAGTTTTGTGGAGTAAAAACATAAACTGAACCAAGGCTTGTCTTGTACAGTATTTTAGGGTTCCATACCCTATCTTACATCAAGATAAGTGTTTTACTTCATTAATTCAATTATGTCTTCAATTGATTGTGTGTATGCTTGCATGTTCTCCATGTCCGGCTAATTTACTTGTGTGTTTGCTTAGGTAATATGAAACTTAGTTATTGAATATTGATTGGTTGTCTCTTATCTTAATTGTGATTGACCTAGTATTGCGATAGGTCATTCGTTGTGTTGTTAATGCTTGATTAATCTTTGTTGAACCTTAGTTTATAATCACCTAGAGTTATTGTAGGCTAAACATCCAAAGAATACCTTAGTGTTAAGTTTATGAATCCTAGAGATTTTGTAGTCATTAACCTTTGGTAGCTTCAAAGAGTTAGGGATAAACGCATACCCTACAACCTTAGAAACACAACGCGTTAAAAATAAGGACGTGACAATTCAACCATCAATAGGAGATAATTAGGGAGTAATAAAACCTAAGTAAACATATTTTTAATCATCATACGAGCACAAAATAATAGACATAGACTACCCCTAGCTTAGTTAATTAGATAAGTAGAGTAATCGGTAGAAATACCAACCCCCAAATCCAAACCCCGAGATTCGTACCTTTCCATTTCCTAAAAAATATAAAAAGATAAAAATAATCTTCCTCAACCCCAACCTTAGCGTAGTAACTTCTTACTAGCATTCCTATTCCCCTAGAGAACGATATCAATACCCGTGGCTTACCCTAATACTACACTACAACGATTAGGTTCGCTGCCTAGGGTGTTGAAAAACTTGCTCGACGAAAAGGAAGTTCCTTTGACCCCGAACGCGCTGTGTAAGCGTATCAATGGTCCATGTTTCTCATATCTCTTAGCCTAAATCCATGTGAGTCAATCGATTTATTTATGAAGATTTGTCATGTTGCTCATGAGGTTTGACTGATTCTACAAAGGTAACCTCGTAATGTTTTTTGATTAAGAATCAAGGATAGTATTCTCTATTATTGATATCATGGGTCATTGATGAAAACTCGTACTATCTTTAATGCTTTGGATCGATGTTACATGGTGGGCACTATTATCAAAGTGTAGTATATTTATGATGACATAACCATTGACGATTGTTTGTGGAAATGAGGTTTGAGGTTCGAACATGGATTTGGTTTTTGACTTGATTATTGGTATACACACACATGATATTGGTAAAGTAGATGTCATGTTCAGGGGAAGATTCTATGAACGCTTTTGCATGGTTTCGACTGGTTACTCTTAGAACTTCTTCACGTTACTACTGCTTGGTTTCAAATGCTATTGTAGTCATCCTTATTAGTATTTTAGAAGGTACTATGTTCTTCATGGATGGAACTACAACTTATTTGTTACCATGATGGTTAGTTATTTTAAAAGTTCTTGGGGTGTTCGTTAACCATAGAACTATTTTACATTGTTTACTACAGCTTGATATCGGATATTGTTGTTGTCATCTTTCAAACCTAATGCGGAATTAGGATGGTCATTCATGGCTGGTACAACATAGTGTTCGCTATTATTGTTGATTAGTTATTCGACAAGTTCTTATGGTTATTTACATGCATCATTCAAGTGGAAGGTTTTTACTACTACTTGTTGGTATTTTTATTGCTGGTTCGGATTTCTTTTGCCTTAATTTCATTTATTGTAAGCTTTTTGGTGATCTTCATGGAGGGTATCATGAGGCATTAGAATGATGGATTAGTTGTATGATATTGGTTCGTGGTGGTTGAAATCAAAGTTGCATTTACTTAGCGTCTCCTAGTGGATTATGACAAAAAGGGGAATAAGTACTTGGAAGCTGCAACTTGAAGATCCTTGGTGATTGCATGATTAAGGAGAAGTTCGTTTATCTTGTATGACATATTAACTTCTGGGGAAGTTTGTGCTTATTGGTTTTGTCATTATCAACTAGGGGAAGATTGTTGGGTCTAATATTCGAGTTGATAAGAAAAAACATGTGAAAGATGAAGGACTTAAGAAGACAAAGGAAGAATTCTTCAAATGATGAAGAATGAAACACAAGGGACTTGCTTGATAAAGAAGATTTTATGTTTTAGTCCTTTGTAGTATTTTGTAACCCTAGTATCTCTATTATATAAAGAGATACAGTGAATTAGTTTTAAGTGTGTCAAACGATGTAAACACCAAAGGTGTATTTGTGTGTGTCTAGGCATGTTTCTACACCAAGTAGACGCCTAGGGTTTGTAGTGTTTAGCCCCAAGGATCGTTTGATCCCCGTTATAGGTTAGATAATCGTCCTACATTGATCAAGTAGGATTGGGGCTGTTGAAGTGTTTGTAATGTAGTAGTTGTTAGAGATGATGACGAAGAACCTCAATAATAACAATGATGTTTCTTTAATCCGTTGTGCATCTTATTATGATTGTTATTGTTAATCGATATTGCTCATAAATGATCTTCACAGTATATAGATTCTAGAACTTGTTTTTGTGATGCATTCTGAGACGCTAGTGAGACTACATTCGTGTAGTTAGGATAAACTAAATGATAAGAGGCATTAGGATAACCCTTTTTTGAAACCTGTAATATAATTACATCGGTCACATCTGTTGAGTAATTACCCTACACCTTTGCGATGTACTCATCTTTAGTACACGATACCCCTAGTTAACCCCTTAGAGCATATCTTTTCGCGGTTCTCGTGATTTCCCTATTTCCATATTATCATTGAAGAGCATTGTTTAAAATCTACCCCCAAATGTTACACCAAAATTGCCTTAGCCTAACTTATATGCATTCACCTTTAGTGCATTATTGTAACTTATGTTAAACCCTTAGTTCAATTATCCAGTTATTTGCATGGTTGTTAAGTCGAATCATATCTTGTGTACACAGTTTTGGGAGGATTGGGAAGGAACATTAAATTCAAATTCTCTTTACCTACGTAATCAATTACTCCAAGTGTTTTTGATCTTTTCATGTTAGAGAAATAAAAACTCAAGTGTAGGGATGCTCATCAAGATCCCTTTATTTTGATGTATTATTTGAGTATGGTAGGGTAAGAATGTATGAAAAAAAATTGAAAAAAAAATGAAAATGAAAAAAGAGAAAATCAATAAAAAGAAAAAAAAAATAGAAAAAGAAAGAAAAAACATACGGACTACCATCTCGCTTCTATCTTTTATCTTTTATGTTTATTTTGTTTTTGTTCAAGTCATTAGTAGTTAGTGTTAGTGAGTCGAGTTTTGGCTTAGCAACGCCACGTTTTACATGCACTTAACTTAGATTTTTTACTTGCCACCACTAAAAATTCCCCATATTCAACAAAACCCGTGTTTTTTGTACCCTTACAACTACCATTACAACCCTTGTAAAGACCTCTTTGATAGTTATTCCTAGGTGCTTACATCAAAGCGGTGGATGTTTGATCTAGTCTCAAGCCTATGGTAATCTATATACTATGATAAGTAGAGAGTGTTTATCTTTCATTTCCATACATGTTATATTTCATGTACACTCGAGAGATGAGAGAATCAAAACACTTATTGTGAGGTGCTAGTATATAATTTTCGTGCTTTTTATGACTATTGTAGAGCTTGTATTTATTGTAAACTATTTTAAAACAATGTTAAATGACCCCTAACTTGTAAATGGATTAGATAAAAGCACATTTACTTGAGGACAAGCAAATCCCAAGTGTATGGATATTTGATAATGATTTAAAACGTACCTTTTTACGCATTTAAGCCCTAAATTGGTGTATTTATTATCAAATACAACTTAAAATCGCTCCTTTTCACTTTTTATGTAATTTGGAAGCAAAATACTAGAAACGAGCTTATTTGTACGAAAAGGGACAGAAAAACGAAGAAAACGACCAAGTTGGAAAAAATTCTGGAAAAGGACTCCAAACGGTGTCACAATCCCTACGTGACGCCATAACTCCTTAAAAAACAAGATCAAATCAGCCTAGATTTTACAAGAGACGCCTCAGTGAACTTTGAAGAAAAACAAGTGACGACGTCACTTGTTAAGGAAGATACCCATCAGAGCTTAAATATAACAAGAGACGCCACAGAGCTTTTATACTGGACGACGTCACACACAAGCCAGACAGCATTTGAGATCCTTCCGGACGCCGTCACAAGATTGACTTAGGCAAGACAAAACCCTAATGGGAGGCGAGCTGACAGCGTCACACCTATAAAGTGACGCCGTCGCAAGTGTAATATCTATATATACTTTTTAAAAATTCTGTATTTAGAAAGGAACTTCTAGGGTTAACTTTGGTGTTCAGTTTTAGTCTGATTTGGACAGTATTTTAGGGTTTCAAACCCTCTTTTTTAATCAAAGATAAGTTTCTTTATCTATTCTATCATTATGTTTAATCTATGCTTTGTTATTTGCTTGTGTTCTTTGCTTTCTATCATGTCTAGCTAGATTAACATAGTGTTTGCTTAGATCTAATGAAACCTAGTTATTAATTATTGATAGGTTGTCTCTTGTTTAATTGGTTGTCATGTTAGATTAATGAAAACCTGCTTCTTCTTTAATGTTGCGAGCTTGAACGTCCTAAATAACGTTGTTATGCCCTAAAGTGCACTAGTAGGCTATTCGTTGTATTTATTGCGTGAATTGAGGCTGTTGATACTAGGATATTCGGGGGAGATGACCACGGTCACTTGGCGATCCCGAGTTTTTTAGAGGAGACCAATACATTCATAGAGTTAGGGAACTAGGCACCACCCTACGATAAACATGGAATACAAAGCACCAATTAAACAAGGATGTGACAATTCAACTAGTCAATAAGAGATAACCAGGGAGTAATGAAATCTAAGTAAACACTCTTAACCTATCATAAGACTTAGCCTTTAAATTCCTTGCAATTATTTTAATTAGTTTTAAGTTTAATTTGGTAGTTTAATTAGTGATAAAACAAACCCGCCACTCTTCAAACCCCAAATTTTACTTGCTTTCCAATAAACTACAAAAAAGCCAAAAAGAATCATCCCTCACCTTAGACCTTTTCGTCATACATCTCGACCTAGCATCCCTATTCCCCTAGATAACGATCAATCCCCCGTGTCTTACCAATACTACACTACAACGACTAGGTACACTGCCTAGGAGGATTGTAAAACTTTCTTGTAGGAAGTCGCAATTCCTACATCATTACTTGAAATGTTTATTTGCATTATCTCTTTGACTTCTCTTCGTCATCTATTCTCGAGTCGAGTTCTTGTCAATACTCTTCTAGACTATTCCGTTATTCTTTCCTTTTGGTGTGTGTACTCTTGAGTCTGGGTCCTCTACTGTTACATGAATGATGATACCAAACTCTTTTGAAAAGGCTAAAATGATTTTATTTTTGGAATTGGAAATGGTTACTTTTTGGAAAACTTTTGCGAATTTGAACTCTTTTTGTGAGTTATATCTTGAGAAAAATCTTTATATTATTATTAGGTCATGCCGAGTACGTTGTGTCGTGATACCGTAGTTACCGTTGTGTTGTACTATCCTTGATTCTATTGTGTTTTTGCATCTGTGACTGAGGTGAGTTTCATAGCCCCACTTTACTCTCATTATTGTTTATTTGAAATCTTGGGGTGAGAAGCATGCAAAACCTTTTATTACTTGGACCTGAAACTTGTGAGATCTATATAATTGTTATGTGTACTGGCTAAGGTTATTATTATTATTATATGTCGCCCCTTGTGCGTGGTTATTATTATGTGTCGCATCTTGTGCGTGGTTATTATTATATGCGCTTCATGTGTACGGTTAATGTGTTGGTTTCATGACTTATTCCAGTGTAAAAATTTATGTGATGTGGTCCAGATGTTAATGTTTTATGACTAAACCTATGAACTCACCAGCGTTAGCTGACCTTGTTAGTGCAAATATTCCGATATTTAATCTATACATTCTAATTTGTTTTGTTGATGACAAACATGTAACTTGTAATACATAACGTAAAATGTATAAGTTACTTGTAATTATATTTTGTCTCAACATCTCTCGACGACTCAAGTCCTTGTATGCTACAACACAGGTTCGTACATGTTTGTTATGTTGCGTTATGATCAAACCCCTAACAAACCATTAAACATGTTTAGTTAAATAGTTTATAAAACACTTAAATAAACATAAGTAAATGTGTTGGGTAACCCTTACCCATTTGACTAGATGCATTGAATCTATTAGAGACATTGTATCTAATGAAATACCCATTGATCAACCCATAACCCATGACCCAAGACCCAAAACCCATGGGCAAAAGGCAGCGTCCTACGGATCCCTCAAAGTGCCCACGGATCCCTGGAATTACAAGGGCCGGATCCCTCCAGAAGGGATCCGTGGGGCAGAACATGGTTTTGGCCTTTTTGCCTATAAATAGCAAGCCACTTCTTACCATTTCTTTACACCTTCACACATAGTTTCTCTCCACCATTTCTAGGATATTTAGATCATTAGGAAACATGTAAACCACCCTCATCTCATATGATCATAATGCTTCTAACTCTCATTTGTTGTAAGCATACTCCCGAAGTGATCCTCCAAAGTAAGCTTAGAGATCTTGCTTCCTTACCTACTGAAGGGATCACCCATCACAAGATACAAGCACATGAAGATCTTCTACAACAAGCTTGGGAAACTTGTCATCTTCATTCATAGAAGACTAACTACATCATGCTTTGTGTTCTTGATGTTTAGTTTAGGATTTCATATCCATTAGACACATTGTCTTGGATATTGTCTAGTATCATATTCTTGTATCTATGACTAGACTAGATGGTTTATGTGTTTGTGCCATAAAACACAAGGTTTGTTATGTTGGGCCACAAAACATACCGGGTATCATAGATGTGTTATATATCTATGACTAGACTAGATGGTTTATGTGTTCGTGCCATAAAACACAAGGTTTGTTATGTTGGGCCACAAAACATAACGGGTGTCATAGATGTGTCAAAGGCATTAGTGAAGAATGCTAAAAGAGTCAAGATGAAGGCATTAGTGAAGGGTGCCGAGTAGTCTAACCAAGGGCATTAGTGAAAGGTGCCTAAGGTGTACATTCGATATGGTGTGTTTCGATGTACAAGATAGAGTAGTATTGGATCCAATGATATTGATATCCTTGATGGTGTTGTAATAAGGAGTTGGTCTCCTTAGGGGTATAGGTGTTGTGTAGTGTTGGGTAGTAGTTCCTCCCTTGTAATGGAACTCGGTACTTAGCCTAGTACCGGATAAAGGGTAGGAGACGTTGTGGCAGGTGTGGTTCACCTTGGTGTGAAAGAACCCGGTGGTTAGCCTAGTACCGGAAAAAGAGTAGGCGACGTTGTGAAGGCTTCTCCGCCATAAGGAGTTGGTGTCGTGTAGTGTTTACGAACTCTCGAGTAGGTGACTCGGGGAATGGAGTAGGGCAAGGAAGGTGTCCTTGTAGCCGAACCACTATAAATCCTCGTGTTGGTTTGTCTATCCTTTTACTTATCGCTTTACTCTTATTCTTGCATTACATTATGTTGGGTTTATTGATTCGATGATACAAAACAATAAAGAATGAAACATCAAGGGCTTAAAGTGACAAAGATGAAACCTTCAAAAAGATGGAAAGACTTGCTTGCAAAAGAAGATTTATTATTTAGTCCTTCATAGTATTTTGTAAACCCTAATCCTCTAGTATATAAAGAGGACATGGGGTGTAGGTTTTAAATACAAGTCTTCCATAATGTAGTCAAAGGTGTGTGTGTGTGTGTAACCTAGGGCGTGTAGGTTATTGTAACGCCTTAGGTTATTAGTTAACCTCCAAGATCGAGGTATCTTAGATCCCCCAGCTTAGGTAACACGTATTATTTTGATCAAATAATATTTGGAGGTGATGGTGAAAGAGAAACCGTGTGTCAATAACATAATTGTTCTTTGTTATTCTGCTACGTATGTATATGTTATTGTTTAACCCTAAGGCTCAAAACGATCTCATGAAGTCTATCAAATTCCAAAATTGGTATCAGAGCTCGGGGAGCTCATTACCTAGGGATTCACAAGGTTTTATTGGTCAAAGAATGGCGAAAAGATGAAAAAATTCGAATCTAAACAATTTTCGTAATGCTTCTGCAGCACCGTTTTGAAACGATCATTACTTTTTCGTTAACCGTTGGATCGTGATGATCTCTATATATTCATCTAACTGTTCACTGGATGGATCGTCGATCTGAGCTCTCAATCAAAAGTTTTAAGGTGTCGAATATGGCTGCAGAAGGAGTTTTTGAAAGTTGAATTTTAGGGTTTTTATGATCTCAACTTCTTTGATTTCGTGCATACTTGTTCTAAATTCATAATGGAAGTTGGTTATACTTTTTTGGAGTCTACTAACCCTGAATGAAAGCAGATTTGGATGTTTATAATCAGTTTCATGTTTTAGAGTTTTCTGTATGTTCGGTTTTCAATGGATACATACTGAAACCCTAGTTTTGATACTGATTATATTGCTTGTCAATTTGGTTCTTATTTTGGCAGTTTGGTACACATAGCTACAAGAAGAACAGTTAAATTACGTGTTGCGGTGGTTTCATGCTATGCTACTGGTTCTTAACACCATATTCTGGAATATAGCTACATGATTTGAGATTTATTGGTGCTGGTGTTTAAATAAGGGTATATTACATTCTTAATATTCTAGTACATATTTATTGCTTCATGATCTCATGCTCCTACTGCTACAAGATAAAGTCTACGAGTTATATTCTACATCCTACTGCTATTAAGATGGGTTTTCATGAAAGAAGATATGGTGCATGTATATTACTACTGCTCGTGATTGGTAACCCACTGTTGGGCTTCTCGTTACCACTGCTAATAGAAAGAGAAAGACAAAGGAGGTGGTGCTTTCATGTATAGTTGATCATACTGGTTCCTCGTACCAATTTATATCAAGTAGTGGGACGGTGGTCAATTGAATTTCTTTAGGTTTGATTTGGTCAAGTTGTCACTTGCATGTAAATTGAGTTGCTTAAAGGATGTGCGCATGTTATTCTTGACCACAGGTTAGTGGTCCTCTGAGTATTTAATTTGGTATTCTACTGATCACATGGGACGATTGTGTTCAGATTGCTTACTTCGAGATTTCTCAAGGATATTTGGAGCAGGTTGCATCTTTATTACATACGCATCTATTTTATATATGTTACTATCGCTCCATTTGTTATTATTCAATGGGTTATGTGTTGAAGTCAAAAGGTATTTTCTATTATGATTCAAGTTTGTATCGCTACGTTAAGAGTTTGTACTACTATGCTCATCCGAGAAAAAATTGTTTATACGGCTTATATCATTCGACATCGGACGCTAAGGATTTTTGGTTCTCATATGGTTTTGGACTTGAGGGAATTCGCGTGATAATGGTTATGGTTTTGGCGACACACACATGTGAGATTGGTCACACACACAAGAAGTTTGGAGTTTGGTTTTCGGATACGTTCTTAAATGTTTTAAAAAGGCTCGTTTTTGGTATTATTGAAGAATTGATTACGAAGATGATTATTTATCACTTATTTGAAGGTGAAGTGAAATTACTTGGATACGTGTTTTATCATATCTTAAAAGGATTCTCACTACTTTTAAGGTAACTTGTTCATGCTTCAATGATTATGATGAAGAATTGACATAACACTTAAAGGAGTGACGTTATTATGCTCAGTGATTATTGTCAAGAGATTGCGGTCTCCCTATACATACGTTCGATGTCATCTATAGTGCAAGACATAAGACACAAGTTTGGGTTATTCTACTTCTTCATCAAATTTGTTATATTTGGTTTTCTTCACAAGTGATCATTACAAGGAGCTTACGGATTTGAAGAATCATTTGATGTTCATGCACCACTCAAAGGGAAGTTTCTAATGCTTAAATTTTCTATTTGTTGATAACAAAAAGGGGAAGAGATGTTGGAGTGGTGTAGCATGGATAAATGGGAAGACGAAGGAAGACAAGAATGTTTCATTCATGGTGAGATTTAATTATCTCAACTTCGCTACTTGTCTAGGGAAGTTCGTACAAGAACCGTGTTTGTTTTGTCATCATCAAATAGGGGATGATTGTTGGGTTTATTGATTCGATGATACAAAACAATAAAGAATGAAACATCAAGGGCTTAAAGTGACAAAGATGAAACCTACAAAAAGATGGAGGGACTTGCTAGCAAAGAAGATTTATTATTTAGTCCTTAGTAGTATTTTGTAAACCCTAATCCTCTAGTATATAAAGAGGATATGGGGTGTAGGTTTTAAATACAAGTCTTCGATAATGTAGTCAAAGGTGTGTGTGTGTGTGTAACCTAGGGCGTGTAGATTATTGTAAACGCCTAGGTTATTAGTTAACCTCCAAGATCTGAGGTGTCTTAGATCCCTGTTACAGTTAGGTAACACGTATTATCTCGATCAAATAATATTTGGAGGTGATGGTGAAAGAGAAACCTTGTGTCAATAACATAATTGTTCTTTGTTATTCCACAAGCAGATGTATATGTTATTGTTTAACCCTAAGGCTCAAAACGATCTCATGAAGTCTATGTTTGTGATACATACTGTGATACATACTTGGTCTTTCATATAGTCATAAACTATATTTAACACTTTAAATATTATGACACGCTTGATCAAGAAAAAGCAACCGCACTAATAATGGTGAAACTTGAATTATAATGAACCATTTGTGACAACTCGTAATTTCAGGTCATTTTACAAACTTTGAAAATTTCACAATTCATCTCGGGAAATTACTATTCACCGATTACTATTCATCATTTTCGAAGTCAGTTTGAGACTTTGAGAGGTTATTTCAAAATTTTACTATTCACGAAACACTATTCATTCCCGGAGAAAAATCACTATTTATCATTTTTCGTAAACTAGGTTTACGAGTATCAAATTCGCGTAACCGTAATGGTTTAGCTGCGTATTCATGAAAAATCATTGAGAGCACTTCATATAGACTATGGTTAGTCTACATATCATCAGTCATATCATTTTCATGTTAGTTCATGCATGGGTTTGCATTTTTCATTTGCGTATATTTTCCTATTAAATAAACACTATCGCATAATCATTTATTTTGAATATTTGATCCGACACTTCCAATAATTATCCAGATATATTTTTATACTCATTTTAAGACTATATAAATTATATTATTAGTTTACCCGATGTTTTAAATTTATTTTGTATTTAAATTGTTATATATATATATATATTTACGACGGTTTTTGTAAATTCAACTCGATAATTATTTATTCACTCAATTCTTGCGAGAAATGTATTTTTATAATTTTTATGATCTCAATATATTTCATTTTGTCCCGTTAAAATCTATTTCTAGCTAACACTACACTAAATACCTAATTATACTTACAAATTACACATTATACTTAACAAATAATACATTAATACATCAAAAATACCAAACCCTCCCCATTTTCACCCTATGGCCGGCTACCCCTTAGTCACTATGTAAAAATAAAATATCTTGCCTAGACATAATGTTGGTGGGTATCTCCCAGAACAGGGTTAAGACAATCAATGACAGTAGCAATACCACTAGGTGGTTACCGGATATCACTTGGAATCGTGTGATCACTTTCCAAAGTAAACTATTCGACCCTAATGCCTGGGTATCACGAATATCTACTTGGGATAAGACCAAATGCTGTTAGAGAATTAGGCACAATTCTATAACCCTTTTGCTAATGAGTGTTTACGTTTCGTGTACTTCATGCATGTTAAGATCTCCTATATATAGGAGGTTACTCTTGAGCTATTCCAATGGAATTATGAGTATTAATCGCCCATTAATAGCCTCATAATTATCCCCATTATAGCCGTTAGTGGTTACATGACCAATTCAACGTGGTCATAATGCGCTTGTAACGCCATTTAGCAAGACTTTCCATAAGCAAGTACTTTCCACTAGCATACTTTCACTTGCAGTGGGAAGTACGCCTATCGCTGGAAACACTGCTTATCAAGACTTTCATAGCACTATTAGTGGATACACACTGGAAACACCGCCATCGTGGAAACAATGCTTATCGCTGGAAACCACAAGCAGCATTACTTTCCACAAGCAAGATTTTCACCAAGCAAGACTTTCACCAAGACTACCAATACAAACCACTATAAGAGTCGTGGTGTTCATGGACCTTATGGGTGTACACTCCGCACCTCCTAACCCATTACAAGGTGTGAACTAATCCCACAAGTGCACTAAATTTTCCAACAATCCTCCCCAAATTTAGTTCACTTCCTTTGCATGAAAATAAACATCAATCAAAACATGTGCATAAACGAAAATGTCCCGAGGATTGAATTTCCATCTTAGTAATTACACGTTCAAATATTCGAGAATCATGGTGTTCTAAGAATTGAACCCTTCAACCCATTTGAATACCTGAAGATAAATACACACAAGTTTTCAAACACTTAACAGCTCCCGACACTATACAAGCCATGTGTCCATATCCAAATTCATAAATGTTGTAAAAGCTAAAAGTCCAAAGCTTCCTGAAGCTGCAAAACTTCAACATTTACATAGGTGGTTCCTCTTTAGTCATGCTCCCGCCAAGCACTTTTTCAAAGAAAATTAACCATTAAGAAGTAAAGACTTCATCCTCCTTTCGGCAGGTTCTGAGCACAACCTTGGGATGTAAATAAAACATGTGCTCCAGTCCACCTAATGTTAAGCTTTCCACATTGAACTCAGCTCCTAAGTTTCCTCAGGAGGGAGTTGTGTGTCTTAGCATTCAGTGACTAAGTTGGACTTAAACCCATCCCTTTAGCAGACTTTATAACCAAGTCTCTAGCCAGACCCTTCGTCAAGTGATCACTAAGTTCATGCTGAGATCTCACAAACTCTATAGATACCACCCCATTCATGATAAGCTCACGAATCATGCTATGTCCGACACCTAAGTGTCTAGACTTACCATTGTACATCTGGCTATAAGCCTTAGCCAATGTAGCTGCACTATCACACCGGATAGAAATAGGTGCTATAGGTTTAGGCCACAATGGAATCTCAAGAACCAAGTTTTTCAACCATTCAGCTTCTTTACCGAACTGCTAAAGCCACAAATTCAGATTCCATTGTTGAACTGGTGATGCAAGTTTGCTTCTAGGATGCCCAAGAAATTGCACCTCCACCAAGTAGGAATACCCACCACCGGTAGATCTAATTGTCTTCGTGTTACTGATCCAACTTGCATCGCTGTATCCTTCCAACACCGATGGGTAACAAGATATGAGAGACTATAATCCATAGTTCTCTTCAAATACTTCAGTACACTTTGAACTGCTTGCCAGTGATGAGCACTAG
Organism: Chrysanthemum makinoi; assembly: GCA_910596185.1. NCBI lineage: Eukaryota > Viridiplantae > Streptophyta > Magnoliopsida > Asterales > Asteraceae > Chrysanthemum > Chrysanthemum makinoi. The sequence continues at coordinate 478,167 of OU343219.1, forward strand.
GATTACTAGTATACCCGCTCAATTTTCCCACTGCAAAACCAATATCAGGTCTTGTACAAGTCATGGCATACATCAAGCAACCAATTACCCTAGAATACTCAAGTTGAGATACAACCTTGCCATGATTAGGCATCCGCTTCTCACAAGTATCCATAGGTGTACTCACTGGAGTACAATCAAAGTAATTGAATTTCCTCATACCCTCAATATAATGAGACTGAGATAGAAATTCTATTACTTTCATGTTTAATCCTTATACCAAGGATAACATCAGCCTCCCCATGTCTTTCATGGAGAACCTTGATGAAAAAAATTCCTTTGTCGTCAACTCCTGATTTTGGTCAGGCCAAAGATCAACATGTCATCAACATATAGACAAATGATGACTCCTTTACCGGATTCATCAAATTTGCTATATACACATTTGTCAGCTTGGTTAAGAACATAACCACTAGTCAAAACCACTTCATCAAATTTTTGATGCCATTGCTTAGGTGCCTGATTAAGTCCATAAAGAGACTTAATCAGTTTACACACCTTGTTTTCATTGCCAGGCATGATGAAGCCCCGAGGTTGGTTCATATAAACCTCCTCTTCCAATTCACCATTCAAGAAAGTCGCCTTCACATCCATCCGATGAATAACCAGATTGTGAATAGATGCCATAGCAATCGCCAGCCTTATGGTATCGATACGAGCCACAGGGCATAGGTATCAAAATAGTCTATTCCCGACTTTTGTTTAAAGCCCTGAATAACTAGTCTAGCCTTGAACTTTTCAATAGTTCCATCTACCTTCATTTTCCTTTTGAAAATCCATTTGCAACCTAGAGGTTTGCATCCCGGTGGTAGATCAACCAACACCCAAGTGTTGTTGCCCATGATGGAATCCATCTTATCATTTATTGCTTCTTTCCGTAAAGCAATATCCGGGACTTCATTGCTTCTTCAAATGTCTTGGGATCATCCTCAACAATGAAGCAATAGGAGTATTGGTCCGAGACCTCATCCCTGGTACCTTCAACTAAGTATAGTTGAAACTCATGTCCAAATGACTTTGGATTCCCGACCCTTTTGCTCTTCCTGAGCACAGGTTCAGGTTGTTGAACCACAACCTCATCAGGGACCACCGATGGTTTATCATCGTGGACCTTTGATACACCAGTGTCAAGAGTTCCATTAGGAATCCTCCGACTTGGTCTTGGGACTGATGAGAATCTATTCTCATCAAAGTCTGCATCCCTTGATTCAATTATTGTGTTAATCGAAACATGTTCATTAGGTTCAATAACATAGAACCTAAAAGCCTTGGAATGCTCGACATATCCAACAAAGATGCACATGCCTCTTTCACCCAAAGTCTTTTGCTTTGGATCGTGAGTCTTACAATGCCCTACAACCCCGCACTGAGATAGTTCAGGTTGGGTTTCCTTTAGTCCAGAGTTCATAAGGGGTAACCTTGTTCCTTTTGTTGGGAACCCTATTTAATAAATAGCAAGCTGTTAACATAGCTTCACCCCGAACCCTTGACTCACCTAATAGGACAACATGGAATTAACCATCTCCTTCAAAGACTGCTTTTTCCTTTCGAAATACCATTTTGCGAGGAGTATAGGAGCAGTAGTTTCATGGATAATACCAACAGATCGAAAGTACTGAGTATCCATGTACTCACCTCCCTATCAGTCCTTAATCTTTTGATCAAAGACCCAAGTTGTAATTCAACTTCCGTTTTAAACACTTTGAATTTATCTAATGCTTCATCCTTTGTATGTAACAAATAAACATAACAAAACCTAGAAGCATCATCAATAAATGTCACAAAGTACTTCTTATTCCCCAAAGAAGGAGTGGCATGCAAATCACACAGATCACTGTGTATCAGCTCCAAGAGCTTAGTCTCACGACTAACACCCCGAAGGGTTTCTTGGTTATCTTGGTCAACATGCAAGTTTTACACTTTTCAGTGTCCATGTCAAACGCAGGGATTAAACCATCCCTAGACATATCTTGCATTCTTTTATAGTGAACATGACCAAGTCTAGCATGCCAAAGGGTAGAATCAATCTGATCATATGTGGTCACCAAAGCTGAAATAACACTGTCAGTGGTAATATTAAGCCTGAACATTTGATTACATAAATAACCAAAACCAATAAAAACACCACATTTAGAAAGAACAAATTTATCCGATTCAATAACTTGTTTATATCCATGATTATTCAAAACACTACTTGAAACCAAGTTTTTCCTTATATCATGAACATGAATAACATTAAACAAAGTTACAATCTTTCCAGAACTAAACCTAAGATCTACACAACCACGACCATGCACCAAGGCTGTTGACTCATTTCCCAAGTGAAGAATAGAACCATCATTCAGTGACTCATAAGTCTTGAACCAACTTCTATCTTTACACACATGAACTGTTGCACCAGAGTCAACCCACCACGCAACATCATCATCCTGCACATAAAAAGATTCAGATACATATGTAACATAATAAATCTGAAAAGACTTATTAATCATATTCTGACCTTTCGTGAGTTGGTGAACCACCACTCCCTGAACCATTAGTGCCTGATCCATTGGCTTTACCACCAATTTTAACACCCTTGCAGTCCCTTTTAATGTGACCCGTCTTGCCACATTTCCAACAAGTAGGTGTTGCCTTCTTGTTAGGATCTGCCTTTGTGTTGTCATGATATTTGCGTTTGCCTTTGTTGTCATTGTACCTGGTGGAGTTGTTATGCTCCACCACATTTACAACAGATGGTCCAAAGAAGATGCCACTCTTTGGCTTGTCATTATCCTGCACCTTGAGAGATTCCTCAATGTGCAGATGACTGCCCAACTCAACCAGAGTTAACTCCTCCTTCATATGTTTCAAGGTATGCTTGAAATCTTTCCATGAAGGAGGGAGTTTGTCAATGAAACAAGAGACTTTGATAGCCTCATCCATGTTCATTTGGTGTTGTGTAAACCTTCCAAGTATTCCAAGAAGTTCATTGTATTGTTCCATAACCGGTCTTGAATCAGTCATTTTGTAATTTGTGAAATTACTAACAAGGAACTTCTTACTTGATGCATCCTCAGCATATATTTGGCATCCAAGGAATCCCACAGCTTCTTTGAAGATTCAAAGTTCTGATAAATATCAAACAAAGAATCAGACATACCATTCAGAATAAGACCTCTACATATGTAGTCATCATTCTCCCATTTGCTCCTCCTCCCGACCGCTCCACAGTAGCATCATCACCATCATCGTGAATTGGAGTAGTCAGCACATAGACCACACTCATGCTTGACAAAAAGAAGTGCATCTTCTTCTGCCACCTCCTAAAATCCACCCCTTCAAACTTATCAAGTTTGGAAAAGTTTGAAGCCATGTGTTTCATTGCAGCAGTTGCCATTGATTATCACAAAATAGTTTACTTTGATTATTGGTGGGTATCTCCCAGAACAGGGTTAAGACAATCAATGACAGTAGCAATACCACTAGGTGGTTACCGGATATCACTTGGAATCGTGTGATCACTTTCCAAAGTAAACTATTCGACCCTAATGCCTGGGTATCACGAATATCTACTTGGGATAAGACCAAATGCAGTTAGAGAATTAGGCACAATTCTATAACCCTTTCGCTAATGAGTGTTTACGCTTTTCGTGTGTACTTCATGCATGTTAAGATCTCCTATATATAGGAGGTTACTCTTGAGCTATTCCAATGGAATTATGAGTATTAATCGCCCATTAATAGCCTCATAATTATCCCCATTATAGCCGTTAGTGGTAACATGACCAATTAAACGTGGTCATAATGCGCTTGTAATGCCATTTAGCAAGATACTTTCCATAAGCAGACTTTCCACTAGCAAGACTTTCACTTGCAGTGGAAGTACGCCTATCGTGGAAACACGCTTATCAAGATTTTCATAGCACTATCGCTGATACACCACTTCAGTGGAAACACTGCCTATCGCTGGAAACACGCTATCGCTGGAAACCACAAGCGCACTTTCCACAAGCAAGATTTCACCAAGCAAGTATTTTCACCAAGACTACCAATACAAACCACTATAAGAGTCAGGGTGTTCATGGACCTTATGGGTGTACACTCCGTACCTCCTAACCCATTACAAGGTGTGAACTAATCCCACAAGTGCACTAAATTTTCCAACACATAACACATATACAAGTCTAGAATAGATATTTGCATAATACTTTCATAATACAATATATTATTATCTTACAAACACATACTAGCACATACCATAAGGTGAAACAAGAAAGAAAACCTCTCCATCACCTCTCCATATTCGGACAAGACCAAAAACAAAGCAAGAATCAAAAGATTTTCAAGATCAAGTGATTTTATAAACACTAGATTACTTCTATTTAGGTTTTGAAATAAAAACCTATGAGTATTTAGGAAACCTAGTAACTTAAACCTCATCATATTACTAGTAAGCTTTTCATGATCTTTACTAATCTTTCATAATCTTACTTGAGTTATTTTTTATCATTCTAGTAGAAATCATGCAAGTATCATATGTATTTATACCACTTTTAAGTGTTTTTATTACTTATAATGAGTTTTATTCATCCTATAATTAATCCCTTGAAACATATCATTGTTGATGATGTTTAAGAACCCATGAAACCCTAATAAGGTGTATGGTATGTTTAGAATAGATTTGGTGTTGATTTGAAGTGATTGAAACAAGTATTACGCTAGAAAAACCATTTTCGACAACACTAGATTTGGGTCTGATCGTTTTTACAAAATCTGGAAGTTTCGACAGGTCATGGATTATTTTGGGCTAGATATTCAGAAAATATACTTTAAAACGAAACTGTGGTCGCTTGAACGGGTTAAAACGGATTTATAAAAAAGAAGTTACGCTATTTTCAAGTTTAACGACGAAAACTAATATCTGAAAAATGGTAAGTTTAAGGGTTATTTTAAGGGCCAAAATGAGTTTTAAACATTGTCTAAATGAGTCGATTTATCAAAAATATATTAGTATATATTAACACAAAACCAAGGATATATAAAACGTAGAAAACGGACTTATAACGACTAAGTTACACGCGTTTTAAATAAGGTTATCGTAACTATTTTATACAAGTATAAACACTTATATATATTTCCTATTAGTCAAAAATTATTGTCGCGAGTGACCATGTTTGGAGTCGTTTTTCACATCGATAGAATACTTTTGAGAAAACGATGTCTTCTAGTAAAAGTGAGTTCACCTAGCCTATTTTCCAAAATGTTCAACCGTTCGTCAAACGGAGTTGTAACGAATAATTTATAGTCACTCAAACTTTGCCGAAAACTAACCTTAAACAATATTTTAGTCCGACTACCCTACTTCATCTATATTTTTCTCCATGATCGAGACCTCTATGATCAAAAGTTAAAAGCTAAGACTTTTAGATAACGTTACAAGCTTTCCAAAACCATTGAGTTTGTTTTCTAACACTCGATATTCACTATTTTATGACTAGCTTTTCGAGGCCATTTAGCCATTTCCATGAGTTGTCAAATTAGATTGTTTTACGACGAAAAACTATAATTTCTTAATAAATCACTAAACGACTAATCGTAGGATATCGTTTCAACGTAAATACTTGTAAAGTATTTTATAACTTGACAAGATGTCATAAACATATATTTCGACGATAAACTTCATTTTTAAAAATGTACAAGTGGTATGGATATCATATGAGTTTGCATGCATAACATGACATCATTACTTATATTAGAATCATATCATTCATAATAGGTCGCGGTTAGAGATTGCGCTCTCATCGGTGTATCTACTTTTGCCATCATATCATTGTATCAAGTGAGTTTTCATAGCCCCGTTGTACAAGTTTATAATTTATTTCAAACCTACGGGGGAGAATACATTGCACATCATTTTTATTACGATACCAAGTATATCAAATTCATTACATTGCTTAAGTTACCTCATTGCCAATTGAATGTCCCCATTTCATAATCATGAACCGTTAATTCCGGAAGAAGCGAGGGTGAGTGAATAGATCTATTGAGGGTGACTCCTCCATCCGGGTTGGTGTTCCCAACTGGTCAAATGGATGCATTTCATTTAATATCATAATTTGAGTTGTTTGGCAAAACACTCTGTTGGGGCGAACATCATGATCAGTCTAGCTTCGGTGTCATGTGCTTATAGCAATTGTAACATTTTTATGTGGCATAATTGTCATACATGGCCTATACTTGTGGTAGTCGTATAAAACATTTTCATAAACTCTATGAACTCACTCAACCTTTGTGTTGACACTTTTAGCAATGTATTTTCAGGTATCTAAGGCATAAACTCTATGGACTTATCATAGAGTCGCGGTGACGACGCGTCTCACATTGGTTTTATGCACTTTAAAACATCGTTTGGATTGTATCAAACTTACTTCCGTACATGTTGACTTTCATTTGGGACCTATCTTTTGTAAACTCTGAATGTTTTATTATATCAAACGATGTGTTTTCCAAACGGCACTTTAGGTCGTTCAATATAAATGTAACTGTGATGCTATGGCAGTCATCCCCCAGGAATTCCATTCCGATGCAAAACAGGTAATTTGGGGGTGTGACATTATTAATCTTGCGGAATCTTATGTGATATTAAGGGTTGGCCTTACATGCCGTAATGCGTTAAATGCATCCTCGCGTCGAGATTAGCAAATGCAATGGTTTATACTATATTTGATACAAAAGTTTTAAGTTTTAAATGGAAACGTATTCACCCCCCTACGTTTCACAATTGGTATCAGAGCGGGTTGGCTCTAGTTTTTAAAACAAATGGTTTTCCAAACGAGTAAGGTCCTTGTATCAAATTTTTGGTGAAGTCAAGCATAATATGAAAAGTGTTTTGATGATTTTTTTCTCTTTGAAGTTTTGTTGTTAGATATCTTGTTAATCAAGCTTGAATAAAGGTAAAAATGGGTAATATAACTTCACTAAAAAGTCTACAAAGGTTAAACCTTTTCGTTGGGTCAAAACATGCGCTTTTGTAATTCGTCGATCCGCGGATCCCTCAGGTTACACTGGACGGATCCCTCAAGCAAGGGATCCGTGATACAGAAGACACCTTTTGTCTCAATTTCAAAAATTCATAACTAATTAACCCTAAGTCGTTAGAAGTCGTACACCTATCGTTTTAAAGGTATTTGAGTCTACTTTCATTTAAAAATGATTTCATAAACTGATTCAAAACAAAATTTACAGAATCATTGATTTATAATAGAAAGTCATTTTTTGGTCATAACTTTTGCACAAACTTTTGATCTAATTGGAGTCGGATGTTTTCATCTTTGAATAACAATGTGTCCTCTTTTGAAATTAAGGTTTTGATCATATTTATAAAAAACTAATCAAGCTTGGTATACATTTTTAACACAAAGTGATGAAAAGAAATTTCGTATGCTATGCTAAATGATAAATTATCTTCTTTGCATTACTTGATTATTTGCTTATCTCAAATAGCTTTTGTGCTTGTTTGATTGTATAACATATGTGGTTTCCTTACCTTGCTATTCGTTCTCTTGCTTGTCGAGTTAGTAATTTTCTACTAATCAATGTGTTACTTGAAGGAGTGTTTGGGATAACATCTAGTTGTGTCGAAAATGTTAGTTTTATAAGTTAAAAAAATGTTTAAAACATATAACACACTAAATGACTTTTTTGATTGAGTTTTTCATGTGTGAAACATAAATATTTTATGTGCTTATATGATTTCTTGATTTCATATTTTCTTGTATCGTTTTCTTAAAACAACAAGGATGTACATCGGATCATAACCTACACTTGTGTTGATGATGTACTCTACCGTTTTCCTTTTCATGGTCGCTCTCCAAGCTTCATAGTAGGATTGACAACTTGATTATTTCATCCGATATACTCAAGTAATTATTTTGCAACGCAAATATAATTGTTCATATCCGAAAGTCCAAACTCGAGCTTTCCAACAACATATGTTGAACTAGCTCATCCAACCGTCTTTTTGTTCACCATATGGACAAATTTTAATTTTTTTTTACACCTTCGTCACCTTAGTTGTTTCAAGTATAATATTAATAAAAACGAAGCAAAGTATCATCATTGTTACTCTTCGATAGGACTTTGTAGGAATTTAATTTTTCCTAACTTGAGAATGAATATTGGAGAACTTATTGCACTAGAAACTCAATTTAACCTAATGGTTGAATTGCTTCCTTGATAGAAGTTGGGTATGTGGAATCGCCCATTAAAATGGTCGTGTTTAGCCGTAATTGAGCACCACTAGTAATAGTCTCATATTCATTCTCTCACTTGAGAAATTTATACTCCTATGTTTTCCTAAAGTAAGTTTACAATGAAAATACTTTGCATTGTCTTAGGATTACTAATCAAACAAGTTGTAAAATTAATTTTTCTTTTAGTTAATCACAACCACTTGCCTCATCAAACGATTATCTTGCTTCGATCGAGAAGAGCTACATGACTTCATGGACGAAGCTCATTGTATGCTAATCACCATCCGTAATGATTAGATTGTCCTAAACTAGCACCTAACAACTCTTTTGTCTTGAACACCATCATGTGCTCTTTTATTTCTAGACACATACCTTTCATGTCATTGTTAGTGTAAATGACTTACTAATCTAGACCGTAAATCTGTTTTGGACTTCTTGAATAGTGTTTGTTAAGTTTGCTAAACCTTTGTGTTATTTGTGAGCTCGATCTCATTTGATTTCCTATATATGATCTCTACATTCTCTCCTTGCTTTGCTTAACGTGTATACATGTATGCTTGCTATAGAAACAATTTGTTTCATAATTCGAAACATAGAGCAAAATTCTGCAATTATTCTGTTAAGAAAATATGTCTCAGACGCCGGATCCCTTAGATGTAACTAGACGGATCCCTCAAGTGAAGGATCTGTGAGATCCGGGTGGACAGAAGTTCCTTTTTAGCCTCCTTGCATTAATCCAACATTCTAGACCTTATTGGACTAGTTAAACATGCTACGTTAGGATCACTTAAACTTTCCTTAGGCTCAGTTGATCTCACATTCACTCATGGATGATTTAGGATCACATTCGAAGTATTTTTTGATTTATCATTACTTCAAAACTCACCATATTTCCACTCCAATGTTTATACATTGTTCCTCTCATCTCAAAACACCTAGTTTGATATCTCTCTCAATTTTAGCAAATTGATTTCAGTCATCCTTACCTCAAAATAGGCCAAAAACTAGTTTTTAATTTCTTATGATTTTTTAAGGAATTTTCCAAATCTCTCTTAAGTCATCATCTGATCTCTAGGATCATTTAACACCACTTGACACTCTCAAAATTCTTAGTGTCATCTTTGATCATCCACTGGTGCTCATAAAGCCCCATCTCTTTCCATAAAAGGCAATCATTAGCTACCATCAATCATTTTCTCTTGATCATTTAAGACCATCTTCATGTAAGACACTTGATAGACTGAGTAACTTAGGATATGTAGGTGCTAGGCCTTGCTAGAACCCAATCACCTCTTTTTCACCTCATCTGTTAGCCGGATCCCTAGACTTAAGCTAGCCGGATCCCTCTAGTGAGGGAACCGGTGGAACGGTGGAATAGTAGGAACTTTATCTCTTTAGATAATCATTTCAAATTTCCTTTTTCCCACACAAGCACTTGTTCAACACTTAGGATTATATGTTTCCTATATGTTTATAAATGAGTTGCATTTATATGAGTCTTTACGTGTACTTTCTTTTTGTTTCATGATTTTATGTGAACAATTTATCCATTTGTATAAATGTTTTCCTTTTGTACTAACCTTTTTGGATTCTTGTAGGTTGACAATGGTCGACTTCATCATCAAGTCAAGTTGTGCCCATTCGCACATTTCTTTTTAATCTTGCATCATCCTAACCATCTTACTCCACTTTTATCACTACTCATAAAGTCATCATATCTACCACCTCTATTGAGTCATCAACCAAATCAAAGATTAACCTTGATACCTTTCATCACCTCTACCACAACTTCCATACCTCTAAGTCATAATGACGATTTCTATCATTATCATCGTGTCCAAGGTCTAGTTCATGAACTACGTGATGAAGTATGTCTCATGTTCTACCACATTCTATTTGTGTCAACCACATCCTACAAGTGTCTCACTACCACTACAATTCATGGTCGCTCAACCATCCTTCACAAACATCTATGTTGTCAATAGCCAAGTGAATTTCGTAATGAAATGCGTCTCATCCCTAAGCACATTTTTCTCTTGCCTTGAACAAACCTTACAACCTCTAAACCAACCATGATGATGCAAGTAGTAGGATTATTCTCTTTTTGACACTAATCCTTTCTTTGTAGGTTCATATATATACACTTTGATGTGTATGGGATTCTCGTCTATTTATGGATGAATTTTACACTATTTTGTTTTTTGTAGGTTCTTCTTGACGCCCTCGAGCTAGGGGAGCTTCCGTCGAGCATTTATAAAGTGCATCATATGACTTACTCGTCCAAGGACGGATATAATTTTGCACTAACTTTTTGTTTTGTAGATTTTCAAAACACACTAGGAGAACTTGACGCTCTCAATAAAGGGGAGTTTTTCGTCAAAGCAAAAACATTGCAAATTTTGCAATAATTTCGTCTTAGCCTTCCTAAAATACTTGACGCCTTTAACAAGGGGGAGCATGCACACATTCATTCTTCAAAATTCCTATATGTTTCAACAAAAGGGAGATTTTTTTCTCATCATATATTTTTCCTTTTTCTTTTCTTCTTAACACTAACCTTGATGTAGGTTAAGCCTCAAAAATTTGATCCATTGAGCCGTTGGCAATAATGGTTATAATTCAAAGGATCTTTCTATTTTTTTTGTATGTGATTCTCTAGGTTCCTCTTAAAGGCGAGATCACCACCTTTTGAAGACGTGCAAGCTCAAGGTCATGAGTTGCCAAGCTTCGTCATTAGTGTTTCGTGTTGAAGGTATTGGCGTGGTGTGCCAATTAGAGCAATAAGGTGTTTTTATTTTAACTTCACTAGAGATGATGCACACTCGCAATTCTTGGGAGAAATTAAGTTTTAAGGACACACCCTTTTTTTTCGACAAAAGGGGGAGAAGAGTGTAAACGAAGAAGGTAATGTATAGGAAGTACGAACACAAGTAACTTTGACATTTTACCTATCTATTACGTTTACATATATTTTGTCATCATCAAAAAGGGAAAGATTGTTAGTGCAAATATTACGATATTTAATCTATACATTCTCATTTATTTTGTTGATGACAAACATGTAACTCGTAATACATAAAGTAAAATGTATAAGTTACTTGTAATTATATTTTGTCTCAACATCTCTCGACGACTCAAGTCCTTGTATGCTACAACACAGGTTCGTACATGTTTGTTATGTTGCATTATGATCAAACCCCTAACAAACCATTAAACATGTTTAGTTAAATAGTTTATAAAACACTTAAGTAAACATAAGTAAATGTGTTGGGTAAAACCCATGACCCAAGACCCATACCCATTTGACTAGATGCATTGCATCTATTAGATACATTGTATCTAATGAAATACCCATTGACCAACCCATAACCCATAACCCATGACCCAAAACCCAAGGGAAAAAGGGAGCGTCCTACGGATCCCTGGAATTACAAGGTCCGGATCCCTCCAGAAGGGATCCGTGGGGCAGAACATGGTTTTGGCCTTTTTGCCTATAAATAGCAAGCCACTTCTTACCATTTCTTTACACCTTCACACATAGTTTCTCTCCACCATTTCTAGGATATTTAGATCATTAGGAAACATGTAAACCAACCTCATCTCATATGATCATAATGCTTCTAACTCTCATTTGTTGTAAGCATACTCCCGAAGTGATCCTCCAATCAAGCTTAGAGATCTTGCTTCCTTACCTACTAAAGTGATCACCCATCACAAGATACAAGCACATGAAGATCTTCTACAACAAGCTTGGGAAACTTGTCATCTTCATTCATAGAAGACTAACTACATCATGCTTTGTGTTCTTGATGTTTAGTTTAGAATTTCATATCCATTAGACACATTGTCTTGGATATTGTCTAGTATCATATTCTTGTATCTATGACTAGACTAGATTGTTTATGTGTTTGTGCCATAAAACACAAGGTTTGTTATGTTGGGCCACAAAACATAACGGGTATCATAGATGTGTTATATATCTATGACTAGACTAGATGGTTTATGTGTTTGTGCCATAAAACACAAGGTTTGTTATGTTGGGCCACAAAACATAACGGGTGTCATAGATGTGTCAAAGGCATTAGTAAAGAATGCTAAAAGAGTCAAGATGAAGGCATTAGTGAAGGGTGCCGAGTAGTCTAACCAAGGGCATTAGTGAAAGGTGCCTAAGGTGTACATTCGATATGGTGTGTTTCGATGTACAAGATAGAGTAGTATTGGATCCAAGGATATTGATATCCTTGATGGTGTTGTAATAAGGAGTTGGTCTCCTTAGGGGTATAGGTGTTGTGTAGTGTTGGGTAGTAGTTCCTCCCTTGTAATGGAACTCGGTACTTAGCCTAGTACCGGATAAAGGGTAGGCGACGTTGTGACAGGTGTGGTTCACCTTGGTGTGAAAGAACCCGGTGGTTAGCCTAGTACCGAAAAAAGAGTAGGCGACGTTGTGAAGGCTTCTCCGCCATAAGGAGTTGGTGTCGTGTAGTGTTTACGAACTCTCGAGTAGGTGACTCGGGGAATGGAGTAGGGCAAGGAAGGTGTCCTTGTAGCCGAACCACTATAAATCCTCGTGTTGGTTTTGTCTATCCTTTTACTTATCGCTTTACTCTTATTCTTCCATTACATTGTTTATTTTCTATGTGGTTGATGTATATGTTTGTGATACATACTTGGTCTTTCATATAGTCATAAACTATATTTAAGACTTTACATATTATGACACGCTTGATCAAGAAAAAGCAACCGGAATAATAATGGTGAAACTTGATTTATAATGAACCATTAATCTTGTGGAATCTTATGTGATATTAAGGGGTTGGCCTTACATGCCGTAATGCGTTAAATGCATCCTCACGTCGAGATTAGCAAATGCAATGGTTTATACTATATTTGATACAAAAGTTTTAAGTTTTAAACGAAAACGTATTCCCCCCCCCCCCCCCCTCTACGTTTTCATAGACCTTTTTAGCATGTTTTCTCAAGTAATTGATGATGAAATTGTTGGATGTTTGAATTGTTGGAGGCTTGGCAAGCGGCATGGTTTAAGGATCAATTTGACTTTGATATATCATTTGGGACCTATCTTATGTTTTTCTTTTGGGTGTTATTCCCGTACTTTTGAATAAATGTAGACCTCAAATGTTGGATTTGAAATGTTTTATTTAAAACGGATGATGTATTTTCGTTTTCTTATGCTTGTGTTGTATACCAATTTCATAGCACCAATGCTTGTTTTGTCTTCCGTTGAACCAAATTTTAGGGGTGTTACACATAACATGTTAAACGGATGAGTCGATTTGTTATGGATATGCATAACATGTTAAACGGATGAGTCGAGTTGTTATGGATATGCATAACATGTTAAACAGATGAGTCGAGTTGTTATGGATATGCATAACATGTTAAACGGATTAGTCGAATTGTTATGGATATGCATAACATGTTAAACGGATGAGTCGAGTTGTTATGGATATGAATAACATGTTAAACGGATGAGTTGAGTTGTTATGGATATGCATAGCATGTTAAACGGATGAGTCGAGTTGTTATGGGAAGCAATGTTTTGAAGGCTCAAGGGCACTAAAGGCGCAAACGGGACTAAAGAGCCTCGAGGTGAGGCGCATACCAAGGCGCGGGATTCAAGAATACGAGGCGCACTAAATGCATTAAGTTTTTTTATAATATATGTGACCATTTATGTAGCTTAAATAACACAAAATAACATTAAATACTTAATACATGACACATATAGCCATTATAAAGATTAAAATGGATCAGTTGTCACTTCTCAAACGGATCAACTCTTTGGCTCGATGAACTACATATAGATTAAAATCCATATCAGATTAAATATGCTTGTGTCCTACACTTGCAGACTTACATCTAACAAAGCTCACAATTTAGCCCAAAATATCAAGCAAGCAACATACTAATATTCAAGGCATAATGCCACATTTTCATGATAATATGTCATAAAGAAAATACTTAATGAAACAAAGTAACTTGTTAAAAAATAACAATCAATAAAATAAACATAAAATCAGTTCAATATTACAAATCATACAAATACTCACCTTATGATGTGATGCTTGAAGATAAAATAAACTTATGACGTTATTTACAAATCGATAAAATAAAAAATAAATAAAAATCAGTTCAAGATATAAACTTATGACGTGAGAGAGATTACATATTTGTAAAATGATCAGTATCTATAGTTACCCACTTGATTGTGTGTTTTAGTTCTTTTCCAAATTAAGGTTATTAGATATAACTTAAAAGGCTCATGCATATAACTTATAAGGCACATGTATCTTATCTTAATATTTAGAAAAAGCCCCAAAACCTGTTACATCTCCGAGGCGCAAAAAGCCCCATGGCGCAAAGGCGCAAAAAGCCCCAAGGCGCTGCGCTTTTTATGGGATTCATTCATTTCGTGAGCCTTGATCTGAAAAAATCCCTAGAGCTTGAGCCTTGAGCCGAGGCGCGCCTTAGGCGCGCTTTTTAAAACTATGATGGGAAGCATTGGGAATGTTTTGAGAGTGTTAAGATTGCTAATATCACAAATGCTATAATCCATGTATATTTTTTACTTACTGATTTTTGTATTTATTTATAAAAAAAGTAAATTTCATAAATATTTATTATTTATTACTTCATGGCAAAATGGCTTTAGTATAAAAAAACAAGGATTTAGACTTTACTTGTGGGTCTGAGAACGACATTAAGAGCAGATAAATCCACTCAACTTCCCACCAAAATTTTGGCGCCAAATTTCCCACCAAAAGCTTTATTTTTTACCATATATAACAATTAGCAGATCTGCTCTTATCCTCACAAACATATTATATGTTCTCTTATCCTCACGACTACAAACATACACGTTGTTATCATGAAGATGGCGGAATTTGAAGCTTTTGCTTGTCCTTGTGGACGGGGAAACGTAGTTCTGCGAGAATCGTATCGACATCGCACTTGTGGTAAGCTATATTATGCGTGTCCTTTATCAAAGGTGAAAAATTACATACCTTTTTTGTGTATTATACAAATAATTTGGTTAGTTGTTAAAAATAGTTGTTTTTACTCTTTAACAGCCTGGGTAAGAGGATTATGAATGTGATTTTTTTTATGGAAGGAGAAACGACTCCGTTTAATGACCGATTCTCTTGGAGCTTCAACGCCTCCAACTCATTCTGCAGGACCATCAAGAACTCCAACTTACTCTCCAGGACCTTCAACATTGAGTCACAAGATAATGGTACTCGATAAAATACTAGAAATGTATAGGCATCCTCAGAACCACACAGTTCAATCAGTTGCCCTATTTCACGACCTTTATAAGATAATGGTACTTGATAAAATACTAGAAATGTATAGGCATCCTCATAACATGGACAATCATAGTTTGGAGTATTTCGTATGCTTTAATGTTTAAACTTTTATCAATCTGTAATGTAATTCGTACGCTTTAATGTTTGAACTTTTATCGATCTGTAATGTAATTCCGCATGCTTTAATGTTGGACGTTTATCGATTTGTAATGTAATTTCGTACGCTTTATTTAATGTCTAAACTTTTATCGATTAATTTGTAACGACATAATTCGTACGCTTTTATATTTGAACATTTATCGATTTGCAAACAGACTCAATCATCTGCTTGTAATGTAATTCGATTTGTAATGTAATCCGCTTTGTAATGTAATTCGTATGTATTTTACACTTGGTATTTGACATTAATCATCTTCTTGTTAAATCCATATCCAAACACCCCTTTAAAGACTGGAAATGAATGAAAAATATCACAATTAACAAACACGAAGGCAAACCTTTTATTTAAAACACACAAGAGTTCTCAAACACATATCTTTCATACAAACTCAAACGAAATAACTTGACAAGCAAACAAAACAACTCAAACGAAACAACTTGATAAGCAAACGAAACAACTCGAATGACACAACTTAACACACGACATAGACCATACAAAAGAGTGGTAGGTTCCATAAACCGTTTGAGCACTCCTCTTCCGGCGTGTAACCAACCATTGTTATGTGTGTTTTGTGAGAATTGACGATTGGGTTATGTGTGTTTTGTCGAATTGAGGATGATCGGTTAGGTTATATATAAGTAAAAATTTGGCGGGATAAAATTGCAATGTGGCGAGATAAATTGGTGGCAACACTTTCGGCGGGGACATGTCCCCGCCAAAAGTTTTTATTTTGGCGGGATAAAGTAAATGTTTGGAGGGAAATTTTTTAACGAGTACTACTCTGTCCCTGCCAAAAGTTTTTTTTATTTTTGGCGGGATAAAGTAAATGTTTGGAGGAAAATCTTTTAACGAGTACTACTCTTTTGGCGGGGAAATGTTCGCGCCAAAAGTTGGCGGGAAAAAAAGCGAGAACAATGAGCAGGTTATAACTTTGGTCAAACTTTGGTCTATATCAACTGGACTTTTGGCGGGGACATGTTCCCGTCAAAAGGTTGCGTTGATTTTTTCCTAAACGGTCAGCCATTTGGTATGCAAGTTTTTGGTCGTTTAGCTACTTTTGGCGAGGACAAGGGCGTCCCCGAAAAAAGGTTGGTCTCCCGTTCTTCTTAGTGAAACTCTATCACAAGTTATTGTTTGGTTAAGTGGTTGAGGTGCTAGTTTGTTAAGTTTGAGACCCCCATGTTTGAATCTTGTAGGTGCCAGATTTTTAAATTTAATTCCGAAATTTTTATGTCATGCTTAGCCTATTATATAGTGTAGGATTCGATTGTCTCACATCTACTCTTACATGCAAAATTTTTTAATACTACGTCATTTTAACAATTACTCTATAAGTTATGTCTCTTTGTAATAATACTGGTTCGTGATTTTATAATAACATCGTTAAAGTCGGGTCCGCTTTAATATATATTTTGTCTACATCATATTATTAGGTGTTTTTTAGAGGTGCGAACGGTCTAATTTTGGCTACTTCGTAAAAGATTTGGGTACATTTAAATTTCATTCTTTTTGAAATTGGCACATATAGTCAATTGAAAACTTAAATAGGCACTAACGTACATATTTTTTCTCAATTGGAGAAATTTACGATCGTTTTTAAAGAAAAAATTATACATATGATAGACTTAAGATTTTAAATATAAATAAGATATTACGTTTAAAGAATTTATTCCGGCGTTTTAAATATTTTATAAAGCAATTTGTATAACATGTGCCCGTTTGGCCCGTGCCCGTTTGGCCCGTGCCCGTTTAAGCCCGTGCCCATTCTAGCCCGTGCCCGTTTTAGCCTGTGCTCGTGCCCGCCCGGCCTGTCCGTTTTGCCACCAATGGTGTTTTCTATTAACTAACTAATTAGTTCTAGAGTTAGCAATAATTTGATTATTTTTTTGATAAAGAGTTATACCTGGTGAAAATGATTTGATTCTATTCACAAATCACAATTAAAAGGGTTTCACTACTTATAAATTAGTTTCACTAAGAGCCTTCGGTACCATGCCCTCTTCATTGCGTTATTCCTACGTGGCAAGGGCTTAACGCGAGTTATGATCCATGTTATGATACCGAGCTTTCAAGTTAAGGGCAAGCGTTGTTACCACAATAACACCACGTTAAGGTGCATTGCTAATTAAAAAAAAAATACATAAAACCCCTCAAACGTCTATATATTTGAATTTCCAAAATAAAAGGTTACACTTTTGGCCCATGTCGTTACACAATGGCTATATGCATTAAAAACCAAAAAAATAAAAATAAGAATTTAAACCTTTAATAAACCAATATAAATAACCAACTAATACATAACTTTTTTCACACTTCCACAACTCAAACTCATATACATATACTTCCTTTCTAACAAAAAAAAAAAAACTTGTCCATTCACAATGGATCCAAATCAAATTGCTCAAGAAGATAAAAGCTGGTCTGATGTAGATGACGAGACTGACTTTTACATTATGATGGGCGCGTACGAGTATCAGCAACATTTAGAACAAGAAGCAGCTCGACCTCGTGTGAGCCGTAACCATATCTACCGTGAGCGTAAGATTGCCGAAGAACGTTTGAAGAACGACTACTTCATTCAAGGTTGTAAGTATTCGAACGCGAATTTTCGAAGAAGATTTCGTATGAGCCAGAAACTATTTCTAAAAATAGTCAAAGGTATTGAATCTTATACTTCTGATCCTCTTCCAAGTCATTTTGCATTCTTTAGCTAAGCACCCGATGCTACAGGTCGAATGAGTATAAGTGTTCTTATGAGGTGTACTGCTGCCATACGCCACTTGGCATACGACACCGTACCCGATGCGCTTGATGAATATCTGCAAATGGGTGAGCATACTACTCGTGATTGTCTTGATAATTTTAACAAGTGTGTTATAGAACTGTTTATGCCGGAGTATTTAAGAAAACCAATATTTGCCGACATTCAAAGTATTTATGAAAGACATGAGCGGTGGCATGGTTTTCCGGGAATGCTTAGTAGCATTGACTGCATGCATTAGGAGTGGAGAAATTTTTCAGTGGATTGGCAAGGAAAATATAGTAGGGGTGATAAAAAATACCCAAAAATTATGCTTGAAGCTGTTGCTTCACAAGATTTATGGATTTGGCATTCATTTTTTGGGGTGGCGGGGGCGAATAACGATCTTAATGTTTTAGATAACTCTCCGTTATTCGACGACATTCTTAATGACGTCGCCCCTGAAGCACCATATATGGTAAATGGAACCATGTATGAAAAGGGATATTACTTAGCTGACGGAATTTACCTACAGTGGGCAACTTTCGTCAAATCATTCACGGCAACAACTGACGATAAACATAGTTATTTTAAAAGAAAACAAGAAAGTCCACGAAAGGATATCGAACGTGCTTTTGGTGTGCTCCAAGGACGTTGGGGTATACTACAACAACCGACACGTCAATACGAAGTTACCAGGATAAGTAGAATCATGTATTCTTCCATTATTTTGCATAACATGATTTTAAAAGATTAAAAATTTGTACTACGTGAGTATGACGAAATGTGGGTGAATCCGGTACCACATATGAGGTAGGAAAGGTGGGTAGATGCGATGTCCATCGTCGAAAGGCAAAAGAAATACGTGACAGACAAACGCATGCTAGTCTCCAACAAGACCTTATGAAACATGTTTGGCAAAAACGTCTTGACCGACAACAACAAGAGCAAGAAGATTCCGAAGACGATGAATAAGTATTTGTAATTTGTATGTTTTCCGTATGTTTTTATATTTTGTATGTTTTTAAATTCCGTATGTTTGTAATAGACTTTAATGAATAAATTATTATTTATGAGGTAATGTTCTTAATGAAAATATTAGTTAAAGGGTTGAACTTGTAAATTTTATTTTTTAAAGAAAAGTAGAACCCAAAATGTTGAGTTACGGTTGAGTTATGATAAAAAGTAGAGGTGGCAAAACGGGCGGCGGGCACGGCTACGGTCAAACGGCTATGGGCCAAACGGGCGCGGGCTAAAAGGGCGCGGGCTAAACGGGCGCGGGCCAAACGGGCTCATGTTATACGAATCGCTTTTAAAAAGACCCAAAATGACGAAATAAATTCATCGAACGTAACACCTCATTTATATTTAAAAAATTAAATTTAAGTTTTTCTTTAATAACAATCTAATGTTCGAGAAAAACATGTGTCTATTATGCCCATTTAACTTCTAAATGGGCAATACATGCCCATTTCAAAAAAAGGAGGGGGTCTAAACGTGCCCAAATCTTTTAAAAGTTTGCCCATTTAGCCAATTCTTTTGATTTTGGGCACAAATTGCCATCTCTAATAAAAAGTATTTTTTGTGAGTTAAGGTTAAAATGTGAAAGCTGATATGGCGCTAAGTTATACAATAACTTGAGTTATGACGTAACTTGAGCTATGTTTTTTGAAATAAACGTAACTTGAGTTATGACCAACTAATGTTAAGTTAGTCCACAACTGAAAAATTGAAAGCCCACAACCGTAACCCTAACTTTAAATAGTTTCACTCTCTTTCCTCAGTCTCTAACCCTAAAACTTGATGCGCCGCTTCTTCTTCTTCTGCCTCGTAATAAATTGATATTTAAGAAAAAAAAAAAAAAAAAAAAAAAAATGTTTCTTAAACGCACCCCGTTGGATCTCTACAAGAAACAATACTTCAGCAACAAAGAGGAAGTAGAACCTCTGATAATGATTTTATCGCAAAAGGGCATTCTGTATTGCGTGAACGTGGAAACAAAGAAGATTAAATGGCGTCATAACACCAACAAAGATTCATTCCAGGCTTTTCAGTATCCGGAAGTTGAAAGGTTTGTTAGTATCGAAGAGGATGGTGAAGATTTCTTGTATTTATGCTCTTCTTCCGAACATAAAGAGGTATTTTTTTTTTCTCTTTCTATATTTATAGTTCATTACCTGTTTCACAAAACAACCAATTTGCTGAAAACTTTTCAATGAGAAAAAGGGTATTTAAACTAGTTAACATACTCTAGTAATTATAGCGTTAATTTGATTTACAAATTTACCTTTCTGTTTTCAGCCGATATGTTGGATTACTGATGAGGATGTAGCCAGTAAGATTGTAAATATATTCGATGAAGAACCTGAAATCATCTTGGGGGCAACGGTAAGGTTTTCTATCTGACAGATTCAGGGATTGAAACCGAGGAAAGTGATACAAACACTTTTAAGATCACTAGAAAAGAGTTTTGTTTTGCTATTCCTAAGCTTTGGTGTGTTCGATTTTCGAACATCGAAGTGTATTTACCTTGTGCTGGAGAAAACTTAACTGATAGCGAGCGTAGAATATGCACAGTGCATTACGCACGCACTCCCGAGAAACTAATTGAACTGTTGAGGGATTATGGTATATATGATCTAATTGATGATGGAATCCTTGCAAAGACGATGAACGACGCCAGAAAAATTCAAGTTTCTTATCCTGAAAAAGCAAGAAAAGAAGTGGAAGGAGACAGAGACGGAGCCAGGATTGGGGGGTTAGGGGGGGTCAGGTTGTTATTTTGTTTTAAAACAATAACTATACTATTACGTGTAGTGCTATGAAATTACAAAGTCTTGCATTTTCTATTGCATGTGTTTGTGGTTGTAGATGTGATTGCTGTTAAATTGCTTAAAAGAAGAATCTATCATTTTTTCTTGTCCATGAGTCAACATAAGTAACGTAACCCCACTAAATTTTATATGAACTTACAAATTTTAATTCATGTAACTTACTGTTGAGAAAAATTGAAACATATAAAAAGCAATTATTTTCTAATAGCTTATTGCTATGTTGTTTTTATATAGTTTTTGTGATGTTGGTTCCAATTTCCGATTTCCGAACATGTAAATTTCAATTAAATAGCATAAACTATCCATAAAATAGTTGGTGTATACTGCTATAAAATTTAGTACCGAACAAAAACAGGTGAAAGTAAAACAAATACATGGTTATGTGAGGACTACATAGTAGAAGACAACATAAAATAAAGAATAGGGTAGCAATTGAAGATTTCACGTGTCTTTTTTAGCCTACTATTTTTTTACCACTGGCTAATAAAGGGGGTCAGAAGCTAAACACCAAGTATATTAATGAGTCTTGGCCTGAGTTTGTTTTAGGATATTGGGCTATTGGGGGAGGCCAAGCACCCTCTAGCCCCCCCTCTCCCTCCATCTCTGAAAGGAGATATTATATCATATTTTGAAGGAAATATTGGAGAAATCAAAGTCTTCATAAAAAGGACACCGAATAAAAATGAGTATATGAAGGTGAAAGAGGTTTACACAAAGTTAAGTCACGTTGAGTGCGTTGTTAAACTGTTTGGGGAAGAGAGTGATAGAAAGTTTAACTATTTTGCGTTTCAAAAATTTGAATTGAATTTGGCCACTTTTATTAGAAGGGAACAGTTTCCTCTTGAGGAGGAAAATTTTGAATCCTATGACATAGGGGTATTAAGGTATGCTAAATATTTTTTTATTTTATTTTTTATATATCATCTTTATATTCTTTTGATATTCTGCCTTTTATTTTTGTCAAGGGTCATTGTTAGAGCTCTAATGGAGCTGCATGCAAATTTCACATTTCATTGCAATCTTACTCCAGAAAGTATCCTGATTAAACAAACGGCAGATGCCACTGTTGTCGTGAAGTTTTGTGGTTTGTTAACGAGCAAAAGTTACACGAAAGATGAATGTAAGATTAAATTGATTATCAGATTGCAATTTGCGTTCGTAATGCGTCTTTCTTATTTTGTTAACTTTTTTCATTTACTTGTAACAGTTGAGCGGGATGAAGAAACAAAAGAGCGCCTTGATGTAGAAAAGCAAAATCTGGGTAAAATCATGTGGTATTATCTTTCGTCTGGAAAATACCGTTTTGTGAAGTCTCATTATCAACCTGGTTTTATAAGTGCTAGTTCTCAATCTAAAAAGGTTGGTTTAAAATGTCCTATCACAGCAGATGTGATCCAAAAGCTTTTGTATCGTAATTCCAGGTATGACCCTTCTAAAACTGTAACGTTCTCTAATATAAAAGACTTTGTATGAGGATTAAAACATGAGCTGTTTTATATATGGTCCTTTATCCGTATGGTTATATTAAGTTCGTGGGCCAAGGAATGTTTTTAGATTCTAGTATGTTGTGTGGCATTCACAAGGTTGTAAAAATCGCTCGGCGGTACCGTGGCGGTTGACCCCCGCCAAGCGCCATAGCCGCCATAGCGGCGCCTAGGCGGCGCCATGGCGGTGACCCTAAATTACAAAGGAATTTATTAAAGAAATGAATATTAGCAAGATTAATTATAAAAACTAGCTTAAATTAGAACAAAATCAATAAAATCGGAGTTAATTGCCGTGAATTTGAAAAAAAAAAACCCAGATCTGAAGTTGACCGCCGTTGACCGGCGTTGACCACCGTTGACCGGCGTTGACCGCCGTTGACCAAACCGCCGCCAAGGCCGATTCTGACCGCCAAGCTCCGATTTTGACCGATTTCTGACCGATTTTGACCAAAACGCCAAATTAGACCGATATGCCAAAAATCGTGGCGTTGGACCGCCGCCAACCGCCTAGGCGCCGCCATATCGGCCGCCAAGGCCGATTTTTACAACACTGGGCATTCATATTGGCTGTGATCTGTCATTTAGGTACAGGTCTTGTGTTTAGGTTGTTTGGCATCCACAGTGTACTTTTTTGCGTAGTAGGGTCTTTGGCATTACACCAGTGGGTGGGTGGTTCTGGTGTTTAGCAGTGGGTGGTTCTGGTGTTTAGCATTGCACCAGTGAGTGATTTTTTGTTTGGGTCCCATCCTCTTGTAATTGGCTTGATTATGGGGGTGGGATAACGAGTCTGACTAGCACTAGACATAAGACTGGTTAGAGTCCTCTGATTATTTATTTGGTTAGGACCGGAACCAATTATGGAATCAAGACCCAATCTGCAGTCGAAAGAAATAATTTACTTCATATTGCATCTAGCATTACTCTGTAGTTTTTGTACCTGAAGCTACATATTATCATATGTTTTGGCATTAACCTAATAATTATCAGCTAAACATAAAAAGTAGAGTGTGTGTGGTTTCGCTGTTAGCATATACTAATGTTGCATTAGGACATGCTTGTAGATGAATGCTTTAATGCAAATTAGGCTTGGAGCTGTCTTTATTTTCTAAGCCGAGACCAAGGGATATTGTGAAGGCGTCAACATGTGTTCCTTGCGCTAGTTATGTACTATTGTGGATTTAAGAAGGTGTTTGGGCTTATTTTATTTCAGAAATATTAATCTCTATTTACAATGGGTTTTAGGTTATATATGATGATAGAATAGTAATTCTAGTTTCATCTCAAAGAAGCACTTTGGCTTATTGAAAAACTGCCTATTTTGCCCCAAAAGAAGCATATAAGTAGCAGTTTGGATGACCAAAATACTTTAAACTGCTTAACTGCCCATAAATAAAAAAAAAAAAAAAAAAAAGCAATCCCAAACACCCTTTAACAAGCACATGAATCTGTATTAGAAATTATGTGTAAATCAAAACGAATGAAAATAGAATGACTTTTTCTACGGTCAGGGGGTTTTGCAACTGGATGAGTTAAGCATCTTTCTTCTCTAAGCTGCCTCCATTGCTTTGTGTAGATACATCATTAATTCGCTGAAAATTGTTTAAAAAAAATCATATATTGGATTTCCTATAAAATTGTATCTTTTCTTTGAAAAACCCTAAGCTGTGATTAGAATTCATTGATGCTGTTTTTCAAGATATCCTATTTGTTAGTATAAAATTTATGGCCATTTAACAAAGGGAAATGATTTGCACACTCTTAAAAATGATTGGGACACTCAAATTAGTTGTGTTTGGACATTTATACCCTCATAGTCACACTTACATTTTCACTCCTGTGAGGGTATAAATGTTCACATACAACTAATTTGAGTGTCCCAATCATTTTTGAGAGTGTGCAAATCATCTCCCTTTAAGAAATACCTGAACTTTTTGTGGACAACTTTGTTACCTGGTCAAATATTAGTTTTCATGTTATAATGGTATCTTTATCTTCCTGAGTACCAACTTCTGTCTGCCTTTCTTTTGTATGTAAGTTTGTTGGTTTTAATAATATGTTCACCTTTCGAAAATAAATAAATATGAGTTTGTTACTGTTTTGCAGCCTATCACTCTACATGGTGTACCGTCATGTCATATTTTGGGGAGCTGATGTCCGTATAAACTTTATAAGGACTACGAGTGATTAGATTATTAGTGGAAACTTTCCCAACATAAATTCAGTGGCTCATAAAGTTTTTAAGGGAGACTGGAGGAGGAATGACGGATACTTTAAAGAATGGTTTAAAAGAATGAATAAGGCTGATGAACGTAAGAAAGTACCTGAGGAGAAAAAGCAAGTATCATCTCATGAGAAGCAAAATGATGAGCAACAGCAACAGAAAGAAAATGATGAGCAACAGATATTCTATGATACCACCACGCTGTGAGACCTGCTCAGGTTCATCCTTAACACCGCGAATCATCCAAAACCTGTATATCCCGCAACTGATAAAGTGTCTTTGCATAAAGTATATCATGGAAAATTGGCCAAATCTATTCATTGTAGTATACCAATATCTGTTGGACAATACAAATACTGGGAATCCAACAGCAGTCTATCAAGAGTTCTGTGGTTGATCAGGCAAACCTTGAGGGAATCACTATCATTTCTCTAGACCCGGAATTGTAATTTGAATTTTTTTTGTAATGACTTATTCCTGTTGCCAGGAACAGAGGAGAGAAGATTAGAACTTGAGAAAGTATTGATATCAGGGTGTGCTACCCCGAACAATGATGGTTTTAGTAAAAAGTTTAAAAGCATAGTGACCCAGTTATGAATGGAGTTAAAAAGCCTTTGACTTTATGTATTCTCCCAACTGGTAAGTAGTAACTACCAAGGCATGTGCAGTCATTTCTTGTCATTGTCACACAATAGTTGCTCGGTAAAGAGAGCTATACACGATACAGATTTGTGAGGCAGTGGACTTAAGCATCTGAATTTACTCATGCACAGATTGTACACCACAGTTGCAAATATGAAAGCAAAATCTTGATCCAGCGACCTAGTTACGAACTGAGAGTCTCGGAACCATAGTTACAAGTTACTCACTGAATGATAAATGATAGCAATTCTTAGGTCCAAAAATAAATCCCAATATGTTGAGAAACGAATTCATACATATTGTGTGTTCACTACATTTGCGGGACTTATCCCTCCCAGCATAAAAGAAAATTGAGAAGTCTCAATATGATCCCTATCCCACCAAAAATCATTCCCACAAACAAAATTCATTTGTAAAATGTTAGGGGGGTTCTACTTTCTAGTCTTCTTTAAGCTTATTGACATCGTTGAGAAAAGCACGGGCAGGATTTTCCCTTGGCGGTGCACGTACACGACTTGACCTCCGCAACGCAATCTCTTCTTCCATCTGGATCCTATGAGCCTCTTTAGATTTCTTCCATCTGAATCCCGTGACTATAATGACTACTACTTACAAGAAAAGAAACATAGTGTACAACACTTTAATGCACATAAATTTCAGACGTACAAGACAAGAAGCATAGTGTACAACAAAACACCACATTAATGCTATTTAATGTAGTCAATTATTTAACTGATCAATAAATACAATTAATACAGTTATTAAAACACCCATTACATAAGAAATACAAATTATCAAGCATATTGTATAACCAAATTAAACACAATTCTTGCATTAAATTTCACTAGATGGGTCCAACAACTGAAAAAAGATCACAAAGTACACTTCATCTGTTTACAGGAAACCCACGGGCGAGATGAACAAAGCCTCCACCCTAAAACATTTTAGGGAAATCCACACTTCTCCTACGACTTTATACCCTCCACCGGAAGTGAAGGTCGTTCTGGTGGCATCCTCAGCATCTAGGATACCAATACCTTCACCCTCACTGGTACCATCAAATCAAACAACTTTCTCATTACCACTGGTTATATCAATGGAGTCACCCCTCAATGCAACATTCTCAATGTTTATGCCCCACAAGACATACAAACCAAACAAGGTTTATGGGACGAGTTATATGCTCATGTTTCTAATGCACAAGGATTATGGATTATCCCAGGTGACTTCAATGCAGTTCAAAATCCTGATGAGCGCCAAAATTCTGCTTTCAATGCCGCATGTGCACTTTCCTTCAATGCTTTCATTCACCATAATGGACTACTAGAATATACCATGCATGGCAGTCTTTTTACATATGTAACAGACAATATTTTGAAGAAAAGCAAAATTGATAGAATTCTGGTATCATCCGACTTCATGAATGTGTGGCCTTCTGCTACACTCACAACCTTACCAAGAACCTTATCAGATCACCGACCACTCATCTTAACCACCACAGCCGTTGACTTCGGCCCCTCCCCTTTCCGCCTATTCACTTCTTGGTACACCAAGCCGGGTTTTGAAGAAACCGTAACACACAGCCTTGCTTCAGGTTTTCATATTGGTCGCCCTGACCAAATCCTAAACTCCAAGTATAAAAATCTAAAGAATGACCTGAAGGAATGGAACCGTGACGCCAAAAACCATGAAAATCAGCAACTCTCAGCACTCACCGACCAACTGGAAACGTTAGATGCAATTATAGACATCCGTGATTTCACTGAAACAGAACTCGCCTTATGGGAAAACACAAAAAAGAACCTGCAAGACCTTGAACAAATTAAGACCAGTGATTTACAATAGAAGACTCGAGCCAAATGGGTTAAAGAAGGTGACGAGAACTCGGGGTACTTTCATAGGTTCATTAACTGTCGGATGGCAAAGAATCACATCAATGGCCTAGAGATTGATGGCAACTGGCATATCGACCCTCCCACCATTCGGGAGGCCGTTTTTAATTTCTTTTATGAGAAATACAAGGAGCCACTGCAACAACGACCGAAACTCACATGCCACGGCCTAAAAACCTTATCCCAAGATGACGCACACTACCTCACAGCCCCCTTTTCTCTAAATGAAATTAAAGAAGCGGTATGGGATTGTGAAAGTGAAAAGGCACCTGATCCCGATGGACTAAACCTTGGCTTCATCAAAAAATTCTGGGAGTTATTGAAGATGGATTTCCTTAACATCATGATTGACTTTTATCACACAGGGACCGTTAGCCACGGTTGCAGTTCTTCTCACATTGTTCTCATACCAAAAATAGCCTTTGTGAGATCTTTAAGTGATTACCGACCCATAACCCTTATTGGAAGCATCAAGAAGATCATCTCAAAGATTCTTGCAAATCGCCTCAAGCAGAAAATAGCCAAAGTAATCTCACAAACTCAGTCGTCTTTCATAAGGGATGAAAACATTCTATATGGTCCACTCATGCTAAATGAGATCATCTCCTGGCTCAAGAAATGCAAGCGTGAAACTTTTTGCTTCAAAATAGATTTTGAGAAGGCTTTTGACACTGTTAATTGGGACTTCCTAATGACAATCATGGAACAAATGGAGTTTCCGCGGCGCTGGATTTTGTGGGTTAAAGGCATACTTCTCTCGACCGATCCGCAGTTCTAGTAAATGGTTGCCCAACCCCCGAGTTTAACTGCGAACGCGGTGTCCCCCAAGGTGACCCTCTTTCACCCTTTCTTTTTATCATTGTCGTGGAGGCTTTCTCCAACATTATCCAACGTGCCTCAAATGTGGGCCTACTCACCGGAATCAAATTACCCCATTACGGACCAACCATCACCCATCTTTTATATGCCGATGATGTCATGTTAATCGGTTCATGGTCCATCACCCACCTCCAAAACATCTCCAGAATCCTTAGATGCTTCTACTCCATTCACTCCTCCAACCGGAACTATTCTCTGCGGGTGGGTTGGGTTTGGATAATTTACATATGAAAAACCTGTCTTTGATTGCTAAGTGGTGGTGGCGCTATCATAACGAGCCAAATGGCCTTTGGAGGCGCGTCATCACCTCCATTCACTCCTCCAACCGGAACTATTCTCTTGTACCTTTGAAGTCTAACATGGTGGGAGTTTGGAGGACCATAACAACGCTAAACTCCCACCTTGCCCCTTTTAATGTTTTTTTGGAGGACCATAACATGGTAGGTAACGAATCATCTATTCGCTTCTGGGTTGACACATGGATCGGCGGATCTCCACTTCGGGAAGCATATCCAGATCTCTACAAGCTAGAAAGACACAAAGGATGCTTCATCAATGAACGATGCACTGGCAGAGGTCGCGTCACACAATGGAAATGGAACTGGATACGACCCCCGTCTTCTCATAATGAGCTTTTCGAACTCCAGAATTTGATTACTCAGGTCTTTCACCTCTCCCTCTCAGCTTCAAATGACATTTGGGAGTGGAAATATGACACATCGGGCTCCTTTACAACTAAGTCAATGAAGTCTCTCCTTCAATCCACCACCTACGGACCGAGCAACTGAAAGTTTCCTTGGATTCATCTAGCACCCCTAAAAGTTAACATCTTTGGATGGAGACTTGAAATGAATCGGATCCCTATAAGGGACCAGCTCCTCAATTGAAACAACACCCTCACTTCTGCTCGATGTCCATTGTGTAACTTACATGACGAATCTGCTCCTCACCTTTTCTTACAATGCGACTTCGCGAACTCCTTGTGGCTCTTTCTCCTCAACTGGTGCAACATATCTGTCACAAAACCTTCCAGCCTCAGGGAATTATTCGAGATTCACACAACCAAACACCTAGGATCAACAAAAAGTTCTCTTTTCAACCTGGTGATACTCACTTACTATTGGATTATTTGTAAGCTCAGAAATGAATGCATTTTCAGGAACAAGTCTCCATCATTCCGCTTCGCAGCTAAGGAGATCAAGTCCATTAGCTATTTATGGCTATCCAACAGGTCATCCAAAACGCGTATACAATGGACCCAATGGTGTAATTTCAATTTCTAAATCCCTTCCCAATGATGTAATTTAGTTTTCTCAGTATGTTTTTTTCCCCTTATGACTCTGTATTGCTAGTATCCTTCTAGCTTTTATATATTAATAAATAGTTTGAATGTTCAAAAAAAACATTATACAAATATTCAAGCCCGAATGGGAAACGGGCCAAATGGGCTTGAGCCCGAACGGGCGCGGACCAAACGGGCCAACAGGTTCGAGCACGAAAGGGCACAGGCTATACGAAATTCTTGGTATCCGTAAATTTATTGTTAAAAAAGACATAATAAACTAAAATACATTATTCATTGAAAAATTTTATTTCAGGGTACCCGCCGCTGCAACGCGCGGGTACCCTGCTAGTTAGTTGTAATAAAGTTAATCATTTCAAGTGGTTGACGAATTCCGACTCTAAATAACTAACCGATAAAACAACTAATAAGAAGTGAAAGAAAACAGGCGTCTTGTGAAATCAGATTGCAAAGAGATATATACTCCTTTATAAATGGTTTAATACATTCTAAATAAAGAAGTCTTAAAATTTTTAAGACAAAAAACGTTTATATAAGAAGAAAGTTACTTTGCCAAGCATTAAAATTCCATCATACATATAGTTATAAGTTACATCTAAAATTTTGAGTATCTTTATATCTGTATCTGTAACAGTCATACAATATTCTAACAATCCATTTAAACCAGTACAATATTGTAACAACCCATTTAAACCATTCTTGTAACAACCCAAACCTATTTGATATAAAAGACTCAACAGAAACATACTCAACACAAAAACACACATTCGAACCCGACAAAGCAATCTCACAACTGCACCTTCATACGCTAAAACTATGTTAACCGACAAAGCAATCTCATCTGACACAACAATCTCTCTCTTTAAAAACACACAGCCCTACATTCAAACTACCGGGTACCCGCCGCCGAATTACGCGGGTACCCTTCTAGTCATATTAAGTTAGAGAAAGTAATTCGTTTTAGCATTGGACAAATAAGTTTGTTGCAGCAGCAGCTACAAGCAGGGCTGAGCATTGGTCCGAAACTGACCCGAGCGGGAGAAAACGACCCGACCCGAGAACCGATTTCACAAAAAACATGAACCGAAACCGAACCGAATCGGTTTGGTTCGGTTAGGTTTTGTGTCGGTTTGGTCAGTTCAGTCCGGATTACATGCTTTATGTGTGTGTTTGGTCAGTTTTGGGTCGAACTGAACTGAACCGACCCGAAAACCGATAACCGGTAATACATAGAACTGAAACAAACCAAAAATGATTGGTTCGGTTCAATTCGGTTCGGTTCGGCTCGGTTTTGTGCTCAACCCTAGCTACAAGTATGAAACTGAAACATATGATCAGAAACAGAATTAGTTTTTTCAAACATTACACACTTATTATTATGACTTAATATTCTCTAATCCAATATTCAGTTTTAAAATGCAAAGTCAAACACTCAATATACGTAAGTTGCCCATATGGCATACATCTATACTATTTATAAAACAAAAATGATCAAAGTGAAAACTGAAAGGTCAAGAAAGCAAAATGTTGAAAAAATCAAAAAGGAAATGTTGAAACTAAAAAAAATGTTGAAAACATATGTTTTAAAAGGAAACTATTAATACACATCGAAAATCGGGTTGACCCGGTATGCTTCAAAACCGGTGGGTTGACCAGGATTAATTTGACCTGTTTTTTCAACCCAACCCGTTGGGTTGACCCGTTTTTCGACCGGAACGGTTCAACCGGGTTTCAAAACGTTATGTTTAATCCCCAAATCCTCAAACTTTTATTATTTTTCGTTTATAACTCATAAACCTTTTTTTATTACTAATACTATCTGCCGCTATAAAATCCCGTTGCTATGCACGGGTACTCGTCAAATATTGTAAATACGTCTTAAAGCAAAACAAAAGGGTTACTCTAACTCACAAGTTCATACTCAAAGGTACAAGCACATGAAGATCTTCTACAACAAGCTTGGGAAACTTGTCATCTTCATTCATAGAAGACTAACTACATCATGCTTTGTGTTCTTGATGTTTAGTTTAGGATTTCATATCCATTAGACACATTGTCTTGGATATTGTCTAGTATCATATTCTTGTATCTATGACTAGACTAGATTGTTTATGTGTTTGTGCCATAAAACACAAGGTTTGTTATGTTGGGCCACAAAACATAACGGGTATCATAGATGTGTTATATATCTATGACTAGACTAGATGGTTTATGTGTTTGTGCCATAAAACACAAGGTTTGTTATGTTGGGCCACAAAACATAACGGGTGTTATAGATGTGTCAAAGACATTAGTGAAGAATGCTAAAAGAGTCAAGATGAAGGCATTAGTGAAGGGTGCCGAGTAGTCTAACCAAGGGCATTAGTGAAAGGTGCCTAAGGTGTACATTCGATATGGTGTGTTTCGATGTACAAGATAGAGTAGTATTGGATCCAAGGATATTGATATCCTTGATGGTGTTGTAATAAGGAGTTGGTCTCCTTAGGGGTATAGGTGTTGTGTAGTGTTGGGTAGTAGTTCCTCCCTTGTAATGGAACTCGGTACTTAGCCTAGTACCGGATAAAGGGTAGGCGACGTTGTGGCAGGTGTGGTTCACCTTGGTGTGAAAGAACCCGGTGGTTAGCCTAGTACCGGAAAAAGAGTAGGCGACGTTGTGAAGGCTTCTACGCCATAAGGAGTTGGTGTCGTGTAGTGTTTACGAACTCTCGAGTAGGTGACTCGGGGAATGGAGTAGGGCAAGGAAGGTGTCCTTGTAGCCGAACCACTATAAATCCTCGTGTTGGTTTGTCTATCCTTTTACTTATCGCTTTACTCTTATTCTTGCATTACATTATGTTGGGTTTATTGATTCGATGATACAAAACAATAAAGAATGAAACATCAAGGGCTTAAAGTGACAAAGATGAAACCTACAAAAAGATAGAAAGACTTGCTTGCAAAAGAAGATTTATTATTTAGTCCTTCGTAGTATTTTGTAAACCCTAATCCTCTAGTATATAAAGAGGACATGGGGTGTAGGTTTTAAATACAAGTCTTCCATAATGTAGTCAAAGGTGTGTGTGTGTGTAACCTAGGGCGTGTAGGTTATTGTAAACGCCTAGGTTATTAGTTAACCTCCAAGATCTGAGGTATCTTAGATCCCTGTTACAGTTAGGTAACACGTATTATTTTGATCAAATAATATTTGGAGGTGATGGTGAAAGAGAAACCTTGTGTCAATAACATAATTGTTCTTTGTTATTCTGCTGCGTATGTATATGTTATTGTTTAACCCTAAGGCTCAAAACGATCTCATGAAGTCTATCAAATTCCAAAATTGGTATCAGAGCCAGGGGAGCTCGTTACCTAGGGATTCACAAGGTTTTATTGGTCAAAGAATGGCGAAAAGATGAAAAAATTCGAATCTAAACAATTTTCGTAATGCTTCTGCAGCACCGTTTTGAAACGATAATTACTTTTTCGTTAACCGTTAGATCGTGATGATCTCTATATATTCATCTAACTGTTCACTGGATGGATCGTCGATCTGAGCTCTCAATCAAAAGTTTTAAGGTGTCGAATATGGCTGCAGAAGGAGTTTTTGAAAGTTGAATTTTAGGGTTTTTATGATCTCAACTTCTTTGATTTCGTGCATACTTGTTCTAAATTCATAATGGAAGTTGGTTATACTTTTTTGGAGTCTACTAACCCTGAATGAAAGCAGATTTGGATGTTTATAATCAGTTTCATGTTTTAGAGTTTTCTGTATGTTCGGTTTTCAATGGATACATACTAAAACCCTAGTTTTGATACTGATTATATTGCTTGTCAATTTGGTTCTTATTTTGGCAGTTTGGTACACATAGCTACAAGAAGAATAGTTAAATTACGTGTTGCTGTGGTTTCATGCTATGCTACTGGTTCTTAACACCATATTCTGGAATATAGCTACATGATTTGAGATTTATTGGTGCTGGTGTTTAAATAAGGGTATATTACATTCTTAATATTCTAGTACATATTTATTGCTTCATGATCTCATGCTCCTACTGCTACAAGATAAAGTCTACGAGTTATATTCTACATCCTACTGCTATTAAGATGGGTTTTCATGAAAGAAGATATGGTGCATGTATATTACTACTGCTCGTGATTGGTAACCCACTGTTGGGCTTCTCGTTACCACTGCTAATAGAAAGAGAAAGACAAAGGAGGTGGTGCTTTCATGTATAGTTGATCATACTGGTTCCTCGTACCAATTTATATCAAGTAGTGGGACGGTGGTCAATTGAATTTCTTTAGGTTTGATTTGGTCAAGTTGTCACTTGCATGTAAATTGAGTTGCTTAAAGGATGTGCGCATGTTATTCTTGACCACAGGTCAGTGGTCCTCTGAGTATTTAATTTGGTATTCTACTGATCACATGGGACGATTGTGTTCAGATTGCTTACTTCGAGATTTCTCAAGGATATTTGGAGCAGGTTGCATCTTTATTACATACGTACCCTATTTTATATATGTTACTACTGTTCCATTTGTTATTATTCAATGGGTTATGTGTTGAAGTCAAAAGGTATTTTCTATTATGATTCAAGTTTGTACTGCTACGTTAAGAGTTTGTACTACTATGCTCATCCGAGAAAAAATTGTTTATACGGCTTATATCATTCGATATCGGACGGCGAAGGATTTTTGGTTCTCATATGGTTTTGGACTTGAGGGGAAGTCGGGCGTGATAATGGTTATGGTTTTTGGCGACACACACAGGAGATTGGTCACACACACAAGAAGTTTGGAGTTTGGTTTTCGGATACGTTCTTAAATGTTTTAAAAAGGCTCGTTTTTGGTATTATTGAAGAATTGATTACGAAGATGATTATTTATCACTTATTTGAAGGTGAAGTGAAATTACTTGGATACGTGTTTTATCATATCTTAAAAGGATTCTCACTACTTTTAAGGTAACTTGTTCGTGCTTCAATGATTATGATGAAGAATTGACATAACACTTAAAGGAGTGACGTTATTATGCTCAGTGATTATTGTCAAGAGATTGCGGTCTCCCTATACATACGTTCGATGTCATCTATAGTGCAAGACATAAGACACAAGTTTGGGTTATTCTACTTCTTCATCAAATTCGTTATATTTGGTTTTCTTCACAAGTGATCATTACAAGGAGCTTACAGATTTGAAGAATCATTTGATGTTCATGCACCACTCAAAGGGAAGTTTCTAATGCTTAAATTTTCTATTTGTTGATAACAAAAAGGGGAAGAGATGTTGGAGTGGTGTAGCATGGATAAATGGGAAGACGAAGGAAGACAAGAATGTTTCATTCATGGTGAGATTTAATTATCTCAACTTCTGCTACTTCGTCTAGGGAAGTTCGTACAAGAACCGTGTTTGTTTTGTCATCATCAAATAGGGGATGATTGTTGGGTTTATTGATTCGATGATACAAAAAAATAAAGAATGAAACATCAAGGGCTTAAAGTGACAAAGATGAAACCTACAAAAAGATGGAAGGACTTGCTTGCAAAAAAAGATTTATTATTTAGTCCTTCGTAGTATTTTGTAAACCCTAATCCTCTAGTATATAAAGAGGACATGGGGTGTAGGTTTTAAATACAAGTCTTCGATAATGTAGTCAAAGGTGTGTGTGTGTGTGTAACCTAGGGCGTGTAGATTATTGTAAACGCCTAGGTTATTAGTTAACCTCCAAGATCTGAGGTGTCTTAGATCCCTGTTACAGTTAGGTAACACGTATTATTCTGATCAAATATTATTTGGAGGTGATGGTGAAAGAGAAACCTTGTGTCAATAACATAATTGTTCTTTGTTATTCCGCTGCGTATGTATATGTTATTGTTTAACCCTAAGGCTCAAAACGATCTCATGAAGTCTATGTTTGTGATACATACTGTGATACATACTTGGTCTTTCATATAGTCATAAACTATATTTAACACTTTAAATATTATGACACGTTTGATCAAGAAAAAGCAACCGGACTAATAATGGTGAAACTTGATTTATAATGAACCATTTGTGACAACTCGTAATTTCAGGTCATTTTACAAACTTTGAAAATTTCACTATTCATCTCGGGAAATTACTATTCATCGATTACTATTCATCATTTTCGAAGTCAGTTTGAGACTTTGAGAGGTTATTTTAAAATTTTACTATTCACGAAACACTATTCATTCCTGGAGAAAAATCACTATTCATCATTTTTCGTAAACTAGGTTTACGAGTATCAAATTCGCGTAACCGTAGTGGTTTAGCTGCGTATTCATGAAAAATCATTGAGAGCACTTTATATAGACTAAAGTTAGTCTACATATCATCAGTAATATCATTTTCATGTTAGTTCATGCATGGGTTTGCATTTTTCATTTACGTATATTTTCCTATTAAATAAACGCTATCGCATAATCATTTATTTTGAATATTTGATCCGACACTTCCAATAATTATCCAGATATATTTTTATACTCATTTTAAGACTATAAAAATTATATTATTAGTTTACCCGATGTTTTAAATTTATTTTGTATTTAAATTGTTATATATATATATATATTTACGACGGTTTTTGTAAATTCAACTCGATAATTATTTATTCACTCAATTCTTGCGAGAAATGTATTTTTATAATTTTTATGATCTCAATATATTTCATTTTGTCCCGTTAAAATCTATTTCTAGCTAACACTACACTAAATACCTAATTATACTTACAAATTACACATTATACTTAACAAATAATACATTAATACATCAAAAATACCAAACCCTCCCCATTTTCACCCTATGGCCGGCCACCCCTTAGTCACTATGCAAAAATTAAATATCTTGCCTAGACATAACACATATACAAGTCTAGAATAGATATTTGCATAATACTTTCATAATACAAGATATTATTATCTTACAAACACATACTAGCACATACCATAAGGTGAAACAAGAAAGAAAACCTCTCCATATTCGGCCAAGACCAAAAACAAAGCAAGAATCAAAAGATTTTCAAGATCAAGTGATTTTATAAACACTAGATTACTTCTATTTAGGTTTTGAAATAAAAACCTAGGAGTATTTAGGAAACCTAGTTACTTAAACCTCATCATGTCACTAGTAAGCTTTTCATGATCTTTACTAATATTTCATAATCTTACTTGAGTTATTTTTTATCATTCTAGTAGAAATCATGCATGTATCATATGTATTTATACCACTTTTAAGTGTTTTTATTACTTATAATGAGTTTTCTTCATCCTATAATTAATCCCTTGAAACATATCATTGTTGATGATGTTTAAGAACCCATGAAACCCTAATAAGGTGTATGGTAGGTTTAGAATAGATTTGGTGTTGATTTGAAGTGATTGAAACAAGTATTACGCTAGAAAAACCATTTTCGACAACACTAGATTTGGGTCTGATCGTTTTTACAAAATCTGGAAATTTCGACAGGTCATGGATTATTTTGGGCTAGATATTCAGAAAATATACTTTAAAACGAAACTGTGGTCGCTTGAACGGGTTAAAACGGATTTATAAAAAAGAAGTTACGCTATTTTCAAGTTTAACGACGAAAACTAATATCTGAAAAATGGTAAGCTGTTAAGGGTTATTTTAAGGGCCAAAATGAGTTTTAAACATTGTCTAAATGAGTCGATTTATCAAAAATATATTAGTATATATTAACACGAAACCAAGGATATATAAAACGTAGAAAACGGACTTATAACGACTAAGTTACACGCGTTTTAAATAAGGTTATCGTAACTATTTTATACAAGTATAAACACTTATATATATTTCCTATTAGTCAAAAATTATTGTCGCGAGTGACCATGTTTGGAGTCGTTTTTCACATCGATAGAATACTTTTGAGAAAACGATGTCTTCTAGTAAAAGTGAGTTCACCTAGCCTATTTTCCAAAATGTTCAACCGTTCGTCAAACGGAGTTGTAACGAATAATTTATAGTCACTCAAACTTTTCCGAAAACTAACCTTAAACAATATTTTAGTCCGACTACCCTACTTCATCTATATTTTTCTCCATGATCGAGACCTCTATGATCAAAAGTTAAAAGCTAAGACTTTTAGATAACGTTACAAGCTTTCCAAAACCATTGAGTTTGTTTTCTAACACTCGATATTCACTATTTTATGACTAGGTTTTCGAGGCCATTTAGCCATTTCCATGAGTTGTCAAATTAGATTGTTTTACGACGAAAAACTATAATTTCTTAATAAATCACTAAACGACTAATCGTAGGATATCGTTTCAACGTAAATACTTGTAAAGTATTTTATAACTTGACAAGATGTCATAAACATATATTTCGACGATAAACTTCATTTTTAAAAATGTACAAGTGGTATGGATATCATATGAGTTTGCATGCATAACATGACATCATTACTTATATTAGAATCATATCATTCATAATAGGTCGCGGTTAGAGATTGCGCCTCTCATCAGTGTATCCACTTTTGCCATCATATCATTGTATCAAGTGAGTTTTCATAGCCCCGTTGTACAAGTTTATAATTTATTTCAAACCTACGGGGGAGAATACATTGCACATCATTTTTATTACGATACCAAGTATATCAAATTCATTACATTGCTTAAGTTACCTCATTGCCAATTGAATGTCCCCATTTCATAATCATGAACCGTTAATTCCGGAAGAAGCGAGGGTGAGTGAATAGATCTATTGAGGGTGACTCCTCCATCCGGGTTGGTGTTCCCAACTGGTCAAATGGATGCATTTCATTTAATATCATAATTTGAGTTGTTTGGCAAAACACTCTGTTGGGGCGAACATCATGATCAGTCTAGCTTCGGTGTCATGTGCTTATAGCAATTGTAACATTTTTATGTGGCATAATTGTCATACATGGCCTATACTTGTGGTAGTCGTATAAAACATTTTCATAAACTTTATGAACTCACTCAACCTTTGTGTTGACACTTTTAGCAATGTATTTTCAGGTATCTAAGGCATAAACTCTATGGACTTATCATAGAGTCGCGGTGACGACGCGTCTCACATTGGTTTTATGCACTTTAAAACATCGTTTGGATTGTATCAAACTTACTTCCGTACATGTTGACTTTCATTTGGGACCTATCTTTTGTAAACTCTGAATGTTTTATTATATCAAACGATGTGTTTTCCAAACGGCACTTTAGGTCATTCAATATAAATGTAATTGTGATGCTATGGCAGTCATCCCCCAGGAATTCCATTCCGATGCAAAACAGGTAATTTGGGGGTGTGACATTATTAATCTTGCGGAATCTTATGTGATATTAAGGGGTTGGCCTTACATGCCGTAATGCGTTAAATGCATCCTCGCGTCGAGATTAGCAAATGCAATGGTTTATACTATATTTGATACAAAAGTTTTAAGTTTTAAACGAAAACGTATTCACCCCCCCCCTCTACGTTTTCACAATTGGTATCAGAGCGGGTTGGCTCTAGTTTTTAAAACAAATGGTTTTCAAAACGAGTAAGGTCCTTGTATCAAATTTTTGGTGAAGTCAAGCATAATATGAAAAGTGTTTTGATGATTTTTTTTCTCTTTGAAGTTTTGTTGTTAGATATCTTGTTAATCAAGCTTGAATAAAGGTAAAAATGGGTAATATAACTTCACTAAAAAGTCTACAAAGGTTAAACCTTTTCGTCGGGTCAAAACATGCGTTTTTGTAATTCTGTGTCAGATCCGCGGATCCCTCAGGTTACACTGGACGGATCCCTCAAGCAAGGGATCCGTGGGATCCGTGATACAGAAGACACCTTTTGTCTCAATTTCAAAAATTCATAACTAATTAACCCTAAGTCGTTAGAAGTCGTACACCTATCGTTTTAAAGGTATTTGAGTCTACTTTCATTTAAAAATGATTTCATAAACTGATTCAAAACAAAAATTTACAGAATCATTGATTTATAATAGAAAGTCATTTTTTGGTCATAACTTTTGCACAAACTTTTGATCTAATTGGAGTCGGATGTTTTCATCTTTGAATAACAATGTGTCCTCTTTTGAAATTAAGGTTTTGATCATATTTATAAAAGAAACTAATCAAGCTTGGTATACATTTTTAACACAAAGTGATGAAAAGAAATTTCGTATGCTATGCTAAATGATAAATTATCTTCTTTGCATTACTTGATTATTTGCTTATCTCAAATAGCTTTTGTGCTTGTTTGATTGTATAACATATGTGGTTTCCTTACCTTGCTATTCGTTCTCTTGCTTGTCGAGTTAGTAATTTTCTACTAATCAATGTGTTACTTGAAGGAGTGTTTGGGATAACATCTAGTTGTGTCGAAAATGTTAGTTTTATAAGTTAAAAAAATGTTTAAAACATATAACACACTAAATGGCTTTTTTGATTGAGTTTTTCATGTGTGAAACATAAATATTTTATGTACTTATATGATTTCTTGATTTCATATTTTCTTGTATCGTTTTCTAAAAACAACAAGGATGTACATCGGATCATAACCTACACTTGTGTTGATGATGTACTCTACCGTTTTCCTTTTCATGGTCGCTCTCCAAGCTTCATAGTAGGATTGACAACTTGATTATTTCATCCGATATACTCAAGTAATTATTTTGCAACGCAAATATAATTGTTCATATCCGAAAGTCCAAACTCGAGCTTTCCAACAACATATGTTGAACTAGCTCATCCAACCATCTTTTTGTTCACCATATGGACAAATTTTAATTTTTTTTACACCTTCGTCACCTTAGTTGTTTCAAGTATAATATTAATAAAAATGAAGCAAAGTATCATCATTGTTACTCTTCGATAGGACTTTGTAGGAATTTAATTTTTCCTAACTTGAGAATGAATATTGGAGAACTTATTGCACTAGAAACTCAATTTAACCTAATGGTTGAATTGCTTCCTTGATAGAAGTTGGGTATGTGGAATCGCCCATAAAAATGGTCGTGTTTAGCCGTAATTGAGCACCACTAGTAATAGTCTCATATTCATTCTCTCACTTGAGAAATTTATACTCCTATGTTTTCCTAAAGTAAGTTTACAATGAAAATACTTTGCATTGTCTTAGGATTACTAATCAAACAAGTTGTAAAATTAATTTTTATTTTAGTTAATCACAACCACTTGCCTCATCAAACGATTATCTTGCTTCGATCGAGAAGAGCTACATGACTTCATGGACGAAGCTCATTGTATGCTAATCACCATCCGTAATGATTAGATTGTCCTAAACTAGCACCTAACAACTCTTTTGTCTTGAACACCATCATGTGCTCTTTTATTTCTAGACACATACCTTTCATGTCATTGTTAGTGTAAATGACTTACTAATCTAGACCGTAAATCTGTTTTGGACTTCTTGAATAGTGTTTGTTAAGTTTGCTAAACCTTTGTGTTATTTGTGAGCTCGATCTCATTTGATTTCCTATATATGATCTCTACATGCTCTCCTTGCTTTGCTTAACGTGTATACATGTATGCTTGCTATAGAAACAATTTGTTTCATAATTCGAAACATAGAGCAAAATTCTGCAACTATTCTGTTAAGAAAATATGTCTCAGACGCCGGATCCCTTAGATGTAACTAGACGGATCCCTCAAGTGAAGGATCCGTGAGATCCGGGTGGACAGAAGTTCCCTTTTAGCCTCCTTGCATTAATCCAACATTCTAGACCTTATTGGACTAGTTAAACATGCTACGTTAGGATCACTTAAACTTTCCTTAGGCTCAGTTGATCTTACATTCACTCATGGATGATTTAGGATCACATTCGAAGTATTTTTTGATTTATCATTACTTCAAAACTCACCATATTTCCACTCCAATGTTTATACATTGTTCCTCTCATCTCAAAACACCTAGTTTGATATCTCTCTCAATTTTAGCAAATTGATTTCAGTCATCCTTACCTCAAAATAGGCCAAAAACTAGTTTTTAATTTCTTATGATTTTTTAAGGAATTTTCCAAATCTCTCTTAAGTCATCATCTGATCTCTAGGATCATTTAACACCACTTGACACTCTCAAAATTCTTAGTGTCATCTTTGATCATCCACTGGTGCTCATAAAGCCCCATCTCTTTCAATAAAAGGCAATCATTAGCTACCATCAATCATTTTCTCTTGATAATTTAAGACCATCTTCATGTAAGACACTTGATAGACTGAGTAACTTAGGATATGTAGGTGCTAGGCCTTGCTAGAACCCAATCACCTCTTTTTCACCTCATCTGTTTGCCGGATCCCTAGACTTAAGCTAGCCGGATCCCTCGAGTGAGGGAACCGGTGGAACGGTGGAATAGTAGGAACTTTATCTCTTTAGATAATCATTTCAAATTTCCTTTTTCCCACACAAGCACTTGTTCAACACTTAGGATTATATGTTTCCTATATGTTTATAAATGAGTTGCATTTATATGAGTCTTTACGTGTACTTTCTTTTTGTTTCATGATTTTATGTGAACAATTTATCCATTTGTATAAATGTTTTCCTTTTGTACTAACCTTTTTGGATTCTTGTAGGTTGACAATGGTCGACTTCATCATCAAGTCAAGTTGTGCCCATTCGCACATTTCTTTTTAATCTTGCATCATCCTAACCATCTTACTCCACTTTTATCACTACTCATAAAGTCATCATATCTACCACCTCTATTGAGTCATCAACCAAATCAAAGATTAACCTTGATACCTTTCATCACCTCTACCACAACTTCCATACCTCTAAGTCATAATGATTATTTCTATCATTATCACCGTGTCCAAGGTCTAGTTCATGAACTACGTGATGAAGTATGTCTCATGTTCTACCACATTCTATTTGTGTCAACCACATCCTACAAGTGTCTCACTACCACTACAATTCATGGTCGCTCAACCATCCTTCACAAACATCTATGTTGTCAATAGCCAAGTGAATTTCGTAATGAAATGCGTCTCATCCCTAAGCACATTTTTCTCTTGCCTTGAACAAACCTTACAACCTCTAAACCAACCATGATGATGCAAGTAGTAGGATTATTCTCTTTTTGACACTAATCCTTTCTTTGTAGGTTCATATATATACACTTTGATGTGTATGGGATTCTCGTCTATTTATGGATGAATTTTACACTAATTATTTTTTGTAGGTTCTTCTTGACGCCCTCGAGCTAGGGGGAGCTTCCGTCGAGCATTTATAAAGTGCATCATATGACTTACTCGTCCAAGGACGAATATAATTTTGCACTAACTTTTTGTTTTGTAGATTTTCAAAACACACTAGGAGAACTTGACGCTCTCAATAAAGGGGAGTTTTTCGTCAAAGCAAAAACATTGCAAATTTTGCAATAATTTCGTCTTAGCCTTCCTAAAATACTTGACGCCCTTAACAAGGGGGAGCATGCACACATTCATTCTTCAAAATTCCTTTATGTTTCAACAAAAGGGAGATTTTTTTCTCATCATATATTTTTCCTTTTTCTTTTCTTCTTAACACTAACCTTGATGTAGGTTAAGCCTCAAAATTTGATCCATTGAGCCGTTGGCAATAATGGTTATAATTCAAAGGATCTTTCTAATTTTTTGTATGTGATTCTCTAGGTTCCTCTTAAAGGCGAGATCACCACCTTTTGAAGACGTGCAAGCTCAAGGTCATGAGTTGCCAAGCTTCGTCATTAGTGTTTCGTGTTGAAGGTATTGGCGTGGTGTGCCAATTAGAGCAATAAGGTGTTTTTATTTTAACTTCACTAGAGATGATGCACACTCGCAATTCTTGGGAGAAATTAAGTTTAAAGGACACACCCTTTTTGTTTCGACAAAAGGGGGAGAAGAGTGTAAACGAAGAAGGTAATGTATAGGAAGTACGAACACAAGTAACTTTGACATTTTACCTATCTATTACGTTTAC
Organism: Chrysanthemum makinoi; assembly: GCA_910596185.1. NCBI lineage: Eukaryota > Viridiplantae > Streptophyta > Magnoliopsida > Asterales > Asteraceae > Chrysanthemum > Chrysanthemum makinoi. The sequence continues at coordinate 521,840 of OU343219.1, forward strand.
ATATATTTTGTCATCATCAAAAAGGGAGAGATTGTTAGTGCAAATATTACAATATTTAATCTATACATTCTCATTTATTTTGTTGATGACAAACATGTAACTCGTAATACATAAAGTAAAATGTATAAGTTACTTGTAATTATATTTTGTCTCAACATCTCTCGACGACTCAAGTCCTTGTATGCTACAACACAGGTTCGTACATGTTTGTTATGTTGCATTATGATCAAACCCCTAACAAACCATTAAACATGTTTAGTTAAATAGTTTATAAAACACTTAAGTAAACATAAGTAAATGTGTTGGGTAAAACCCATGACCCAAGACCCATACCCATTTGACTAGATGCATTGCATCTATTAGATACATTGTATCTAATGAAATACCCATTGACCAACCCATAACCCATGACCCATGACCCAAAACCCAAGGGAAAAAGGGAGCGTCCTACGGATCCCTGGAATTACAAGGGCCGGATCCCTCCAGGAGGGATCCGTGGGGCAGAACATGGCTTTGGCCTTTTTGCCTATAAATAGCAAGCCACTTCTTACCATTTCTTTACACCTTCACACATAGTTTCTCTCCACCATTTCTAGGATATTTAGATCATTAGGAAACATGTAAACCACCCTCATCTCATAAGATCATAATGCTTCTAACTCTCATTTGTTGTAAGCATACTCCCGAAGTGATCCTCCAATCAAGCTTAGAGATCTTGCTTCCTTACCTACTAAAGTGATCACCCATTACAAGATACAAGCACATGAAGATCTTCTACAACATAACGGGTGTCATAGATGTGTCAAAGGAATTAGTAAAGAATGCTAAAAGAGTCAAGATGAAGGCATTAGTGAAGGGTGCCGAGTAGTCTAACCAAGGGCATTAGCGAAAGGTGCCTAAGGTGTACATTCGATATGGTGTGTTTCGATGTACAAGATAGAGTAGTATTGGATCCAAGGATATTGATATCCTTGATGGTGTTGTAATAAGGAGTTGGTCTCCTTAGGGGTATAGGTGTTGTGTAGTGTTGGGTAGTAGTTCCTCCCTTGTAATGGAACTCGGTACTTAGCCTAGTACCGGATAAAGGGTAGGCGACGTTGTGGCAGGTGTGGTTCACCTTGGTGTGAAAGAACCCGGTGGTTAGCCTAGTACCGGAAAAAGAGTAGGCGACGTTGTGAAGGCTTCTCCGCCATAAGGAGTTGGTGTCGTGTAGTGTTTACGAACTCTCGAGTAGGTGACTCGGGGAATGGAGTAGGGCAAGGAAGGTGTCCTTGTAGCCGAACCACTATAAATCCTCGTGTTGGTTTTGTCTATCCTTTTACTTATCGCTTTACTCTTATTCTTCCATTACATTGTTTATTTTCTATGTGGTTGATGTCTATGTTTGTGATACATACTTGGTCTTTCATATAGTCATAAACTATATTTAAGACTTTACATATTATGACACGCTTGATCAAGAAAAAGCAACCGGACTAATAATGGTGAAACTTGATTTATAATGAACCATTAATCTTGTGGAATCTTATGTGATATTAAGGGGTTGGCCTTACATGCCGTAATGCGTTAAATGCATCCTCACATCGAGATTAGAAAATGCAATGGTTTATACTATATTTGATACAAAAGTTTTAAGTTTTAAACGAAAACGTATTCACCCCCCCCCCCTCTACGTTTTCATAGACCTTTTTAGCATGTTTTCTCAGGTAATTGATGATGAAATTGTTGGATGTTTGAATTGTTGGAGGCTTGGCAAGCGGCATGGTTTAAGGATCAATTTGACTTTGATATATCATTTGGGACCTATCTTATGTTTTTCTTTTGGGTGTTATTCCCGTACTTTTGAATAAATGTAGACCTCAAATGTTGGATTTGAAATGTTTTATTTAAAACGGATGATGTATTTTCGTTTTCTTATGCTTGTGTTGTATACCAATTTCATAGCACCAATGCTTGTTTTGTCTTCCGTTGAACCAAATTTTAGGGGTGTTACACATAACATGTTAAACGGATGAGTCGATTTGTTATGGATATGCATAACATGTTAAACGGATGAGTCGAGTTGTTATGGATATGCATAACATGTTAAACAGATGAGTCGAGTTGTTATGGATATGCATAACATGTTAAACGGATGAGTCGAATTGTTATGGATATGCATAACATGTTAAACGGATGAGTCGAGTTGTTATGGATATGAATAACATGTTAAACGGATGAGTTGAGTTGTTATGGATATGCATAGCATGTTAAACGGATGAGTCGAGTTGTTATGGGAAGCAATGTTTTGAAAGGCTCAAGGCGCACTAAGGCGCAAACGGGACTAAAGAGCCTCGAGGTGAGGCGCATACCAAGGCGCGGGATTCAAGAATACGAGGCGCACTAAATGCATTAAGTTTTTTTATAAAATATGTGACCATTTATGTAGCTTAAATAACACAAAATAACATTAAATACTTAATACATGACACATATAGCCATTATAAAGATTAAAATGGATCAGTTGTCACTTCTCAAACGGATCAACTCTTTGGCTCGATGAACTACATATAGATTAAAATCCATATCAGATTAAATATGCTTGTGTCCTACACTTGCAGACTTACATCTAACAAAGCTCACAATTTAGCCCAAAATATCAAGCAAGCAACATACTAATATTCAAGGCATAATGCCACATTTTCATGATAATATGTCATAAAAAAAATACTTAATGAAACAAAGTAACTTGTTAAAAAATAACAATCAATAAAATAAACATAAAATCAGTTCAATATTACAAATCATACAAATACTCACCTTATGATGTGATGCTTGAAGATAAAATAAACTTATGACGTTATTTACAAATCGATAAAATAAAAAATAAATAAAAATCAGTTCAAGATATAAACTTATGACGTGAGAGAGATTACATATTTGTAAAATGATCAGTATCTATAGTTACCCACTTGATTGTGTGTTTTAGTTCTTTTCCAAATTAGGGTTATTAGATATAACTTAAAAGGCTCATGCATATAACTTATAAGGCACATGTATCTTATCTTAATATTTAGAAAAAGCCCCAAAACCTGTTACATCTCCGAGGCGCAAAAAGCCCCATGGCGCAAAGGCGCAAAAAGCCCCAAGGCGCTGCGCTTTTTATGGGATTCATTCATTTCGTGAGCCTTGATCTGAAAAAATCCCTAGAGCTTGAGCCTTGAGCCGAGGCGCGCCTTAGGCGCGCTTTTTAAAACTATGATGGGAAGCATTGGGAATGTTTTGAGAGTGTTAAGATTGCTAAGATCACAAATGCTATAATCCATGTATACTTTTTACTTACTGATTTTTGTATTTATTTATAAAAAAAGTAAATTTCATAAATATTTATTATTTATTACTTCATGGCAAAATGGCTTTAGTATAAAAAAACAAGGATTTAGACTTTACTTGTGGGTCTGAGAACGACATTAAGAGCAGATAAATCCACTCAACTTCCCACCAAAATTTTGGCGCCAAATTTCCCACCAAAAGCTTTATTTTTTACCATATATAACAATTAGCAGATCTGCTCTTCTCCTCAAAAACATATTATATATTCTCTTATCCTCACGACTACAAACATACACGTTGTTATCATGAAGATGGCGGAATTTGAAGCTTTTGCTTGTCCTTGTGGACGGGGAAACGTAGTTCTGCGAGAATCGTATCGACATCGCACTTGTGGTAAGCTATATTATGCGTGTCCTTCATCAAAGGTGAAAAATTACATACCTTTTTTGTGTATTATACAAATAATTTGGTTAGTTGTTAAAAATAGTTGTTTTTACTCTTTAACAGCCTGGGTAAGAGGATTATGAATGTGATTTTTTTTATGGAAGGAGAAACGACTCCGTTTAATGACCGATTCTCTTGGAGCTTCAACGCCTCCAACTCATTCTGCAGGACCATCAAGAACTCCAACTTACTCTCCAGGACCTTCAACATTGAGTCACAAGTTAATGGTACTCGATAAAATACTAGAAATGTATAGGCATCCTCAGAACCACACAGTTCAATTAGTTGCCCTATTTCACGACCTTTATAAGATAATGGTACTCGATAAAATACTAGAAATGTATAGGCATCCTCATAACATGGACAATCATAGTTTGGAGTATTTCGTATGCTTTAATGTTTAAACTTTTATCAATCTGTAATGTAATTCGTACGCTTTAATGTTTGAACTTTTATCGATCTGTAATGTAATTCCGCATGCTTTAATGTTGGACGTTTATCGATTTGTAATGTAATTTCGTACGCTTTATTTAATGTCTAAACTTTTATCGATTAATTTGTAACGACATAATTCGTACGCTTTTATATTTGAACATTTATCGATTTGCAAACAGACTCAATCATCTGCTTGTAATGTAATTCGATTTGTAATGTAATCCGCTTTGTAATGTAATTCGTATGTATTTTACACTTGGTATTTGACATTAATCATCTTCTTGTTAAATCCATATCCAAACACCCCTTTAAAGACTGGAAATGAATGAAAAATATCACAATTAACAAACACGAAGGCAAACCTTTTATTTAAAACACACAAGAGTTCTCAAACACATATCTTTCATACAAACTCAAACGAAATAACTTGACAAGCAAACAAAACAACTCAAACGAAACAACTCGATAAGCAAACGAAACAACTCGAATGACACAACTTAACACACGACAAAGACCATACAAAAGAGTGGTAGGTTCCATAAACCGTTTGAGCACTCCTCTTCCGGCGTGTAACCAACCATTGTTATGTGTGTTTTGTGAGAATTGACGATTGGGTTATGTGTGTTTTGTCGAATTGAGGATGATCGGTTAGGTTATATATAAGTAAAAATTTGGCGGGATAAAATTGCAATGTGGCGAGATAAATTGGTGGCAACACTTTCGGCGGGGACATGTCCCCGCCAAAAGTTTTTATTTTGGCGGGATAAAGTAAATGTTTGGAGGGAAATTTTTTAACGAGTACTACTCTGTCCCTGCCAAAAGTTTTATTTTTTATTTTTGGCGGGATAAAGTAAATGTTTGGAGGAAAATCTTTTAACGAGTACTACTCTTTTGGCGGGGAAATGTTCGCGCCAAAAGTCGGCGGGAAAAAAAGCGAGAACAATGAGCAGGTTATAACTTTGGTCAAACTTTGGTCTATATCAACTGGACTTTTGGCGGGGACATGTTCCCGCCAAAAGGTTGCGTTGATTTTTTCCTAAACGGTCAGCCATTTGGTATGCAAGTTTTTGGTCGTTTAGCTACTTTTGGCGAGGACAAGGGCGTCCCCGAAAAAAGGTTGGTCTCCCGTTCTTCTTAGTGAAACTCTATCACAAGTTATTGTTTGGTTAAGTGGTTGAGGTGCTAGTTTGTTAAGTTTGAGACCCCCATGTTTGAATCTTGTAGGTGCCAGATTTTTAAATTTAATTCCGAAATTTTTATGTCATGCTTAGCCTATTATATAGTGTAGGATTAGATTGTCTCACATCTACTCTTACATGCAAAAATTTTTAATACTACGTCATTTTAACAATTACTCTATAAGTTATGTCTCTTTGTAATAATACTGGTTCGTGATTTTATAATAACATCGTTAAAGTCGGGTCCGCTTTAATATATATTTTGTCTACATCATATTATTAGGTGTTTTTTAGAGGTGCGAACGGTCTAATTTTGGCAACTTCGTAAAAGATTTGGGTACATTTAGCCTCATTCTTTTTTGAAATTGGCACATATAGTCAATTGAAAACTTAAATAGGCACTAACGGGTACATATTTTTTTCTCAATTGGAGAAATTTACGATCGTTTTTAAAGAAAAAATTATACATATGATAGACTTAAGATTTTAAATATAAATAAGATATTACGTTTAAAGAATTTATTCCGGCGTTTTAAATATTTTATAAAGCAATTTGTATAACATGTGCCCGTTTGGCCCGTGCCCGTTTAAGCCCGTGCCCATTCTAGCCCGTGCCCGTTTTAGCCTGTGCTCGTGCCCGCCCGGCCTGTCCGTTTTGCCACCAATGGTGTTTTCTATTAACTAACTAATTAGTTCTAGAGTTAGCAATAATTTGATTATTTTTTTGATAAAGAGTTATACCTGGTGAAAATGATTTGATTCTATTCACAAATCACAATTAAAAGGGTTTCACTACTTATAAATTAGTTTCACTAAGAGCCTTCGGTACCATGCCCTCTTCATTGCGTTATTCCTACGTGGCAAGGGCTTAACGCGAGTTATGATCCATGTTATGATACCGAGCTTTCAAGTTAAGGGCAAGCGTTGTTACCACAATAACACCACGTTAAGGTGCATTGCTAATTAAAAAAAAAATACATAAAACCCCTCAAACGTCTATATATTTGAATTTCCAAAATAAAAGGTTACACTTTTGGCCCATGTCGTTACACAATGGCTATATGCATTAAAAACCAAAAAAATAAAAATAAGAATTTAAACCTTTAATAAACCAATATAAATAACCAACTAATACATAACTTTTTTCACACTTCCACAACTCAAACTCATATACATATACTTCCTTTCTAACAAAAAAAAAAAAACTTGTCCATTCACAATGGATCCAAATCAAATTGCTCAAGAAGATAAAAGCTGGTCTGATGTAGATGACGAGACTGACTTTTACATTATGATGGGCGCGTACGAGTATCAGCAACATTTAGAACAAGAAGCAGCTCGACCTCGTGTGAGCCGTAACCATATCTACCGTGAGCGTAAGATTGCCGAAGAACGTTTGAGGAACGACTACTTCATTCAAGGTTGTAAGTATTCGAACGCGAATTTTCGAAGAAGATTTCGTATGAGCCAGAAACTATTTCTAAAAATAGTCAAAGGTATTGAATCTTATACTTCTGATCCTCTTCCAAGTCATTTTGCATTCTTTAGCTAAGCACCCGATGCTACAGGTCGAATGAGTATAAGTGTTCTTATGAGGACTTGGCATACGACACCGTACCCGATGCGCTTGATGAATATCTGCAAATGGGTGGGCATACTACTCGTGATTGTCTTGATAATTTTAACAAGTGTGTTATAGAACTGTTTATGCCGGAGTATTTAAGAAAACCAATATTTGCCGACATTCAAAGTATTTATGAAAGACATGAGCGGTGGCATGGTTTTTCGGGAATGCTTAGTAGCATTGACTGCATGCATTAGGAGTGGAGAAATTTTTCAGTGGATTGGCAAGGGAAATATAGTAGGGGTGATAAAAAATACCCAAAAATTATGCTTGAAGCTGTTGCTTCGCAAGATTTATGGATTTGGCATTCATTTTTTGGGGTGGCGGGGGCGAATAACGATCTTAATGTTTTAGATAACTCTCCGTTATTCGACGACATTCTTAATGACGTCGCCCCTGAAGCACCATATATGGTAAATGGAACCATGTATGAAAAGGGATATTACTTAGCTGACGGAATTTACCTACAGTGGGCAACTTTCGTCAAATCATTCACGGCAACAACTGACGATAAACATAGTTATTTTAAAAGAAAACAAGAAAGTCCACGAAAGGATATCGAACGTGCTTTTGGTGTGCTCCAAGGACGTTGGGGTATACTACAACAACCGACACGTCAATACGAAGTTACCAGGATAAGTAGAATCATGTATTCTTCCATTATTTTGCATAACATGATTTTAAAAGATTAAAAATTTGTACTACGTGAGTATGACGAAATGTGGGTGAATCCGGTACCACATATGAGGTAGGAAAGGTGGGTAGATGCGATGTCCATCGTCGAAAGGCAAAAGAAATACGTGACAGACAAACGCATGCTAGTCTCCAACAAGACCTTATGAAACATGTTTGGCAAAAACGTCTTGACCGACAACAACAAGAGCAAGAAGATTCCGAAGACGATGAATAAGTATTTGTAATTTGTATGTTTTCCGTATGTTTTTATATTTTGTATGTTTTTAAATTCCGTATGTTTGTAATAGACTTTAATGAATGAATTATTATTTATGAGGTAATGTTCTTAATGAAAATATTAGTTAAAGGGTTGAACTTGTAAATTTTATTTTTTAAAGAAAAGTAGAACCCAAAATGTTGAGTTACGGTTGAGTTATGATAAAAAGTAGAGGTGGCAAAACGGGCGGGCCGGGCGGGCACGGGCTACGGGTCAAACGGGCTATGGGCCAAACGGGCGCGGGCTAAAAGGGCGCGGGCTAAACGGGCGCGGGCCAAACGGGCTCATGTTATACGAATCGCTTTTAAAAAGACCCAAAATGACGAAATAAATTCATCGAACGTAACACCTCATTTATATTTAAAAAATTAAATTTAAGTTTTTCTTTAATAACAATCTAATGTTCGAGAAAAACATGTGTCTATTATGCCCATTTAACTTCTAAATGGGCAATACATGCCCATTTCAAAAAAAGGAGGGGGTCTAAACGTGCCCAAATCTTTTAAAAGTTTGCCCATTTAGCCAATTCTTTTGATTTTGGGCACAAATTGCCATCTCTAATAAAAAGTATTTTTTGTGAGTTAAGGTTAAAATGTGAAAGCTGATATGGCGCTAAGTTATACAATAACTTGAGTTATGACGTAACTTGAGCTATGTTTTTTGAAATAAACGTAACTTGAGTTATGACCAACTAATGTTAAGTTAGTCCACAACTGAAAAATTGAAAGCCCACAACCGTAACCCTAACTTTAAATAGTTTCACTCTCTTTCCTCAGTCTCTAACCCTAAAACTTGATGCGCCGCTTCTTCTTCTTCTGCCTCGTAATAAATTGATATTTAAGAAAAAAAAAAAAAAATTTTCTTAAACGCACCCCGTTGGATCTCTACAAGAAACAATACTTCAGCAACAAAGAGGAAGTAGAACCTCTGATAATGATTTTATCGCAAAAGGGCATTCTGTATTGCGTGAACGTGGAAACAAAGAAGATTAAATGGCGTCATAACACCAACAAAGATTCATTCCAGGCTTTTCAGTATCCGGAAGTTGAAAGGTTTGTTAGTATCGAAGAGGATGGTGAAGATTTCTTGTATTTATGCTCTTCTTCCGAACATAAAGAGGTATTTTTTTTTTCTCTTTCTATATTTATAGTTCATTACCTGTTTCACAAAACAACCAATTTGCTGAAAACTTTTCAATGAGAAAAAGGGTATTTAAACTAGTTAACATACTCTAGTAATTATAGCGTTAATTTGATTTACAAATTTACCTTTCTGTTTTCAGCCGATATGTTGGATTACTGATGAGGATGTAGCCAGTAAGATTGTAAATATATTCGATGAAGAACCTGAAATCATCTTGGGGGCAACGGTAAGGTTTTCTATCTGACAGATTCAGGGATTGAAACCGAGGAAAGTGATACAAACACTTTTAAGATCACTAGAAAAGAGTTTTGTTTTGCTATTCCTAAGCTTTGGTGTGTTCGATTTTCGAACATCGAAGTGTATTTACCTTGTGCTGGAGAAAACTTAACTGATAGCGAGCGTAGAATATGCACAGTGCATTACGCACGCACTCCCGAGAAACTAATTGAACTGTTGAGGGATTATGGTATATATGATCTAATTGATGATGGAATCCTTGCAAAGACGATGAACGACGCCAGAAAAATTCAAGTTTCTTATCCTGAAAAAGCAAGAAAAGAAGTGGAAGGAGACAGAGACGGAGCCAGGATTGGGCGTTAGGGGGGGTCGGGTTGTTATTTTGTTTTAAAACAATAACTATACTATTACGTGTAGTGCTATGAAATTACAAAGTCTTGCATTTTCTATTGCATGTGTTTGTGGTTGTAAATGTGATTGCTGTTAAATTGCTTAAAAGAAGAATCTATCATTTTTTTCTTGTCCATGAGTCAACATAAGTAACGTAACTCCACTAAATTTTATATGAACTTACAAATTTTAATTCATGTAACTTATTGCTATTGCTATGTTGAAACATATAAAAAGCAATTATTTTCTAATAGCTTATTGCTATGTTGTTTTTATATAGTTTTTGTGATGTTGGTTCCAATTTCCGATTTTCGAACATGTAAATTTCAATTAAATAGCATAAACTATCCATAAAATAGTTGGTGTATACTGCTATAAAATTTAGTACCGAACAAAAACAGGTGAAAGTAAAACAAATACATGGTTATGTGAGGACTACATAGTAGAAGACAACATAAAATAAAGAATAGGGTAGCAATTGAAGATTTCACGTGTCTTTTTTAGCCTACTATTTTTTTACCACTGGCTAATAAAGGGGGTCAGAAGCTAAACACCAAGTATATTAATGAGTCTTGGCCTGAGTTTGTTTTAGGATATTGGGCTATTGGGGGAGGCCAAGCACCCTCTAGCCCCCCCTCTCCCTCCATCTCTGAAAGGAGATATTATATCATATTTTGAAGGAAATATTGGAGAAATCAAAGTCTTCATAAAAAGGACACCGAATAAAAATGAGTATATGAAGGTGAAAGAGGTTTACACAAAGTTAAGTCACGTTGAGTGCGTTGTTAAACTGTTTGGGGAAGAGAGTGATAGAAAGTTTAACTATTTTGCGTTTCAAAAATTTGAATTGAATTTGGCCACTTTTATTAGAAGGGAACAGTTTCCTCTTGAGGAGGAAAATTTTGAATCCTATGACATAGGGGTATTAAGGTATGCTAAATATTTTTTTATTTTATTTTTTATATATCATCTTTATATTCTTTTGATATTCTGCCTTTTATTTTTGTCAAGGGTCATTGTTAGAGCTCTAATGGAGCTGCATGCAAATTTCACATTTCATTGCAATCTTACTCCAGAAAGTATCCTGATTAAACAAACGGCAGATGCCACTGTTGTCGTGAAGTTTTGTGGTTTGTTAACGAGCAAAAGTTACACGAAAGATGAATGTAAGATTAAATTGATTATCAGATTGCAATTTGCGTTCGTAATGCGTCTTTCTTATTTTGTTAACTTTTTTCATTTACTTGTAACAGTTGAGCGGGATGAAGAAACAAAAGAGCGCCTTGATGTAGAAAAGCAAAATCTGGGTAAAATCATGTGGTATTATCTTTCGTCTGGAAAATACCGTTTTGTGAAGTCTCATTATCAACCTGGTTTTATAAGTGCTAGTTCTCAATCTAAAAAGGTTGGTTTAAAATGTCCTATCACAGCAGATGTGATCCAAAAGCTTTTGTATCGTAATTCCAGGTATGACCCTTCTAAAACTGTAACGTTCTCTAATATAAAAGACTTTGTATGCGGATTAAAACATGAGCTGTTTTATATATGGTCCTTTATCCGTATGGTTATATTAAGTTCGTGGGCCAAGGAATGTTTTTAGATTCTAGTATGTTGTGTGGCATTCATATTGGCTGTGATCTGTCATTTAGGTACAGGTCTTGTGTTTAGGTTGTTTGGCATCCACAGTGTACTTTTTTGCGTAGTAGGGTCTTTGGCATTACACCAGTGGGTGGGTGGTTCTGGTGTTTAGCAGTGGGTGGTTCTGGTGTTTAGCATTGCACCAGTGAGTGATTTTTTGTTTGGGTCCCATCCTCTTGTAATTGGCTTGATTATGGGGGTGGGATAACGAGTCTGACTAGCACTAGACATAAGACTGGTTAGAGTCCTCTGATTATTTATTTGGTTAGGACCGGAACCAATTATGGAATCAAGACCCAACAGGTTCGAGCACGAAAGGGCACGGGCTATACGAAATTCTTGATATCCGTAAATTTATTGTTAAAAAAGACATAATAAACTAAAATACATTATTCATTGAAAAATTTTATTTCAGGGTACCCGCCGCTGCAACGCGCGGGTACCCTGCTAGTTAGTTGTAATAAAGTTAATCATTTCAAGTGGTTGACGAATTCCGACTCTAAATAACTAACCGATAAAACAACTAATAAGAAGTGAAAGAAAACAGGCGTCTTGTGAAATCAGATTGCAAAGAGATATATACTCCTTTATAAATGGTTTAATACATTCTAAATAAAGAAGTCTTAAAATTTTTAAGACAAAAAACGTTTATATAAGAAGAAAGTTACTTTGCCAAGCATTAAAATTCCATCATACATATAGTTATAAGTTACATCTAAAATTTTGAGTGTCTTTATATCTGTATCTGTAACAGTCATACAATATTCTAACAATCCATTTAAACCAGTACAATATTGTAACAACCCATTTAAACCATTCTTGTAACAACCCAAACCTATTTGATATAAAAGACTCAACAGAAACATACTCAACACAAAAACACACATTCGAACCCGACAAAGCAATCTCACAACTGCACCTTCATACGCTAAAACTATGTTAACCGACAAAGCAATCTCATCTCGACACAACAATTCTCTCTTTAAAAACACACAGCCCTACATTCAAACTATCGGGTACCCGCCGCCGAATTACGCGGGTACCCTTCTAGTCATATTAAGTTAGAGAAAGTAATTCGTTTTAGCATTGGACAAATAAGTTTGTTGCAGCAGCAGCTACAAGGTGGTGAGCATTGGTCCAAACGACCCGGGGAGAAAACGACCCGACCCGAGAACCGATTTCATAAAAAATGAACCGAAACCGAACCGAATCGGTTTGGTTCGGTTAGGTTTTGTGTCGGTTTGGTCAGTTCAGTCCGGATTACATGCTTTATGTGTGTGTTTGGTCAGTTTTGGGTCGAACTTAATCAACCGACCAAAACCGATAACCGGTAATACATAGAACTGAAACAAACCAAAAATGATTGGTTCGGTTCAATTCGGTTCGGTTCGGCTCGGTTTTGTGCTCAACCCTAGCTACAAGTATGAAACTGAAACATATGATCGAAAAGAATTAGTTTTTCAAACATTACACACTTATTATTATGACTTAATATTCTCTAATCCAATATTCAGTTTTAAAATGCAAAGTCAAACACTCAATATACGTAAGTTGCCCATATGGCATACATCTATACTATTTATAAAACAAAAATGATCAAAGTGAAAACTGAAAGGTCAAGAAAGCAAAATGTTGAAAAAATCAAAAAGGAAATGTTGAAACTAAAAAAAATGTTGAAAACATATGTTTTAAAAGGAAACTATTAATACACATCGAAAATCGGGTTGACCCGGTATGCTTCAAAACCGGTGGGTTGACCAGGATTAATTTGACCTGTTTTTTCAACCCAACCCGTTGGGTTGACCCGTTTTTCGACCGGAACGGTTCAACCGGGTTTCAAAACATTATGTTTAATCCCCAAATCCTCAAACTTTTATTATTTTTCGTTTATAACTCATAAACCTTTTTTTATTACTAATACTATCTGCCGCTATAAAATCCCGTTGCTATGCACGGGTACTCGTCAAATATTGTAAATACGTCTTAAAGCAAAACCAAAGGGTTACTCTAACTCACAAGTTCATACTCAAAGGTACCTGTGCAGTGCGGCGGCGGGTACCCTTTAACTAAATTTTGTGGCGAGCAAATTGTAACACCCCCAAAATACCGTAGCGGAAGATTGTGTCACTAGGGTGCTACTTCATAATACAAAGTACAAGTTATAGAAAACGACCTCTAAATGAGACGTTTTGAAAAGTTACCATTCGATTAATAGAATCAGAGTTACAAACAATGAGGTCCCAAAGTATAAAACATAAATGTTAACAAAATGTTTCGAATGGTAAATACGAGTGTATAAAGTCTTCAAAACATGTCGTGCGACTCTAAGTTCCATGCAGCAGCTATCGCCTTATTGACCTGAGATAAACATGCTAAAGTGTCAACACAATGGTTGGTGAGTCCATAGAGTTTTGTTAAACATGTAAAGCTTTTAAATAATGTTTACACAACAAAGGCATTGTAAATCCACTCAGTTCCAAGTTTCGCCCATACAAAACTTGCAACCTGTGTGTTCACAACCCACTGCCAAAATATAGTTTGCACAATACACCGGATTATATTCACCCAAGGTCATGAATCTGGTACACAAGGGCGGGGGCATCTTCCCAAATAGTACTATATTACTCCCAAGGTCATGAATCTGGCACACATGGGCGGGGGCATATACCCGACTTATAGTACTATCAATATCTCTCCGACAGTATAGAGTATTGTGTACGTATGTAAATAAAAATCATGTATTTAAATTAAGCGAGTAAAGTATTTCCAAGAATGTGTAACGAAATCATGTATAACGCAATCAAGTATAATGTAATCATGTATAAATGCAATCAAGTATACTGCAATCAAATGCAATCAAGTATAAATGTTTTGAGTATTTGTAAAAGTAAAAGCAAGTAGTTGAGCATGTATCTCCCCCAAAGAGTTTATAAAGTAATTAAACGAGTAAAAGTAGGGCTACGAACTCACCTTAATAAAGGTGATATCAAATGTTTAATGAATCGATGGATAAGCCGAGAAACCTCTACGCGCAACCTAGAATATGATGTCGTGTCTTAGGTTCTAAAATAAAGATGTGAATGTATAAAATTTGCCTTATATGGCTATTACATCAATTATGCTTGGATACTTAACATTTGTGAAGTCGTATAAGTGTTTACGTTTCGTTTATTTAAGTTTTTCCCGTCTAAATCTACCCGTTACTTTTAAACCGTAAATGATCACTACTCGGTTTTTATGTCCTCGGAAAGGTAATCGAATGTACTAAACAGATTAGTGGGTCCTACTGCCCCAGAATTTATTTAAATAATGTGAAATTACCAATTTACCCTTGGATGTACTAGTTATTTCAATCAGCAGCAAACTGTCTCACGGTTTTGGTCATAAGTCGAGTTCTACAACTCCGTTTAACGCACGGCTAGCGGCCACGTTCAAGTTAGGGTGTTAGCTAAAACTCTTTTTCTTTGACCAACAAGGGGTTATATGCAATTTTTATGATTTTTAGCCGTTTTAAATCTGTTACTCAGTTTTGGACACGTTTTGCAGTTTTGGCTCTAGTTTATTCATCGGGATGAGTTACGGCGTGAGTTACCTGGAAAAATGACCACAAGACATCGATCTATAACCCTATGTTTTTACCTAAGTTTCTCAGACCACGGATATTTCCCAGTAGTTCCATTTATACCCCCCTGTCGAGTTTCTGTTTTGCAATATAAGTCCTTACGATGTTTCTAGTGTTTTAGTCCGATTATCCAAGCGTAATCAAGTATAATAAGCATATAGAACACATTAAATACATGTAATAATAATATTTACAGAAATCAAAGGTAAATATAGGAGTTTGCTTACAATCCTTGTGCTGAAATTTAACTAGAACCATGAATCAAGATCACTAAACCTATGTTCGTAACACAAAACCCTAGCTTCCAAATCTTTTCACCACATTGCAAACCCTTTATAAACACTTTCTAATCTTTGTAAAAACCTCCTAACCTCAGCCCCTAACACTCTTGAGTAGCTCCTAATCCAACCATGGAATCATTAAATAAACTTAAGATTCATGTAGAGATTACTAAGGGCTTTAACTTTGTAGTATAACTTGTTGATTGAATTCAAAAGATGAATGATGTATGGTGATGGTGGTGTTTGACAATGGAGAGGGAAAGGAAGAGATGAGATGAGTTTTCTAGTAAATGAATGTGTTTATATAGGACTTTAGGATGGTAACTTAGCTGTTAAGTTTACTTAAACATGTATAAGTCTTCCTTTGTAAGTTTTCTAGCCTTATCTTGATGACACATACAAATAAAATGCCCCATGTGGCTAAGAATTTCGTTCAATGCCTATCTTGGATGACTAGATGGATAAACTTTGGTCTTATCTAGTTTACTGAGTGAGTTTTGGTCCCGTTAATCGCTAACTGTAAGTCGTTAAGTCACGAAACTTAAAACCGGGTATCCTAAAAATACGAATCTTATGAATATGTTAAAACTTATCAATACACTCTATAAAATCATATTAGATGAGTGATACGTTCTATCGGGTTGCTTAAACGCTGCTAAAACTGGAAACGTAACTTAAAACGCGTAAAATGCAGAACTGGAAAACGTAAAATTTCAAAACTTATGAAAATGTCACGGAAGTTGAAAAACTTATATTTCTCTTATTTGTAATGTTTATGGACATATCGGGATGCCTAAATGTTGTTTAAACCTAAACGTAAATCTCAGACACGGTTTCGTGAAATTTGCAAAAATGACCCGACGAGTGTCAAATTCTTGGGTTATCATTAAAATAGGTTAACTTACGAGAATGTGAAATAAAAATTTTCGTGATGAATAGTAAAAGTGAATAGTAAAATTTTAAAAATAAATAGTAACTTGAAAATGCGAATTGTTACACAAATGCTTTTCATTTATATATTTTTTCTAAGTATTTTAATTTCCGGTGGTTTAATTTATTACAATTTTTTTACAATAAATGTACGGATGTCAAGAATTTCTTTTCGCATATTTTAACTCTTTAACCATTAACAATATTTTTTATTATACAATTGTAATAATAAATATTTTAGTAACAGTTTTTCGTTGTTCAAAATGACTACATGATTTATATAAATTCTAAATTTTTTGGAGACTAATATGTTTCGATTGTACCTTTTTTTAACAATAAGATTACGGATAACGAGAAACGATTTCGTAAAGCTTTTTAATCATTAAGGAAGAAGTATCACTTTTCTTCGACCGACTAACATAAAATATGTCGATTTATCTAATAGTATCATGATGCTTGAACATTATGACCATCATAGGAAGATGTGAAAATACAACTCGTAATTAATACAAGATAGTTGATTGTTGTAAAACATTGATGAGTTTGCCATCTCAAATTCAACATGATCCTTCCTTGCAAAATTAGAAAGCTATCTTTATCATAACCAAATGATTTGATCACCTCTAACTCTAAATGGCCATGTTTATATACTTGAGAGAATGTAACCAACATAATAATTATCAATAAATTTTGCAAAGGGTTATGTTATCCCTACCCTTTAAATGTGACATAAGAGCATATACGACGATAACGTATTAACGCCGTTGGAGGCGTTACTCCATTGGAGACGATGGGAAATAACGGCGTTAGATGGGCGGCCTTGGGTGGTTAACGCCCGTTAAGGGCAAGGGAAAAAAAAATCGAAAAAGTTACAAAACTAGCCCCTCAACGGCTAGTAGCCGTTACATTTTCAAAAAAATATACATAAAACCCCCTAACGGCTAGTTTTTTTAAAAAATAAAAAATAAAAATTCAAAAACATTTTTTTACTACTATAAATACCCAACTAAAACTCTATTTTTTTCACACTTCCTCTCACACTTTATATACTTCCTCTCACACTTTCATAATTCAAAAATCAAGTTCGTTCACAATGGATCCAAATGAATTTGGTGATATTCCTCTGTCTTGGTCAGACGTTGAAGACGAAGAGGACTTCCAATTTATGGCGTCCGCGTACGAGTATCACCTTCAGTTGGAACAAGAAGAAGGTATTGAATCTCAACATCCTAGTCGTTCTCGTAGCCATATATATCGTGAACGTGAGCTTGCAGAAGAACGTCTGAGCAACGATTATTTCGTAGAAGGTTGTAAGTATTCAAACCGGAATTTTCGTAGAAGATTTCGTATGAGCTGGAAACTATTCCTGCAAATAGTTGAAGGTATTGAATCTTATACTTCCGATAACATTCCAGATCATTTTACTTTCTTTAGGCAAACACCCGATTGTACGGGTCGAATGAGTTTAAGTGCTCTAATGAAGTGTACGTCTGCCATACGCCAATTGGCGTACGGCACCTCACCCGATGCATTTGATGAATACTTGCAAATGGGTGCGAGTACTTCAAAAGTATGTCTTGATAATTTTAACAAATGCATTATTGATTTGTTTATGCCTGAGTATTTAAGAAAACCAACATGGGCCGACATTCAAAAAATTTATCAACATCATGAAGAAAAACATGGTTTTCCGGGAATGCTTGGTAGCATTGACTGTATGCACTGGGAATGGAAAAATTGTCCAGTGGCTTGGCAAGGGCATTTTGCTAGGGGTGATAAAAAAAATACCCAACAATTATGCTTGAAGCTGTTGCTTCTCAAGATTTATGGATCTGGCATGCATTTTTTGGGATGGCGGGCAAATAACGATATTAATGTTTTAGATAACTCTCCGTTATTCGACGACCTTCTTGCTGACAACTCCCCAAGAGCACCTTATATGGTCAACGGAACTAGGTATGAACAGGGGTATTACTTGGCTGATGGAATTTATCCACAGTGGGCAACTTTCGTCAAATCCTTCACGGCAACAACTGACGAAAAACATACGTACTTTAAAAGGAGACAAGAAAGTGCCCGAAAGGATATTGAACGTGCTTTTGGTGTGCTTCAAGGCCGTTGGGGTATACTACAACAACCGGCACGTCAATAGAAAATTGCCACGATACGTAGAATCATGTATTGTTGCTTTATTTTGCATAACATGATTATAAAAGATCAAAAATTTGCATTACGTGACTATAACGAAGTGTGGGTGGATCCGTCAGCAAATTTGAGGCAACGAAGATGGGTCGACAGATGTGATACTCACAGTCGTAAGGCAAAAGAAATACACGACCGACAAACGTATACCCAACTCCAACAGGACCTTATGGAGCATGTTTGGCAGAAGAACCTTGAACGACATGGACAACAACAAGAGAGCGACGATGATGAATAAGTATTTGCTATGTTTTGTTATTTTTTTTCGTTGTCATTTCCTTTATGTTTTAACGTTTAATTTGCGGTGTGTTTTTTTAATTTCGATGTACTTTTTTATTTGTTGTAATTTTTTTTTCGATGTATTTTTTTAATTTCGTATTGTAATATGTTTTCAAATTTAATGTTACGTTTAGTTTAATAAATGAAGTGTTTGTTTTAGTTTAGGGGTTGAAATTGAAAATATGAAATGTTATTGATGTTATTGGGATGTTATTGTTGTGGGTGTTTTTTTGGGATGTTAAGGTCAAATGTTAAAGCTGATGTGACGCTGACATGGACGGTGTTATTGGTGTTATTGTTGTGCATGCTCTAAGGAGGGTTAAGGGTATAAAAGATTCCTTTTGTCTTCTAGTTTACTGTACAACATAATTTTTTATTAGTTTATTGTCTGTGTTTTCTGTCTGTTTTAAGCTTATGACTTACTCCCCCGTCCCAATTTATTTGTCCACTTTTGACTTTTTTTGTTTTTCTTGTTCAACTTGGACCTTAATTATTTTTGTTTGTGATATATATATATAATACTTGATGAAAATTATACCAATGAAAATACATTTAAAACACAATCCATTTATATGTTTTGTACCAAGTATGCTATAACACAAAAGAAAATAATTAAGGTCAAAGTTTTAAAAAGAAGACTTCAAAAGTTAAACAGTGTTCATATAGGATTTTCGATGCGGATCCTCCATCAACGTACATCTGGTGTATGAAGTGTCCACCTATTTTGGCTTCAATAATCATTGGCCCGCCATTTCCTTCTTCTTCGGTTAATGATGGGAATAAGATATTCGGGTTTGGGGAAAAGCTTTGTGTGATTCTTTGTCGCGTTACTCGTTGTTGAGATTGCACCATTAGGATTGCGAGAGGTTTGTCTTTTCCCGATGTTTCTCCTTTTTTGGGTGTTTTGGACTGGTCCTTGCCGCTATTTTGTTTTAGTTCCTTTATTACGTTAGACAGCTTTTCAGTTCTTAGCAGTTCCTCTATCTGTCTTGCGAGAGGTTCATCTGTATTGTGTCCCACCTCTCTGTGGAATTCACAATATTTGTTGGCGTTCCTTTTTTCAACCGGTGTGAGCATTGGTGGGGGAGTTTTGAATTTCGCTTTTTCCAACGCCAATATTTCCTTTGGTGTCTTGGAAAGGAGAGTAAACCTATCTTGCTTCCTTTCCATCCTGAGTTGGTTTATGTAGCCTTTTTTGAAGCCTTGCTTCTGCCCAGGTTCATGCGATTTCCATGGCACTTGGGGTAACAATCTCTTCTTTTTGTGGTTACCTGCGGCCACTTCCCCTCGTAGGAAGGATGTGGTTACCCTCATCCTCTCATCTACCGACTTGGGTATCTTGTCATGCACCCTTTTAATTAACTCGGGATTAGTAATCCCGTGCATGAAGCTGAAGATCTTCATTACTTCCGGGGCTCCTTTGACGTCTCTGCTTTCTGCCTTCATCCTCTTCACAAAGTCTTCCATGGTTTCTCCCTCTTTTTGTTTGATGTGATGGAGTTCCACAGGATCCTTTATGCATTTCTTTTGCTGAAGGAAATTTGAAAGAAAAACTTCTTTTAGCTCATCATAGCTATCTACCGATTCTGGCGGAAGATCATCGAACCACACCTTAGCGGAGCGAGTGAGAGTGGAATTGAACATGTGGCACCACGTTGGCATGGCCCAACGTTCTACTTTTTCCACTGCTTGAAAGATTTTTAGGTGATCTTCTGGATCTTCACTTCCATCGTATGTCTTTACATTGGTGGGTATTCGCGTTTTCTTTGGCATGTCGAAATATCGGATGCGTGGAGTGAACGGATCAGTATCCTTGCATACCCATGGCCTGGCTAAGTCTTCTTCATCAACATCTGACTTTTTCTTTTTGTATTTGGATCTGTGGAAAACTAGAAGGGGGGTTGAATAGTTTTACCGATTAAAACTTCGTTTTAAACTATTTAGATTAACTTATGTCAATCTATCAAATGTGTATGTTGGATGTTGATAGATAAGTACTTAAATAAGTAATGTAAAAGTAAGGAGTAAGAAGCACAAAACCACAACGCGAGTATTTATAGTGGTTCGGCTACAAGGACACCTTCCTTGCCCTACTCCACTCCCCGAGTCAGCTACTCGAGAGTTCGTAATCACTACACAACACAAACTTCTTGTGGTGGAGAAGCCTTCACAATGTCCCGTACTCTTTATCCGGTACAAGGCTAGACACCGGGTTCTTCCACGAGGTAGAACCAAACCTATCACAACATTACCTACACTTTATCGATACAAGGCTAGATACCGAGTTCCATTACAAAGGAGGAACTACTACCCAACACTACACAATACCTATCCCAAAGGAGATCCACTCCTTATAACAACATCAACAAGGATATCAATATCCTTTGACCCAATACTAATCTATCTTGTAAATCGACACACCATATCAAATTTACACCCTAGGCACCTTTCACTAATGCCTTTGACATGACTCCTAGGCACCCTTCACTAATGCCTTCAACACGGACTTTTGGCACCCTTCACTAATGCCTTTGACACGGATCTTCAACACCTTTCACTAATTCCTTCGTCTTGACCCTTTAGACATCTTTCACCTATGTCTTTGACACAACACTGCTAATGAGAGAAGAAAGAACTTATCAACAAGATAACATCAGTAGTCTTGATGATGATGAAGCTTGGCAACCCATGGACTTGAGCTTGCTCGACTTCAAGGGTGGTGATCTCGCCTTTAAGAGGTACCTAGAGAATCACACAAAAACAAAACTACATAGAAAGATCCTTTGGATATGAGGTTAAAGAGTTTACAACACTTGGAGAGAATGTGTGTGAAAGGAGTGAGTTACAATGAAGAAATGGCTCACTATTTATAGAAAAAAAACATGCTACTGTTCCACGGATCCCTTGCTTGAGGGATCCGTCCAATGTATTTCTGGGGATCCGTAGGACGCTCCTCCCTACTTGGGTTATGGGTCTCCCTAGTTGGTTATGGGTCATGGATCATGGATATGAGCTTTGAGTGCCCTCCAAGGTGCAATGTATCTAGCATTGGGTTATAGGCATGGTTCATGGGTTATGGATAATACCCAAAGATGACTTCATGCATAATGTCATGCAATGGGTCATGGGTTATGGATCAAGCTCCATAGGTATGGATTATGGACTTTGGGTTTTACCCAACTACATTCAATGTATCTAGTCAATGGGTTAACTACTTAGATTTTTACCCATTATATTACCCATTACAATATATACTTAAGTATGTGTAAGTATATGTCCATATGTAAACACTAGTTGTTATACAAATGCATTTCTATAACATGAAGAAAATAATAGTGTTTTATATGAAAGCGTAAGTGTGTTAGTAAACTATTGGCTCAAAATAATTACGTATTTTATTTATTTCGTTAAAATGATTTTACGTTTGTTATCGACAAAACATTAGAAGATCGTAAAATATAAATAAACATTTTTATGGCTTATTTGTATTAACAGGATCTACAGTATTCGCCTCCGTTATCTTCACTGTCGGAAAGACGATCGGTCTTCCGCGAATATGCCCGACTGTCTTCGTATCCTCCGGAATAGGGTTCCGTCCTTCATGAATAGGAGTGATTGTAACTGTCTTCCTCCTCTTTTTGAGATCCGCGACGATTGGGTTTCCTTTGATCTCCGAAGCATACAGAGATGATTTTTTCTCTATCCCCTAGCATGTGGAACACACCCTTGCGCAGCCTTCTGAACACCTCCTCCTCTTCAGCGGCTTTCTTTCGTGGTGATCTGGATTGGCTGCGTTTCGGCTCCGAGCCTTCTCTTACGTTCCGACGCTTTCGAGATTCGATCTTCTTTCTCGAATCCCTCCTTATGGTCGGTCTTCCGGATTTGAAGTGTTGTGACGCTTCGCGAAAGTCCAACCGAGTTTTCAGCGCTTCTATGGCCTTGGCTCTCTCCTCCTGTTTTCGAACCTTCTCTGTCACAATAGGTAAGATCTTGTCATAGTAATTGTCGCAATACTTCTTGACGGCTGCGCTAGACGCGGGCCCTTCAAGTTTTACCAGATCTACAGTGTCTCCTTTTCCCGCCGTGTTCCGCACCGCGGACACGGGAGCGGGTGTTGGATCAGACGGAACTCCTACGGTGAGCATTTTTTCAGAACGCAGTTGTGTATTGGGTCCCACGGATGGCGCCAACTTGTTAGTACAAAAAGTGTGACGGGTTGTAATGGATGTTAGCATTGCTTGTCGGGTTGGACCAACAAGCTACGGATGGGCTGATCTTGTACTAGTCCAAGTAGTTTGATTGATTTCCCTGCACAAGAAGAGTAAACCATTAGCCTTACCGTGGGGACGGACCCCACGATTAGACTCCGGCGTGAGAGTAAGTACACATTCTTATCAGAGAAAGTAAGAATATGTGTGTGTAATTATGAGAGAGAAAGTTGTACCTTGTATGGGGATTAGAGCCCCTTTTATAGGCGAGTCTTACCACTAGGGTTTTCTGGTTACTGTTAGTTGTCGGAGCCGGAACCTTGGCGGACAAGGTTCCGCGTTGATCGTGAATGCGGACACAGGAAACCTTCCGCAGCCGAAGGTTCGGTCCATAGTCTGGAATAAGTATCGTGCGTGCGTCTTTTAGCCTGGACTATAGCCAATCTCGTTATTGGGATTACTGTTGGTCCAGTGTTCGTAGTTATTCTCGTTGTTGGGCCTGGGCCCAGTATGTGCATAGCACGAATTATAATTGTCATACTTAGTTTAATTGATATGAAATTTGAACAATTAATATCAAAACTCTTTTTTGTGGAATTACTTTTGCGAGGACGGTAAGTAATACAAAGGAGTTTTTTTTTAATTCAAATAATTTTGAATATGTACAAACTGCAAGAATCCATGAACGGATATATGCATGCATCTAGGAGATGATTCTTATGTTTAATATTAAATCCAAGTTTTGATTTAATAATTAAAATAAGATAGCTCAGAAGTATTTCTGAAAGCTAGTGGGAGTATTATGTTTATTTTCTTAAAATCTTATGACATATGGGCAATTACATTCCATCTAAGTTAAATGTTAAGTTTTAGTTGGGAATGAAACTTCGCTTGTAAGATTTAGAAAATAAGACATACAACCTTGGAATATATGTTTATATACGTATGCGGTAAAATAAATGAGTCCAACGGAACATGATGTATCATTTAGAAAGTTTAAATGAATACATATCTTTGATAAGATAGAACGTGAATGAGATCTTAAAGTCTAACTTGAAGATTCATCATATACATCATGTTGTGTGTAAGGTTGTTCTATCATTCTTGATTACAAGATGATTTGACAACATAGAAATATTTATGTTTGGATTTAGAATTGCATTCCTTAGCCTGGAGTTGCTCCCAGATTCTATAAATGAATATACAACAATTGTTGCGTAATTGTCATAGTCAACAAACTTGAAGTTTGGATGGCACCAAACAAATAAATATTCAATGTTTACAGATGTTTAAAAGGGCATATTGTTGGTTGTACACAATGATGCTAGTATAATTGAGATGACACTCAATTTTAATCATGGTATCCTTGATGATGATCATGTTGACTAGTTATACTCAACTAAGAGCATAGTTGAATTATACATTAAAGAATAAAGAATACTTTAAACTTTAAAAGTTTTGAAAGATGATTGTCATAAAAGGTGGTTGAGGTTGTAACGCACTTTATAAAATGTTATGACAATATCAAGATATGTGTAAACACATACAAGAAATTCACTTATTGAATTCTTGGAATAAGTATTCTCAAAATTCTGATAGATCAAAGTTAGTTGAAATTATGCCTTGTCAACAAGTATGATTATCATGACTTGAGGCAAAATTCATTAACTAAAGTTATCATGCATGGATCTATTTAGTATTTGGATAAAGAATGTTAAACAATTATTATTTATAATGAATTAAAGTACTTAATACGTTTAATTTCATTTATAATATTGTACCCTGTATTTACATGTTTAAATCCTTGAATAACTCAAATTATTCTAAATAGTCCGTTGTTGATCAATGACATGGGAATGTCATTGAATTAAGACAAATCTGAGTTTTGGTTAGAATATACTTGAAAGTACATTGATTCGAATGCATCATTAATTTCAGATGATATTCAATGGATTGAATATAGGACCTATCCTAACCACATGATGGTACTTTATGGATCTTTCTCATTAAGTACATCATGAATATTTATCCTCAGACTTAAGATACCAGATAAGTGTCATGGATGTAGTGCATTTCTGTGAAGCAATCTAACGCTATTCGTAACTGGTAGTTATAAGGGTTGTTTTCAGAAGTGTTGCAAAATTCATGAATTCTGCTTGTAGTCAAGAAATAATTTGTTCATTCAATTTTTTTTTGGATTTTAATATTGTTGGCCCCCTCGTAGGGTTGACAAGATGTTTTCGTGGCCACGCCCACGGTCTTCTGGAATACGTTCAGAAGAATTGGTAATCTTGCTTAAACATATAAAACAAAAAACTGAATAGTTAATTAAGGAATGAGTAAGATCCATATCCTTATTAACATGATATTAGAAACAAAAGGATGAATATGATGATGAATCATCAAGAGGTTTTTTTCAGAAACCATACACGGGTTGTACTGGGGGCATTGGCGTATTGCTAGACGCTAACCGATGTCATTACACATTTTATAAACATATCCAAGTGGGAGCTGTTGGTTTTATGTATATATTTATATATATGTGTATGTTCGGATTCGAACTCGTGACCACGGGATTGCACACATTACGAATGAGAATTAAAGATAAATAATTAATGTAAAATGATTACGATTATTTATATAACACAAAACTGGCTAACGAGCGTTAAGTAATTAATGGAAAATGACTAACGGTCATTAAGTATTAAAGAAAAGGACTTAAGTGTAATTGGGTTAAAATAAAAGTTGTGGTAACCCTATGGGTGGGTATATTCGGCCGAACAAAGGAGAAAACCCAACCCATAACCTAACTTGTTCCCAAAGATTTCCAGTTACTATATAAGCAAGGCTTGAGGTCATTTGTTTTGTAACTTTTGTGCACACAAACTAAACCCTAAAGATTTCTTCCTCTTTTCTTTTGCTTAGGTCGACCGAAACCCTAACACATTAGGGGGTTCGGATTTGTTTTTCAAAACAAAACTATTTTGTGTTTTTTTGATCTAGCAATCTCTTTAATTTGTTATTAGTTCGTGTGTAAAAGAACGTGGTGTAACACACTATTGTTACATAAATTGGTTTGAGTTGTAAAACGGTAAAGGACAACTCTTTAAACCACTTTACCCTATTTTAGGGTTCTTGAATTGAAAAGATCTAGCCAATTGAAAGAGGTACATTTACATTTTATATTCGATTGATTAATTACAGCTATATATTAGTTTTTCGCTGTGCTTCTTTGATGTTTAGTGTTTTATTAATTTGTATGTCAAGTTTAATAATTCCAACGTTAAGGTCATATATATTGCAAGCGAAGAGCATTACTAAAGACAATACTCCCTGCTTCAAAAACACAGCAACACTTCATAACCATTTTTGTGTCATTAGACAACTTGTGTGGAACATTAAATAACCACCAATAGGCATATTTCAGAAACTTGGAACAAGTAAAAATCAAACCACCGGTATTGGCTTTTTAAATTATCATAATAAAAAGAATTAAATATTTATTTTCGGGTTGACATGATAACAAAAATTATCTAACCCTAACCCTACCCGCTAACAACGTTGGGTTATCGGGTTCGGGTGAAACTAACCCGATAAGCCTTTTCAATCCGATTTAACCTGACCAGATAAAGCTTATCGGGTTCAGGTTCGGGTCGGATCAACCCGACCCTAATGACACCCCTACTTGCAAAGTACATACGGATGGTAAACAATTGCGCCATACTTGCTAGACCCACGGATGCATGAAGTAAAACATGGGAACATAACTATTCTACTCTACCACTACTAGCTAAACTTAAGGAACATTAAAATAAACATGGAAGACATAAAATAATAACCTACATGCAAGTACGGATTAGTCTAGACTTGCCATAATCCACGAAACATACATAAAATAATAAACATATTAAGTCAGTCAAGATTCGCCATACATAATCGGCTAGCATAACTAACAAATGAAACTAAAAGCTAGTTTCTTCCCACTTGACGTACCAATTTTGCATCAATCCCCTGCTTGATTAACTTTGACTCCATTGATTTGTTGGAAAATTTAGTGCACTTGTGGGATTAGTTCACATCTGGTAATGGGTTAGGAGGTACGGAGTGTACACCCATAAGGTTCCTGAACACCCTGACTCTTTTATTGGAAAGTACTGCTAGTGGAAAGTACTGCTAGTATTATGAAAGTACTGCTAGTGGAAAGTACTGCTAGTATTATGAAAGTACTGCTAGTGTTATGAAAGTACTGCTAGTACTGAAATCAACTTGTAACGGGCATTGACCTATTCAAGTGGCAGTTTCAACTGCTTAATGACCACGTTTAATTGGTCATGTAACCACTAACGTCTATCCTGGGGATAATTATGAGGCGATTAATGGGCCGATTAATTCTCATAATTCCATTTGACTAGCTAAGAGTAATTTCCTATAAATAGGATATCAGATTATGCATGAAATAAGATAGAAAACGATAAACACTTCTAAGCAAAAGGGTTATTGAATTGTGCCTAATTCTATAACTACATTTGGTCTTATCCCAAGTAGATATTCGTGTAACCCAGGCATTAGGGTCGAATAGTTTACTTTGAAAAGTGATCACACGATTCCAAGTGATATCCGGTAACCAGATAGTGGTATTGTTGCTGCCTTGATTATCTTACCCTGTTCTGGGACAACACGAATCTAACAATATTTGCGAAAATGAATGTATAAGTCAATATAGTACTCGATAGTTTCTTTGGTCATGGCATGTTTGGTGCATAGTTGGGAGATTGATTTTCCATCCTGCAACCATTTTATCATCTGCAAAGCATTAGGCAATTTTGCTTCTAACATATAAAACTCCTTCTCTTTATCTGCCAGCTCATCGGCCTCCTCTCTTTGTTCATAAATAGCAAACATTCGATTCACATCCTCAGAACGGTCTCTTTGTTCTTGCCTAAAAAACTTTATCAAACACGCCACCAATGCCGCTTTCGAAACATTGATTTTCGCTCCTAACTGATCAAAACCAAGCCTTGGAAGCTTATGAATGTTTTTCATAACACGATTCATATGGGCCATCCAACTTGTCGATTCATCAGTTTTGTTAAAGTAAGCTTACAATTAGAGTCCGTACATATTTCAATAACCTAACTAATTACTTACTAAACATCAGATTCACAATTTGACATATGGCACTAATACATGTAAACAAAGTATGTATATAATTCAATAACCTAACTATTACCTCCCCTTTTCCAGTAATATCCATTACTTTAAACTTACTAACTTTTTACTAGTACATGATTTAGATATTAAACTGACCATGTAGCCGGGTCCGTGTCAAAAAAAAAAAAAAAAAAAAAAAAAGCCGCTATTCGTGAAAATGTCAATTTTAATACTTGTTTGTGATACGCGCCAATTTTAGAAAGTACTGCTAAGTCAAAGGTCGGAAGTACTGCTAGCTTAAGAAAGTATTGCTAAGCCAAAAGTCTGTTATGACTTTTGGCGGGAAAATCTGTTTTTGCTCCTTCCTCCCATTTCTCCTTCCTCCCTTTGTATAAATACTCATTTTCATTCTTTGTTGTAATGATTCACGATAAGACTTGTAATATTTCTCTCTCTTAATTTCATTACAAACTAAGTGAATCATTTGATTACAAATAGGGTTTCATTTCTTCTTATGTGATCCCCTGTTTGTTATCATCAACAACTACATTTCATAACTGATTTCTAGTTGTTTACAATCTGGTATACATCAAGTGGTATTCAGAGCCCTTTTCTGGCACCATATAATATTCAAGAGTGTTAAACCGACATTCTTGATTTTCCGGTTATCTTCTCCGGCGAAATTCCGGTAAGAAACAAGATTTTCCGGCAAAGAAATTAGTCACCACTAATTTCACCTATTCTATTACATCAGATTAGTGCTAAACATTTGTACGGTCACAAGGCTAGCCCATAAGTGGTTAAATTCTCTAGCCTTGAACAAGCTGATTAGAAGCATTTGGTTTGGGTAATCAAGAATAGGACAAGTAGTTGTTATTCCATTGTAGATGAGTAATAACATTACTGGTGAGATGGTGAACACAAGAACCACAGTTAGTAATCAAGATTCTTCAATGGAATCACTCCAACAAACTGTTAGTGATTTGCAAAGAACTATGGCAGATTTGATGGCTGAAATGCAAAGAATGAAGAATGGTGAGGGCACCAGTTTTGGGAATCATGGTAACAATGGTAGAAATGGTGGACAAATGATTACACAATATGGAAGGTTGTCTAAGTTGGAGTTTCCAAGATTCAATGGGGATGATGTAAAGGGTTGGATATTCCGATGTAGGCAGTTCTTTTGTCTTGATAATGTCGATGATGAATCGAAAGTGGGGATTGCTGCAATGCATGTGTATGACAAGGCCTTGGTGTGGCATCAACAGTTCATTAAGAGATTTGGTGAAAACAGTTCTTGGGCGGTGTATGAGAAACAAGCCTTACAGAGATTTGGTTCATGTTTTGAAGATCCAATGATGGATTTGAAGAATTTGAAACAAACTGGTAGTGTGCAACAGAGATCAAGATTTGTTTGAAGATTTGGTGAATAAGGTGGAGTTGAGTGAAGAATATGCCATCAGTTTGTTCATTGGGGGTTTGAAGGATGAAATTGGGATGCCCATTAGGATGTTTAAGTTGTCAACGTTAATGGATGTGTATTGTCAGGCCAAGAAACAATAAGCCACTAATGCTGCCTTAAAGCCAAGGTATAATTTCCAATCTCCTATGAGATCTGTTAATACTGGTTATGTCAATAAGGAGAAGGGTATTTTACCAAAACCAGTTAATAGACCCATGGCTTTGCCTGCACCCACAAGAACACCATATGGTGAGAATAGACCCTTTAAGAGATTGACTCAAAAAGAATTGGAGGATAAGAGAGCTAAGAATCTTTGTTTTTACTGTGACAAAAAATATGTGCCTGGACATAAATGTAGTGGTCAATTGCATTCATTAGAAGTGGTGATTGATGAGGAAACTGAGTTTGTGGAAGAAGAATGGACTAATGATGAAATGGGTCAATTGGGGAATTATGATCAGTCTATTAAAATTGATCATAATAATGAAATGGTTGCTCAAATCTCATTGAATGCTCTCACTGGTGTATACAATTATCAGACAATGAGGGTTAAGGGTACAGTAGGCAAACAAGGGGTGCATGTGCTTGTGGATTGTGGAAGTACACACAATTTCATTGATTTACAGACTGTCAAAAAGTTAGGTTGTAAGACTAAAACTATGTGTCCTTTGCAAGTGTCTGTGGCTAATGGTCAAGCTATGACTAGTACTTTGATGTGTTGTGGTTTATCTGTGATCATGGGAGAAGAAACTTATATGATTGATGCTATGGTACTACCTTTAGGAGGTTGTGAAGTGGTGTTGGGAATACAGTGGTTGTCTACTTTGGGAGAAATCATGTGCAATTTTGAGAAATTAACCATGAGGTTCTATGTGGGCAATAAGAAGGTGTTGCTAAGAGGTTCTCAACAAGCTACACTTCAAAGGATGCAACCTAGAGAACAGAACAATGCTATGTTGAATTCTATGACATTGTGTGTCTGTCCTGTGTCATTCTGTACTATGGTAGGGACAAGTATGATTAAGTCACATAAGGTTGATGAAATCTTGAATGACTTTAAAGGTGTGTTTGAAGTTCCCACTGGTTTACCACCAAAAAGATCACATGATCATAACATTCCTCTTATGCCAAACACTCCTCTAGTTAACATCAGACCCTATAGGCATCCTCCTAGCCAAAAGGATGCAATTGAACAGATGGTACTAGAGTTATTAGATGCTGGTGTCATCAGATATAGTCAAAGTTCTTTCTCCTCTCCTATAGTCATGGTTAAAAAGAAGGATGACAGTTGGAGAATGTGTGTTGACTATAAACAATTGAATAAGAATACTGTCAAAGACAAATTTCCCATACATATGATTGAGGAATTAATAGATGAATTACATGGATCAGTGGTGTTTTCAAAGCTTGATTTAAGGTCTGGGTATCACCAAATCAGAATGAAGGAGGAAGACATTCATAAGACTGCATTCAGGACTCATGATGGCCACTATGAGTTTTTAGTGATGCCATTTGGACTCACAAATGCTCCTTCCACATTTCAATCACTAATGAATGAGATCTTTAAACCCTATTTGAGGAAGTTCACATTGGTTTTCTTTGATGATATTCTGGTTTATAGCAAGTCAATTGAAGAACACATTGAGCACCTTAAACTGATTTTGCAGACTATGCAGGCTCACACCTTGTTTGCAAAAAAGAGCAAGTGCACTTTTGCAGTGTCTTAGGTAGAGTACTTGGGTCATATCATCACTGATAAAGGGGTTGCAACAGATCCTTCTAAGATTGAGGCTATGAAAGATTGGTCTACACCCAAGAATGTAAAGCAACTGAGAGGATTTCTGGGACTCACAGGCTATTATAGGAGGTTCATTAAGGGGTATGGAATCATCAGTAAGCCATTAACTGCATTACTGAAGAAGAACTCTTTTGAGTGGTCTGACATAGCTCAAGAAGCTTTTGAGAAATTGAAGTTGGCCATGATACAAGCACCAGTGTTGGGGTTGCCAAACTTTGAGAAAGAATTCACTGTGGAAACTGATGCATGTGGAACTGGTATTGGTGCTGTGTTGTTGCAAGATGGTCATCCATTGGCATACTTGAGTAAGGCCTTATCTCTCAGACATCAAGCTTTGTCCACTTATGAAAAAGAATTTTTAGCTGTCATTTTGGCATTGGAGAAATGGAAGGGTTACTTAATGGGTAGACATTTCAAGATTAAGACTGACCACTTCAGCCTCAAATACTTGTTGGATCAAAGGCTTACTACTCCTTTCCAAGCTAAATGGTTGCCTAAATTGCTTGGGTATGATTATGAAATTGTTTATAAGAAGGGTAGTGAAAATGTGGTAGCTGATGCTCTGTCTAGGAAGGAAATGCAGGGTCAATTATTGGCAATGATAGCTACTAATGTGACCACTGGACTTCTCAAAGAAATTGAAGAAAGTTGGGTGACAAATGAGAAGTTGGCCAAATTAATAAAACAATTTGAAGATCCTAATTTTCAATCAACAAAGTACACTTGGTCTAATGGTCAGTTAAGAAGGAAAGGTAGGTTGGTGGTGGGAGGTAATGAGGTACTCAGAAAGAATATCTTCTCACAAATCCACAATGAATCAGTTGGTGGGCATTCTGGTGTTCAAGTGACTGTGCAGAAGATGAGTTCTATTTGTTATTGGAAAGGAATGAGAAAAGTAGTTAAACAATGGATCAGGGAATGTGATGTGTGTCAGAGGCAAAAGCCTGATCTTAGTGCCTATCCAGGACTCTTGCAGCCTTTGCCTATACCAGTTAGAGTATGGAGTGATATATCCATGGACTTTGTGGAAGGACTGCCCAAATCTCATGGGAAGACTGCTATATTAGTGGTGGTGGACATGTGCTCAGAAGTATGCTCATTTTATTTCCCTTCAACATCCTTTCACAGCTGCACAAGTGGCACAAGTGTTCTTAGATAACATCTACAAGTTACATGGTTTGCCAAACACCATTGTAAGTGACAGAGACAAAGTGTTCCTAAGTGCTTTTTGGCAATCATTGTTCAAGGCTTTGAAGGTTAAACTCCAAATGTCAACACCCTACCATCCACAATCAGATGGCCAGACAGAAGTGGTGAATAAGTGTCTGGAGTGCTACCTGAGATGTATTTCTGGTGAGAAGTCAAAAGAGTGGACACAATGGCTTTCAATGGCAGAGTTTTGGTACAACACAAATTTCCACACTGCTATCCAAACCACCCCATTTGAAGTGCTATATGGTCAAACACCACCCATCCACATGCCTTACTTGCCAAGGGAAAGTACAGTTGAAGTTGTGGATAGGACAATGCAGGCAAGAGAGCAGGTGGTTAACATGCTTAAATTTCATCTAAAGAGAGCACAAGATAGGATGAAAAGTTTGGCAGATAAACACAGAACTGATAGAAGTTTTGAAGAAGGTGTTTGGGTTTATTTGAAATTACAACCATACAGGCAAGTAACAGCTAGGAAAAGTCCTTATAACAAACTCTCAGCTAAGTACTATGGTCCATTCAAAATTATAGATAATATTGGCAATGTGGCTTATAAGTTGCAGCTTCCAAGTGGTAGCCAAATCCATCCAGTGTTTCATGTGTCACAACTCAAGCTTTGCAAAGGAGTGGTTGATAAGCCTGGAACTCTTACCATGTGTGACAATGAAGGCCTCCTATCAGTGTTTCCAGTGAAAATCATTGACATGAGATTGGGAAAGGTTAACAATAGGGCTGCTGTTTATGTGTTAGTACAATGGTCAAATGGTAGTGAAGAAGAGGCAACTTGGGAGCTATACACTGAGTTACTGAAGAAGTACCCTGGGTTTGATCAAGAGGAAGCAACTCAAGGTGTTGCTTGACTGTGGAAAGTCAAATGTTAAGGAGAAGGGATTTGATATGCGCCAATTTTAGAAAGTACTGCTAAGTCCAAAGTCGGAAGTACTGCTAGCTTAAGAAAGTATTGCTAAGCCAAAAGTCTGTTATGACTTTTGGCGGGAAAATCTGTTTTTGCTCCTTCCTCCCATTTCTCCTTCCTCCCTTTGTATAAATACTCATTTTCATTCTTTGTTGTAATGATTCACGATAAGACTTGTAATATTTCTCTCTCTTAATTCCATTACAAACTAAGTGAATCATTTGATTACAAATACGGTTTCATTTCTTCTTATGTGATCCCCTGTTTGTTATCATCAACAACTACATTTCATAACTGATTTCTGGTTGTTTACAATCTGGTATACATCAGTTTGTTACCACAAATCAAGACACCTCTCGACATTTGATCTTAGATATTCATTGATTTTGGTTGTATATCGTTTTGTTAGGTTCATCGTATATAAATGCCACTACTGCCCGGCGTCGCTAGCGAACAGGAAATTTTGCTGACGCATTTACTACTCGTTTTATACATGTATTTTTTATTTTGTTGCCTTCCATTGGAAAATTTATTAAAAAAAATGCTTTTATGTTTAAAGGCAGACTTGTTATTCCAAAAGAATGATAACATATACTATATTTTGTCTTTGGTTATATATGAAATCAGGTAGCTTAAATTTCTGGATCAGTTTATATGTGTAAAATACAGGGCAATGTTTTCTTGTCAAGAAAAGGGTTGGAAGTGCGAAGGGTATAATCTAGGGGTGAGCAAACGACCCGAACGGACTGGACCGACCGACGGACCGACCGAGACCGGACCGGACCGGACCGACCACATTCGGTCCGGTCCTCGGTCTATGCATTTGGGCTAATTCGGTTCTCGGTCCGGTCCAGACCACAAACCGACTATTTTGGTCTTAGTAGACTCCAAACGGTCCGGTCCGACCGACCGAGACCAGACCAGACCGGACCGGACCGACCACGTTCGGTCTCGGTCTCGGTCTCGGTTTTTACCTTAATTCGGTCTTCGGTCTTGTCGGTCCGGTCCGGTCCCGGACCGATGCTCACCCTTAGTATAATCTATACATCCTTTCTTAGATTTGTTATGGATTACGATTAGGTCAAATTTGATTTGATTTGATATTTCCAATACTAGACGAGTACTCATGCATAGCAACGGGATTTTATAGCAACATATCGTTTTGTGTTAAAAAAAGTTTATGGGTTATAAACGAGAAATAATAAAAGTTTGAAGATTTGGGGATTAAACATAATTTTTGAAACCCGGCTCGACGCGGGTGGTTCAACCGGTTGAACCGTTCTAGTCGAAAAACGGGTCGATTTAAACCGAGTCAACCCGACGGGTTGGGTAAAAAACGGGTCAAATTAAACCGGGTCAACTCACCGGGTTTGAAGCGTCCCGGGTCAACCCGGTTTTCGATATGTATTAATAGTTTCCTTCTGAAATACATGTTTTCAACATTTCCTTTTTTAGGTTCAACTTTTCACTTTTTACTTTTTGGGTTTTCATTTATATATAGTAAGTATGGTACCCGCGCGTTGCTGCGACAGGTACCCTGTGACGATTAACCAGAGAAATAGATCTCGATGAGGCCTGATTCACCAATTTGCATCGGTTTCAACGGGTCCTCTCTGGTTCGTTTTTGGATGGCTTTTATTGGTTACCCGAACCGGTGGCGACACCGGTTACCGGTTGAACCCGTTGGTCCGGACCGATTTTCAAAAGTACATGTACCATCAACTTGTTAACTTGTATGAAGCTTTGTGTGTTTTATTAATTTGTGTAATGTGTATAATAACATTTACTTTTCATGTTAGGGTGTTTTAAAAATAACATTAATTAGTCTTTTTAGTTATATGATATTTTGGATTATGTTGTAGCTTTTTTAAATTGTACATTGTGAAAATTTTATTGTACTTTTTAGTAAGAGGTGTTTTAATTGGGTTTTTTAATTTGGTAGATATGATTTTAATTGGTTGTAAAATGTGAATAAATTATTGTACTTTTAAGTAATGAGGTGTTTTAATAAGAGTGTTAATTACACAATACATTTCTCACACAATTAACTTTCAAAATTTCACTTTTACCGTTTTTCATATGTAGTATAGATGTGACTCTTGAAAACATCATAACCATTTCTTCACTCGAGAATTTGAAATTTGAATTCATCACCACTCACTTTATTTGTACTACTTCTGTTGGAAAAATTCAGTGCACTTGTGGGATTAGTTCACACCTGGTTTTGGGTAAGGAGGTATGGAGTGTACACCTATGAGGTCCCTGAACACCCTGACTCAATAGTGGTTTGTACTGGTAGTATTGGTTACTACTGATAATGTAGTAACTAATGGTTCCTGCTGGTAGTGTTATGGTTCCTGCTGCTAGTGTAATGGTTCCTGCTGGTAGTGTATGGTTCCTGCTGCTAGTGTAATGGTTCCTATTGGTAGTGTTGCAGTTGATTAATTTGTAAATGCTTTGACTCATTCAATTGGTCGTTATAACGCTTTATGACCACGTTTAATTGGTCATGTAACCACTATTCCTATGATAATGGAGGCTTATTATGAGTGATTAATTGGCCGTTAATCATTCATAATGTCCATTGACTAGGAGTGAGTTTTCTCTACTATAAATAGAGATGGATTTCATCAAATGAAATACACTGAGAATCACACTGATATCAGGAGAAACAAACTGAAAGCATAAACACTTATAAGCGTAGGGGTTATTGAATTGTGCCTAATTCTACAACTACAGTTGGTCTTATCCCAAGTAGATATTCGTGTAACCCAGGCATTAGGGTCGAATAGTTTACTTTGGAAAGTGATTACACGATTCCAAGTGATATCCAGTAACCACCTAGTGGTATTTGCAGTTGCTACTGATTGTCTTAACCCTGTTCTGGGCCATCACCACCAACAATCAAAGTAAACTATTTCGTGATAATCAATGGCTGCTGCTGCAATGAAACATATGGCTTCAAACTTTGCCAAGCTTGATAAGTTTGAAGGGGTGGAATTTAGGAGGTGGCAGAAGAAGATGCACTTCTTGCTGTCAAGCATGAGTGTGGTTTATGTGCTAACCACACCTATTCCTGATGATGGGGATGATGCAACAGTGGAGCAGATCAGGAGGAGAAGCAAATGGGAGAATGATGACTACATATGTAGAGGTCTTATTCTGAATGGTATGTCTGATTCTCTATTTGACATTTATCAGAACATTGAATCTTCCAAAGAACTGTGGGATTCCTTGGATGCCAAATATATGGCTGAGGATGCATCAAGTAAGAAGTTCCTTGTTAGTAATTTCACAAATTATAAAATGACTGATTCAAGACCAGTTATGGAACAATACAATGAACTTCTTGGAATACTTGGAAGGTTTACACAACACAATATGAACATGGATGAGGCTATTAAAGTCTCTTGTGTCATTGACAAACTCCCTCCTTCTTGGAAAGATTTCAAGCATACCTTGAAACATATGAAGGAGGAGTTAACTCTTGTTGAGTTGGGCAGTCATCTGCGCATTGAGGAATCTCTCAAGGTGCAGGATAATGACAAGCTAAAGAGTAGCAATGCTACTGGTGCATCTGTTGTCAATATGGTGGAGCATAACAACTCCACCAGGTACAATGACAACAAAGGCAAACGCAAATATCATGAACACACAAGGGCAGATCCTAACAAGAAGGAAACACCTACTTGTTGGAAATGTGGCAAAACTGGTCACATTAAAAAGGATTGAAAAGGTGTTAAAGTTGGTGGTAAAGCCAATGGATCAGGCACTAATGCTTCAGGGAGTGGTGGTTCTACCAACTCACTGAAAGGTCAGAATATG
Source organism: Chrysanthemum makinoi (assembly GCA_910596185.1). NCBI lineage: Eukaryota > Viridiplantae > Streptophyta > Magnoliopsida > Asterales > Asteraceae > Chrysanthemum > Chrysanthemum makinoi. The sequence goes on from OU343219.1 coordinate 559,079, forward strand.
TTTAATAAGTCTTTTAAGATTTATTATGTTACATATGTATTTGAATCTTATTATGTGCAGGATGATGATGTTGCGTGGTGGGTTGACTCTGGTGCAACAGTTCATGTGTGCAACAAAATTAGTCCTTTGTGGTAATATAATTGAGTCCCTTGGGTTGACTCTGGAGCGTGCCTTGGAAGCCTTTCCGTTGGATCCAACAAAATGGGGAAGTATTGCTATTTGCTTATCTATCTGAAATGAAATTTCTTTTGAACTCTGCATTTAGTCAAAAGTTTGAATGTTTTCCGTCTCATATTGTTTAGCGGTATAAATTTCCTCTATGTCATTGGACTAATTTGATTATGATTCATTGAACTTTGAACTTTTCAAAGCACAATGTTGTAACTAGTCATGTAGGGCTGTAGTCAATTATGATTCAACGCAAATAGATGGAGGATAGTTGTAAGATTGAATGCAACTTTAACCCTGGGCTTCTTAATTTTATGCAACTTTGAGTTACACCTTCCTGTTGAAATCTTTCACTTTTTGATACGAATGAATATTTTCTAGACTTTTTTGGTTTGTGGTATCAAGTACCTTATATTTGTTGAATAGAAAATAACCTTTGGTTTATTTGTGCTTGTGCTAGATTTTTGTGGTCGGGGCTTGATGTTTATTAAATCTACGAACTGGTGCACACCAGGGTTAGCCACCACAAGAAAAAATAAAAAACATAAGAAGATGTGGTCCAAAGAGATGCAAAAATGATTTTCCAACCCAATTTCGTTCTTTACTTTGCTTTTCTATTTTGGAATCATTGTTAGTAGATGTGTACTATTTGGTGCTCATAGAAATGTTAGTTTCTTCTTCGTGATTTGCTTTCAAAATTTCTACTTGAGCACATTCACATAGTATTTTCAGTTTCGTTTTATTTGAGACATACTTATTCCCAAAGAACAATATGAAAGTGGCAAAACCATACTTTTTTGTTTTCTCAAGGAAAAGAGGGGTAAAAACAATGAGCTCAATGTTTATTTATGTTGATAGATCGAGTGATTGTGCTATATAATCATTTCTTCTTTGTATTTTATTTGCAGGATGGGGATGGGGTCAACAGAGATAACCAAAAAAGGGGCATGCATGTGATTTATCTTATGTGTACTATGTTTTGGTATTAATTAATCTTTCTAAACCAAAAGTATACAAGGGGAGCAAAACAGAGGATCTGAAAAGTGGATGTAGAAGTTGAAAACAAAGGATTTTATCTGAAGAGAAGAATGGAAACAATATGATATCAACATATGAAGAAACTTGCTTGACTGAAGATCCAAATTTAGGTTGTAGCTGAATTCAGAGTTGAATATCGCACGAGCTAAAATTGATGGTGAAAGTGAACATGAAGTGAGAATCAAATTGTAGTTTATCAATGTAAAATTTATTTAAGTTTTTTAAACAACCCATGTATTACACGGGTCTTAAATTAGTATTTCTATAAAATAAATTATGAAGAAATGGACGACGTTTATATACTCCATGGTATTTTGACAGGTTCTTAGAATTTTTTGTTGATCATCATAGTAAGTGTTGATTTTGTCAACAATGTTTGTTAAGGTCAAAATTGTGGTTGTTTGCAGTAAAAAAGACTATGTCAGTAGTTTTAAAGTTTTTATATTTTCAAAACAATTTGTTTTTTTGTTAGGATGACCATGATATTTAGGTCGTAAACTGTGACAACTCGTAAATTTCTCGATGCGTTGGAATTGGAGAAACATCGATTTGAGCGATCATTTTAATTAATTTGAGATACGAGTCGTATTATATATCGTTTTTATTGGAAATAATATTCTAAGAGCGTTGGCGCAATTCCCATGTCACGAATCATTCGTTTACTAGGCTAATCGAGTCCCGAACCTAATGTATCAAAAGATTGTGAAAAATGCAAAACTAGTCCCTTTTGGAAATTTCATGGCCGCCCCTATAGTTTGGTTTGTACAAGATTAGTCCCTTGTGGTAATATAAATACCCCCAACCCTCACCCTTTCTCCCATTTCACACTTTCTCACTCTCTCTCTACAAAAACACACAACCCTTTCTCTCTCTAAGAATTCCAGCGACCCAATTAGGGTTCTGGCGCCGTCACCGGAATCCGACCAACTTCCGGCCATCTCCTACATCAACACCACCCCTCCCATTCGATAGATCAGGGTCTTGTGACCCCGTTTATGTGTTGTACGCATCTCTAAACCCAATCACGCGCCTCTAATCGTGATTTTTAGGTTCGAAAACCTAGGGTTTCAAATGAAATCGTGTGCTAAAGTCTTTGTGGTATTGGTATACGAGTTGTACTCGTATGGGACACCAACAACAACCTCGTCTTTCTCTTCTCCTCTCGGTAAATGTACCTTGTCTCGTTATATTTTATTTTTTTTCCATTAAACAAAACGTGTATACGTTATTTTGTTTATACTCGTAGATAAAAGGTGTTACAAACAAAAGTAACGTTTTAAGAAACGGATTAAAAACGTATTATGAAAACAGTTTTGGATATAAAAAGTGTTAAAACAAGATATGAAACGTTTTAAATATGAACTAGTATGGTAGAGACAATTCGAGTGGTAAGAAAACGTGGGGTTGTACTTGTGTCGTTGTTTGGTCACGACTTGGGTCTCGAATAGTGGTAAAACTCCATCTATGTTGTCGTCATTTGGTTTGGAGGAGCAAGCGAGTTGGGTCAGACCCGAGTGAACCATCTTAGGTCACATTGGTGTTTACTTGTTTGGGGTACATGGGATACTAATGTGAGGTCTGCTCGTGTGGGTCACACTAGGGTGTGTTTGAATTGGTATATGTATCGGGTCAAACTTATGTTGTTATATTAGTTCTTTTCGAGTATGGGTTGGGAAGTTTATGGGTCATGGTAGATTCTCGGCTAAATGGGAAACATTTACATATAGCATATATAGTTATAAGGTAATAAACGAGTAAATACCTTATCAAATATAATTAGTTAGCGGCTAACACTAAAACAACAAACTAACGAGTTAATATTAGTTGACGAGAGCGATATTGGTAAGTGTCGGATAAGTAGATACTTGGTTCACATAACGAGATCGTAACCTGGATTTGAGCCATACACTAATACGGATATGTTAACGCTACACGCGTCGTTCGGGGTCAAAGGAACTTCCTTTTCTTCGAGCAAGTTTTATAACACCCTAGGCAGTGAACCTAATCGTTGTAGTGTAGTATTAGGGTAAGCCACGGGTATTAATATCGTTCTCTAGGGGAATAGGAATGCTAGTGAGAAGTTACTACGCTAAGGTTGGGGTTGAGGAAGATTATTTTTTATCTTTTTATGTTTTTTAGGAAATGGAAAGGTACGAATCTCGGGTTTTGGATTTGGGGATTTGGTATTTCTACCGATTACTGTACTTATCTAATTATCTAATCTAAGGTGTATGTAGTCTATGTCTAATTATTGTGTGCTCGTATGATAGTTTAAAAATGTGTTTACTTAGGTTTTATTACTCCTTAATTATCTCCTATTGATGGTTGAATTGTCACGTCCTTATTCTTAATCGCATTGTGTGTCTAAAGTCGTAGGGTATGCGTTTATCCCTAACTCTTTGAACTTACCAAAGGGTCTCGTCTACAAAATCTCTAGGATTTATACACTCTAACTCTAAGGCACTCTTTGGATGGTTTAGCCTACAACTACTCTAGGTGTTATAGTCTAAGGTTCACAAAGATTAATCAAGCATTAACTACACAACGAATGACCTATCGCATTACTAGATCATTAAAAATTAAGATAAGAGACAACCAATCAATATTCAATAATCAAGTTTCATATTCCCTAAGCAAACACACAAATAAATTAGCCGGACATGGAGAACATGCAAGCATACACACAAATAATTGAAGACATAATTGAATTAATGAAGTAAAACACTTATCTTGTGGTAAGATAGGGTTTGGAACCCTAAAATACTGTACAAGACAGCCTTGGTTCGGTTTAGGTTTTTACTCCAAAAGACTACACACTAATACTGAAAAATTCGGATTCTATATATAAGATTACAAGTGCGACGGCGTCACCTTATGATTTGTGACGCCGTCGGGTCGCCGTCATTAGGGTTTCGTCTTGGCCACGTTAGTCTTGCGACGGCGTCACCTTGTGCTTGTGACGTCGTCCTCTTCAGCTTATGACGCCGTCTGGATCAAATCTAGGCCGTCTGAGTTGCAACGGCCTACTCTTTTAAAGCTTGACACCGTCACTTGAAAATAAGAAATTTGGCTACTGTCCCGTCACAAAATGCTCCGACGGCGTCGCAGTTAATCAGTGACGCCGTCACCTTGTATTTCAGCAGCTTGAGTGTCTCGATTTCTTGACTTTGGCTATTTTGTTCGTATATCCGCGCCTTTTCGTCCAAATAAGTGCCATTACAGCAATTTGCCTTCAAGAGACCTAAAAAGTGAAAAGGAACGATATTAAGTAATAACGGATACAAAAGTGATCAAATAAGAGCTTAAACGACCCCTCAAAAAGGTACATTTTAAAACCTTATCAAATATCCCTACACTTGGTATTTGCTTGTCCTCAAGCAAATGTGCTTTTAGCCAATTAATTTATAAGTTAGGGGTCATGAAGCATTGGTTTAAAACAGTCCACAACACATATAAGCCCCGCAAAAGTCATTAACAAGCACGGAAATTACATACTAGCACCTCACATGGGGTGTTTGGATACTCACATCTCTCTCGGGTGTATATGAAATATAACAAGTTGGAAATGGAAGATAAACACTCATTAACCGGTCCTAGTACATAGATTACCATAGGCTTGAGAATAGATCAAACCTCCATCGCTTTGGCGTAAGCACCTAGGAAAGACTATCAAAGAGGTCTTTAAAGGGTTGTAATGTTAGGCTTACGGTAGGGAAACAAAAGGGTTTGGTGGGATAGGCTATTTAGTGGTGGCAAGTCAAATATCTCTATGTTACAAGCATACGAAGAATGGCGTTGCTAAGCCAAGACTCGACACTCTAAACTCTAGATAACTGAAACAAACAAACATAAATTTAAAGAATAGATGTAGGATGGTAGCCCGTATGTATTTTTTTTGAACACTCTATTTTTTTTTCTTTTCTCTTTTTCTATTTTTTTTCGATTTTTTTTTTCATACACTTTTACTCTACCATCCTCTACGGTAAGATCAAAATGATAGGGATTTATAGGCACATCCCTACACTTGAGTTTTTATTACTCTAACACTAATTTGACCCGAATTGAAAAGATCAAAACACTTGTGGTACGTTATTACGCAAATAAGGGAATTTAGCGTTCCCTTCTAGTCATTTCATAAATTTTAACTTTTTCCCATGAGTCCCAATCGTCCCAAAACTGTGTACAAAGGATATGACTCGACTTAGCAACTCATGCAAGCAACTAGATAATTGAACTAAGGGTTTAGTGTAATAACAATAATGCACTAAAAGTGAGTGCATACAAGGTAGGCTAAGGCGATTTGGGTATATATTTGGGGGTGGGCTGTAAACAATGCTCTTCATTGATATTCCGGAAAAACCGAAACATCACGAGAACCGCGAAAAGGATAGGCTCTGAGGGGTTAACTAGGGGTATTGTGTACTAAAGATGAGTACAACGCAAAGGTGTGGGGGAAATTACTCAACCGATGTGGAAGAAGTAATTATATTACAGGTATCAAACAAGGGTTATCCTAATGCCTCTTATCATTTAGTTATTCCTAACTACACAAGTGTAGTCTTACTAGCGATCTCGGAATGCATCAAAAAACAAGTTCTAAAATCTAATATACTACCGGTTCACACTCTAAGCATTAAAGATGAATGCTTTAATTCCTACTAATCTAAGGGTGATCCTCACATTTTGGGTGGAATTTAGGTGGTAAAGGGTTTTTGTGCTAGTCATGCAACTTCCTATCCGTGAGACGCTTTTGTTAAGACTAATGGCCCACTCCTATAAGTCATGAAAAATTTTAAATTTGGTGCCAAAATTACCCTAACCGACATTTTCTCATGGTTTATTACACACGTACAATTGGACAAAGCAAATAGTCAAGGATAAGCATAGTTTCAAAGTTCCCGTTTTATTTTCCCTCCCTACACTTAAACTGAACATTGTCCCCAATGTTCCCCGAAAGTATCAAAGTTATGATAATAGAAGGTGATTAAAAACGAAAGAAACTAGTACTCCCCTGATTAGCTCGGTAGGATCCGTGTAAAGTGGTGGTTAAATCCTTTCCAAGAAAAATGTATGCGTGAAAAGCTCCTTCCAATCTTTTGTTTCCTCTTCTTGATAAATAAAACCTGCACATTCGAAGAAAAAAAACGAAACCTTCGCGTTAAATCGGCAATAATAATATATATAAGACTCGATTAAACTAGGATATAATGCTTGTGGAATGGATGTTTACAGAATTTTTGGAAAATTAAGACCTGGAAAATTCCAAAAATTTATAAGTAGCTCAGAAAACGAGAAACAAAAGTAATCTGTTGTTTTTACTCCTTCCCGACGCCGTCAGTTGCGATCCTGACGCCGTCAGGTTATCCTGACAAAAACTGGTCTGCGATTTTTTGGAAAAAATTCTGGAAAATTTACTTCTTTAGAATCTGGAAAAATTTTTGCAAAACATCCATTATGACTCAATACAAGCATTTGACTCGAACAAACACACATATATATCTTTTAATGAGTTGCTATTCTCATGTTTACGTTTCTTTGAAAACGTGTGTAATCCTCCCTACACTTATTCTTTATGTAAAATACCTTTATATGCAATTAAGACGAGGTTAAAAACAACATAAAGCATTTTTACAAATTTAAACATGAGAATAAGCAATCAATAAAAGATATATGATACTAACAAGTAAACAATTAAGCATGGGTTGCCTCCTACGAAGCGCTTTTCTTTATTTAAGAGTCTTGTAGCTAGACTCGTAGTCGTGCCCCTACATACCGATATAAGTAAGCTTATCCTTAACAATGTCATAAGGATCAAACTTATCATTTAGGTTCCTAGTAGTACGTTCGGTTCGATATGCCTTTTCAAACTTCTCTCCATCGGGATCATAGATTATTATCCTAATGTGCCACTCTCCATTACCATCACTAGGTGGTTTATTCCAATCCCACTTATGTTTAGGCTTTTCAATTTTCCACCTATTCATGACAAGGTTGACGGGCAAACTTCCTAGGAACTCGGTCATCTTCCTAAATACTAGGGCGTCCTCGAACGGGTTCACTTCCATGTCCCTAGCCATCTCTTTTTCATGGAAAGTTGCTTTACTAGCAAAGGCTTCATCTAAGTAGAAAGGTCTTTGGGGACCTATGAGGTTCTTATCTATCCAAGGTCCATATCTAGAGGGCGCTCTATCCAACCTAATCTCATGTCGAATTTCATCTTCTTTGTAGTATGTATTCTTTTTGACATCATAGATTGACCTAGCACTACCCTCTCCTACCACTATCTTGGACATCTTACAATCGATGATAGCACTAGCGGTAGCTAAGAATCCTCTTCCTACTAGTAATGGGCATGTCGGGTCCTTATTCATGTCTAGCACATGAAAGTCGGCCAAAAGAGTCAACTCTCCTACGTGTACTACCACGTCTTTAATTATCCCCACCGGATATGCAACACTACCGTCCGCTAGACCTAAGATGGTTTCCGTTGGTTCTATCTTACCTAAGTTAAGGCTTCTATGGAGGGACAACGGAACAAGATTGATGCATGATCCTAAGTCGGCTAGAGCATCGAGAGGTTTGGAAGTTCCAAGCCTACATGGAAGAGTAAATAGCCCGGGATCGTCTAACTTTTTAGGTAGATTATTTCATACAAAAGCGGACCCATGTTTTCCAAGTTTAAGTTCTAACTCATATTTTTCTTTTAAAGCATTATAATAAGGTGCATGAGCTAAGACTTCAAGAACCGGTTTTTCTTGATGGAGTTCCTTGTACTCCTCCTCTAGACTAGGTTTGGGTTCTTGGTAGACGGGTTTCTCAAGAGTAGGTTCTACCAATGGTGCAGGGCCTTGGTACCTCATTTTGGATGGCTTGGGACCCTTTTTGATAGCATTTACCGAGTGAATTGTTGGGTGTGAGGGACATGGATGTGCACTCTCCCATGGTGAACAAGAACATGAAGTCAACGAAATCGAATTCACTTTTGGGTTCTTTATAGTATCACTTGGGAGTGCTCCAATTTCCCGGTCATTAAAGGCTTTTAAGAGGGCATCAAGCTTGTTTGTCATCTCGCCTTGTCTTCACTTAAAATCGGCTTCAAGCTTAGTTAATCGAGTCTCTTGAGATGACATGAATCTAGATGCAATTGCCTCAAGATTAGTGGGGTTCCCGGTGTTTAGAGAATTGAACCTATTAGGTGGACTAGATGAGCTTTGGGGTGTGCTTGAGTTTTGGTTCCACTTAAGGTTAGGGTGATTTCTCCATGAGGGATTGTAAGAGTTTCCTAAGTTGTTTTGTTCGGGCTTAAAAGTGTACCACTTCTCTCCCGCTCCGTCGGTACGCGTGGAGGCGTAGTCCGCAAAAGCTTGTTCGGGGAGTCTTGCGCAATCACGAGTGTCATGGGGACCACTACATAACTCACAAGGTAGAGTGATTTTATTCACTTGATATGAAGACTTAGGATTTTCGTAGGAACTCATTAGGAATTTTACTTGATCTTCAAGCTCGATCATCCTACGGTCGGAAGATTGTGAGTCAATGGGAGGCAAGGAGATTGCCTTAACGGTTTTAGGCAACTCACGGGGGTCATTCCAACTTTCGTTGTCATAGAGAGCAAGGTCCTCTATTATACCCCATGATTCTTCCGCGGTGAGATCACTAAGTTTTCCACCGGCCGCTTGGTCAATGGATCGCTTTGTGAGGAAGTTGACATGATCATAAAAGATTTGGACTTGAAGCCAAAGATCAATGCCGTGATGAGAGACTTTATGAAGTAAGTCCTTGAATCGAGTCCATGCTTCGTAAATAGATTCACCTTGATGTTGTTGGAACATCAAGATGTCATTCCTAAGTTTAATGGTTCTCCCCGGTGGGAAGAATTGAGCAAGGAAGCGAGAGGTGAGATCATCCCAACTTGAGATGGAGCTGACGGGAAGTCGCTCAAGCCAATTACTAGCTTGGTCCCGTAGAGAGAATTGGAAGAGACGCAGGAGCGTGGTCTCCCGAGTAGTAGCATCAAGGTCGATGGAATCGATAATTTTAAGGAAATCCCTTAGATGCTGATTTGGATCTTCGGAGCAAAGTCCATGGAATGCACATCCGTTTTGCACCAACCAGATGGTGTCGGATCGCAGGGCCGTAGTTTGGGCTTGGTCGGGAAGCTCAATGGTGTTCCTATAGCCTAGGTGGCTTGGTCTCGAGTATTCACCAAGAGTACGGGCTCTTAGCGGGTCATTTGGTGGTAGGTTGATGAATGGTGGTTGGTTATCACCTTCCATGATGAAAAGTGATGGGGTTACGAACAAAGGTTACGAAGAAGGGGGATAGAATACGAGAAGGCTAAAAATGAGAAAAATTTACTTGATACGAATCAAGCAAAGAAACCTAAACGAGGTGGACTACTAACTAGCTATTCTATTCCCCGGCAGCGGCGCCAAAAACTTGTTAACGCTACACGCGTCGTTCGGGGTCAAAGGAACTTCCTTTTCTTCGAGCAAGTTTTATAACACCCTAGGTAGTGAACCTAATCGTTGTAGTGTAGTATTAGGGTAAGCCACGGGTATTGATATCGTTCTCTAAGGGAATAGGAATGCTAGTGAGAAGTTACTACGCTAAGGTTGGGGTTGAGGAAGATTATTTTTTATCTTTTTATGTTTTTTAGGAAATGGAAAGGTACGAATCTCGGGGTTTGGATTTGGGGGTTTGGTATTTTATAACAACTCGTAAATTTCCCTACCGATTTTCGCGGCTATTTTTTTTCCTTTCGTTTTGAACTTTAAACACAACAAGCCACATGATATTTTTTTTTTCTTTTTTTTTCCTCATCGACCTCGATAATAAAAATTATATAAAATAAATATATAATAAACTTTTATATTTTTATTTCGTAACGGGCCTCGGAACTCATTGGACTTTATTCCACCTCGTGACTCAACCCGACTCGTTAATGGGCCTTATAACCAAACCAAACTCACACTATATTTTTATTTGGGCCTCGCTACTCTCCCGAGCCCAACATGCTAATAAACTCCTATGGGCCTTACTCTTTTACCAAGCCCAATACCAAACCAACTTTACACCAAGATTAGTCATATGTAAATCATGTTTGTGATCTCTTCTGTGTTGCAACCGGACGAACGAGAGGAACAACCAAAACTAAACTAGAAACATAAAACTCTTCTTTTATGTCACGTGTGTAGGAGAAATGGAGACAAAACCCATGACTAGCCACTCTACATGCATTTTATAAAGGACCTAGTAAGACAACTCTAGCCTATTATTATATTACCCTAGACATCCTATTCTCCTTGTATATGGGTGTGATATGCGAGTACAAGGCAAGCCCAACTTTCAACATCAACTTTTGGTCAATTAAGCATGCATGCTGCATGACAAACCTAGTCATTCCTATACTATTTTATATAAGCCTAAACAATCCTAGTGTGAATTAACAATACAGGGCATCAAACAGGACATATTTCCTTTTACTTCTTTGTACTTCCTGCTACTACCACGACCCAAAACATATTTTGGTGTTTTGACTTTGCTCCATGCGTGTAATCATAACCAAAGGAGGGACAAGACACTTGCACATTTTCTTTTCTTTCTCTTCTGTTAGGCGCAAACCACAAGGAACCAAAACAACATTAACTATATTATTATAAATATGAAACTCAAGTATTTTCTTTTGGGACCATTTTTCTCGTCTGTGACCCCAGCAAACCATAAGCTTAGAAACCATGCCCTATATTTCTATGTTTCGGTGGTACCCATCGAGACACAAGACACCCAAACCACAACTCAAAACATAAATATCACACTTTGTCTTCTATGCCTTGCGTACATGTATTAAAAGGAGACAAAGCAAGCCTCAAGCCACCCTAAACACCTTATTTTAATACCCTAAACTCCATTGACTCACTTTAACTTGTTTAGCCATTGGTTAATGTGTTCCTTTATCGACTTGACAACTCCACGCATGCGCCCTTAATCTTGGCTGGATCAATGCATGCTCGTTACATCCAAACTTCTTTATTCTTCTTTACTTGAATCCTAGGTAAACTATTAGTAAAATAATACTAAAGCCATACTATGACTTGGCTATATCAGCCCTTCTACATGACCACAAAACCACACAAAACTCTTAAAACTCACCAAAAACCTCAACATCTCACTCGTGTATTAAGTCACAGCCGAGTCTCAAGGGAGAAGAAAAAGGTAAAAAGACTAGTGTGGGGTTTGTTTTAGTTACGGGATGCACATAGTCTCGAACATAAATATGTTACGGGTAAAGTCCTGGGGAAGCTAAGTCGAGTCTCGGTTCCTTCGTTCTTTATTTCTTCCACTCGTGCATCTCTCACTCTCACTTTCAAAAGATATCGTCTACTGTGGGATCAAAGGGAAGAACCAAACGAAAAGGGTGTTAGTCTTAGCTTGGGTATAGGATCGAAAGGGGTATAACCGTGGAGTTTTGATCACATTCTCACACCATCGTCTCATCACCACCCTCTAAGGTGATGTAAGTGCTCTTCGACTCATTTTCATTTCATGTTTCTCGCTCTAATATCTCGCGTTTATTTCACCTAAAGAGTAGAACGTATAAAACGTATCTTTAACTAACGAGCCTCTAAAATATTTGAGAATCCTTACGTTGATAATACTAGTAATGGTCTAAAAGAAAATAAGCTCGAGCTAGTAATAAGCTTTTGAAAAGGTTTAATAAGCTATATAAGTCGGAATGAATAAATTGGACTAGATTTGCAAAAATATGATGTCTTCGGGTTAAAAACATAAAGTTTGGAAAGATAAAGGTTGTTTTAATACGACTTAATGTATGCATGAAAAGTTTAGGGTGGACTGTGTAAACTTTCGAAAGATAAAGGATGTTTTGTATGTAAAATTTATGCATGGGAAAAGTCTAAGGACTGATTGGTAATATAAGCAAACTAGTTAAAAATGAAATAAACGTTTTTGTGTTTAAAATATAAAGTTTGAAACTTGGGGACTAAGAGTGTAAAATTCGATTTTTGAAATATTTTGTCAAAAACAGTTTCATCTAGGGACTGAAACTGTCAAATCTGGAAACTTTGAGTATAAAACACTTTTGGGTGTAAAGTGTCATTTTGCCAAAGTTGAGGGGCTAAACTTGTATATTTTGAAACTTCAGGGTAAAAGTATAAATTTGAGAAAAAGTTTAGAAAACTTGTAAACTCATAACAACTTTATAAAAACGAGTATTACGACGACCTATTATTCATAACGAGAATTATCACATCGGTATGTAATTAAACTTGTATATATTTATAAGAAAATAAATATATGAAAATGCTATAAAATATCATCATGTATTAAAGTAAATAAATTAAACTATCGGTAACATCGTCATATTTATAAATTAACGCTAATAACGCTCTATTGAATATTATATTCAATACTCTATCCTTTCGGTCGTAAACCAAACGTATATCATTATTCTGAGACATGCCATATTATATCTAGGTTTCGTGTTGAAGCCGTTGTCATATCGTAATTGCTATTGTTGTGCATTTCCTACTGTATCGCTAAGGTGAGTTCATAGCCCCACTTTTACTCTTTTAACTGTTTTTATAAACTCTTTGGGGGAGATACATGCTATAAACTAGAACACAAGTCTTTTCTTAAAATGTATGCTTGCATGCTTATTATTATTATAGCCTAAGTTGCCAGCCAAAAGTCCCCTTCATCATGAACCATTAATCACTTGCGAGTGAACGCAAATATCGTGGATAGTACTATGGGAATTGACGACCCCGACTCGGTTATCGGAAATAACCGGGGCGCACTATATTTGGTATCTCTATGTAATTGGCTATTACATCTTGGGGGGCAATTTTATTACTTACACCAGTAATTAGGTGTATGCAGTTAGTATTGGTTTCATGAGCTTGGTGCATAATAATAATCTCTGTTTTCTATGGTGATTGACTTCGTGGCAATTGTCATCTCTTACTTGTGTTCAACTATTTACTAAACCTATGAATATCACTCAACCTTTGTGTTGATCTTTTTAAGCATGTTTATCTCAGGTATTAAAAAGGCAATAGCTAACTCTGGAGGCGCTTGGGCATTGGCATGGCATGGTCATAGATGACTCTGATTTACAAATGGGGACCACATTTTGTTAATGAACCATTTTCCGCATCAATTCAACTTTGTAAACTTTGTTTTACTACAATAAATGAAATATTTTACGAAAAAGCTATTATTTTTCGCTTGTGTTATGATCCAATTGAGTAGCATCCCAAAAACTTTTTCTTCCGCTGCAAACCATTTTTGGGGGTGTTACAGATTGGCATCAGAGCCTTGGTTATAGAGAACTAGGAAATTTTCAAAACCTAGACTATAACAACTTTTTCAAAAACTGAACCCTATGACGAACACATGCCTGCCTGCCAAGCTGATTGCCTCACTTATGACTCGTTGAAGTCATCTTTGATAAGATATGTGTTTTATTACTGAGAACTTAGTCTCACTATTAGCTATGATTGCCTTACTTATATGTATGATTATATAATACTGCGCTATGCCTTCTCCCCCATATAAATGAAATGTTTATTTAGTCTTGCATAACAAACTTTAAAGACATTAGGACATGTTACTGGTATAACTAAGCTAAGCATTGCAAGATTCATTGAACCTCGGGTGAATATAGCCTGATCACCTATATTCAGCCAGGGACAGTGAGACATAGCCTGATCACCTATGTCTGACTCAGAGGTGAATGTTGCAATACTGAAAGTAGTTATAATAGTGGTATGTCCACTTGACCTCCTGACTTTTAAAAATGGTAAAATCTTCATGTGTGTTCATCATAAGAGTTATAAAGGTTTACTCCTACACATCGCACACCGACGTCACAACATTCTCTCACTACGATACTTTTCTCCTAAGTGGAACGCCTTTCTCATTACTACCCCTCTAAACTGACCATTTTACACCACTACCTTACGCCTCCGCGTCTACACTTACTAGCAACGTGCATGGAGATTTGCATGGCAGATGATGCACACTACCACTTCGTGCAAGGACATCACAGTGATCCATGTTGAAATGGACCACTTTACGCCACCACTTCGTGCCCGCCGTGCCTACGTATGTATGAGATTTACTGAGCAAATAATACATAACCAGCAAAAACATTGCATGATGCGAGTTAATGATTATAAGTACCATTTAGACTTACTTAGCACATTACGCGCGACTAACAAAAATTTTTAATTACCGCACGACATTACTCTATGTTCAGATTATATATTTGGGTCGCTACAATACCATGTCTTCTGTTTCCCATCCCATCGACTTATCGTCTTCATTACGGAATCATTAAACCTCTATTACTGAATCATCGCAACCCATGTATCCATCATCCCATCCAATTATCATTCTCTTAGACTTCGAGATCGAAGTCATCTCGTCATCCATTGCGATAATAGTATCACCTCTACCCCAAAACTCGTACTCAATCGATGAACCAGATTTCTTGCTTAGCCGTTCTAGGAACAACACACCTTGACATCTACAAAGGGAACCCCTCGCTAAACATAAATAATAACCGAACGACTAAAAGATATAAAACATACCAAGAGCCAACTTGCAACTCAAGTCACTTTTTCTGGGAACGGATTCCTAACTTTTCACTCGTTCCTTTGAAATACCAACTGTCTGTCCTACCTTCCCTCTTATGAAATAATAAACTTTGTCGTTGTCTAACGCAAACTGCTTTCAACTATTCTACCGACTATTTCATGGTCATTGTACAAAAAGCCTTGCTACTGTGCCATTAAACCAAAAATGTACAACCTTACTCATACTTCATAAACGATGACCTTATTAATGCTTTGCTAACTATTTTCTATAAGAGTAATAAACCGATTAATTACCTTACTACTATTTTATGAAACAACAAACAATTACGATATCGATTTGTAAACTATATTACAAAATTTTCCTGCAAGTTATATTACGGTCTTATAAACTATTTTACCCTTTTAGTGAGCTGTTTTAGCCACTGTCTGATTTAAAACCATAAAACTTGGTACTCTTACCTCACAAACTATTCGCCTTTACTCTATTGACTATTTTATTACCACCCTATAAACCATCTTGATATTAATTGAATTACGAAATTTTCTACTAATTGACAAACAATAAAGTACTTTCTTATGAGCTATTTTACAAATCATTTCACGAGTTATTTTACAACCCGAATTATTGTCTTACCGAAAATGTTACAAATTTAACTGCGATTTCACTACTATTCTATAAGTGATAAATCACTTTCTATTATTCTATGAACTATTTTTAAAATCATCTCACAAGCTATTTATTTAAACCAAATTGTTGCTTTAATAAAAACACTTTCTTCTTACTCAATGAAGTGGTTTTACAAACCTTTTTCATAAACTTTACTGCAATTTCCTTATAAACTATTTACTCCCTTGAAAAGCTTTAAAGAATAACCGCTATTTTCTTTTCGAAATAAACCAAATTTTTGGAGTAAAAATATGCGCTTTATTTTGAAAATAATAAATAAACATTTTAATGAGAATAATGTTGATGTAACAAACTGAATGAGATTAAGGAATAATTAACTTAAGGAGAGTGTAGAGTAGACTACGAATGCTTATGCTTATTACCCTTCCATGTTAAACTGTGTAACATGCCCACTATTACAATATCGCACTATGCTATGCTTCTATAACTGCCTCTACGTTATTTCTGTGTGTAACGTACAACTCGTCACTGTATCGATTTCTACGTTATTTCTGTGTGTAACGTACAACTCTTCACTGTATCGACTTCTGCGTTATTTCATTATGTAACGTACAACTCATCACTGCTTCTATGTTATTTATTTATGTAACATACAACTACTTGATTCTCGCACACGTATTTGAACCACCTCTGTCACTGGTCACGATATCTTATTCCACTATTATGCTCTATCCTTCGTAACCTCATACGACTCTGTTCTTTCTATTTTGAACTCAACTATCGTACTCTTTTATAAAACCGCGTTGTATTCCGTTTAATGAATCCTTTATATGTTGTTCACTTATAGCCTCACGTCACCAAATCTTTCTTGAACGACTATCCCTTTTCTATGTCACATTTTAAGTATATATTCTCGCATCTCGTCACCGTATCGACCTCGACGATTCTCGCATCATAAACCACGAGGACGTGGTTTCTTTTAAGGGGTAGGTACTATAACAACTCGTAAATTTCCCTACCGATTTTCGCGGCTATTTTTTTTCCTTTCGTTTCGAACTTTAAACACAACAAGCCACATGATATTTTTTTTTTTCTTTTTTTTTCCTCATCGACCTCGATAATAAAAATTATATAAAATAAATATATAATAAACTTTTATATTTTTATTTCGTAACGGGCCTCGGAACTCATTGGACTTTATTCCACCTCGTGACTCAACCCGACTCGTTAATGGGCCTTATAACCAAACCAAACTCACACTATATTTTTATTTGGGCCTCGCTACTCTCCCGAGCCCAACATGCTAATAAACTCCTATGGGCCTTACTCTTTTACCAAGCCCAATACCAAACCAACTTTACACCAAGATTAGTCATATGTAAATCATGTTTGTGATCTCTTCTGTGTTGCAACCGGACGAACGAGAGGAACAACCAAAACTAAACTAGAAACATAAAACTCTTCTTTTATGTCACGTGTGTAGGAGAAATGGAGACAAAACCCATGACTAGCCACTCTACATGCATTTTATAAAGGACCTAGTAAGACAACTCTAGCCTATTATTATATTACCCTAGACATCCTATTCTCCTTGTATATGGGTGTGATATGCGAATACAAGGCAAGCCCAACTTTCAACATCAACTTTTGGTCAATTAAGCATGCATGCTGCATGACAAACCTAGTCATTCCTATACTATTTTATATAAGCCTAAACAATCCTAGTGTGAATTAACAATACAGGGCATCAAACAGGACATATTTCCTTTTACTTCTTTGTACTTCCTGCTACTACCACGACCCAAAACATATTTTGGTGTTTTGACTTTGCTCCATGCGTGTAATCATAACCAAAGGAGGGACAAGACACTTGCACATTTTCTTTTCTTTCTCTTCTGTTAGGCGCAAACCACAAGGAACCAAAACAACATTAACTATATTATTATAAATATGAAACTCAAGTATTTTCTTTTGGGACCATTTTTCTCGTCTGTGACCCCAGCAAACCATAAGCTTAGAAACCATGCCCTATATTTCTATGTTTCGGTGGTACCCATCGAGACACAAGACACCCAAACCACAACTCAAAACATAAATATCACACTTTGTCTTCTATGCCTTGCGTACATGTATTAAAAGGAGACAAAGCAAGCCTCAAGCCACCCTAAACACCTTATTTTAATACCCTAAACTCCATTGACTCACTTTAACTTGTTTAGCCATTGGTTAATGTGTTCCTTTATCGACTTGACAACTCCACGCATGCGCCCTTAATCTTGGCTGGATCAATGCATGCTCGTTACATCCAAACTTCTTTATTCTTCTTTACTTGAATCCTAGGTAAACTATTAGTAAAATAATACTAAAGCCATACTATGACTTGGCTATATCAGCCCTTCTACATGACCACAAAACCACACAAAACTCTTAAAACTCACCAAAAACCTCAACATCTCACTCGTGTATTAAGTCACAGCCGAGTCTCAAGGGAGAAGAAAAAGGTAAAAAGACTAGTGTGGGGTTTGTTTTAGTTACGGGATGCACATAGTCTCGAACATAAATATGTTACGGGTAAAGTCCTGGGGAAGCTAAGTCGAGTCTCGGTTCCTTCGTTCTTTATTTCTTCCACTCGTGCATCTCTCACTCTCACTTTCAAAAGATATCGTCTACTGTGGGATCAAAGGGAAGAACCAAACGAAAAGGGTGTTAGTCTTAGCTTGGGTATAGGATCGAAAGGGGTATAACCGTGGAGTTTTGATCACATTCTCACACCATCGTCTCATCACCACCCTCTAAGGTGATGTAAGTGCTCTTCGACTCATTTTCATTTCATGTTTCTCGCTCTAATATCTCGCGTTTATTTCACCTAAAGAGTAGAACGTATAAAACGTATCTTTAACTAACGAGCCTCTAAAATATTTGAGAATCCTTACGTTGATAATACTAGTAATGGTCTAAAAGAAAATAAGCTCGAGCTAGTAATAAGCTTTTGAAAAGGTTTAATAAGCTATATAAGTCGGAATGAATAAATTGGACTAGATTTGCAAAAATATGATGTCTTCGGGTTAAAAACATAAAGTTTGGAAAGATAAAGGTTGTTTTAATACGACTTAATGTATGCATGAAAAGTTTAGGGTGGACTGTGTAAACTTTCGAAAGATAAAGGATGTTTTGTATGTAAAATTTATGCATGGGAAAAGTCTAAGGACTGATTGGTAATATAAGCAAACTAGTTAAAAATGAAATAAACGTTTTTGTGTTTAAAATATAAAGTTTGAAACTTGGGGACTAAGAGTGTAAAATTCGATTTTTGAAATATTTTGTCAAAAACAGTTTCATCTAGGGACTGAAACTGTCAAATCTGGAAACTTTGAGTATAAAACACTTTTGGGTGTAAAGTGTCATTTTGCCAAAGTTGAGGGGCTAAACTTGTATATTTTGAAACTTCAGGGTAAAAGTATAAATTTGAGAAAAAGTTTAGAAAACTTGTAAACTCATAACAACTTTATAAAAACGAGTATTACGACGACCTATTATTCATAACGAGAATTATCACATCGGTATGTAATTAAACTTGTATATATTTATAAGAAAATAAATATATGAAAATGCTATAAAATATCATCATGTATTAAAGTAAATAAATTAAACTATCGGTAACATCGTCATATTTATAAATTAACGCTAATAACGCTCTATTGAATATTATATTCAATACTCTATCCTTTCGGTCGTAAACCAAACGTATATCATTATTCTGAGACATGCCATATTATATCTAGGTTTCGTGTTGAAGCCGTTGTCATATCGTAATTGCTATTGTTGTGCATTTCCTCTTGTATCGCTAAGGTGAGTTCATAGCCCCACTTTTACTCTTTTAACTGTTTTTATAAACTCTTTGGGGGAGATACATGCTATAAACTAGAACACAAGTCTTTTCTTAAAATGTATGCTTGCATGCTTATTATTATTATAGCCTAAGTTGCCAGCCAAAAGTCCCCTTCATCATGAACCATTAATCACTTGCGAGTGAACGCAAATATCGTGGATAGTACTATGGGAATTGACGAACCCGACTCGGTTATCGGAAATAACCGGGGCGCACTATATTTGGTATCTCTATGTAATTGGCTATTACATCTTGGGGGGCAATTTTATTACTTACACCAGTAATTAGGTGTATGCAGTTAGTATTGGTTTCATGAGCTTGGTGCATAATAATAATCTCTGTTTTCTATGGTGATTGACTTCGTGGCAATTGTCATCTCTTACTTGTGTTCAACTATTTACTAAACCTATGAATATCACTCAACCTTTGTGTTGATCTTTTTAAGCATGTTTATCTCAGGTATTAAAAAGGCAATAGCTAACTCTGGAGGCGCTTGGGCATTGGCATGGCATGGTCATAGATGACTCTGATTTACAAATGGGGACCACATTTTGTTAATGAACCATTTTCCGCATCAATTCAACTTTGTAAACTTTGTTTTACTACAATAAATGAAATATTTTACGAAAAAGCTATTATTTTTCGCTTGTGTTATGATCCAATTGAGTAGCATCCCAAAAACTTTTTCTTCCGCTGCAAACCATTTTTGGGGGTGTTACATATTTCTACCGATTACTCTACTTATCTAATTATCTAATCTAAGGTGTATGTAGTCTATGTCTAATTATTGTGTGCTCGTATGATAGTTTAAAAATGTGTTTACTTAGGTTTTATTACTCCTTAATTATCTCCTATTGATGGTTGAATTGTCACGTCCTTATTCTTAATCGCATTGTGTGTCTAAAGTCGTAGGGTATGCGTTTATCCCTAACTCTTTGAACTTACCAAAGGGTCTCGTCTACAAAATCTCTAGGATTTATACACTCTAACTCTAAGGCACTCTTTGGATGGTTTAGCCTACAACTACTCTAGGTGTTATAGTCTAAGGTTTACAAAGATTAATCAAGCATTAACTACACAACGAATGACCTATCGCATTACTAGATCATTAAAAATTAAGATAAAAGACAACCAATCAATATTCAATAATCAAGTTTCATATTCCCTAAGCAAACACACAAATAAATTAGCCGGACATGGAGAACATGCAAGCATACACACAAATAATTGAAGACAAAATTGAATTAATGAAGTAAAACACTTATCTTGTGGTAAGATAGGGTTTGGAACCCTAAAATACTGTACAAGACAGCCTTGGTTCGGTTTAGGTTTTTACTCCAAAAGACTACACACTAAAACTGAAAAATTCGGATTCTATATATAAGATTACAAGTGCGACGGCGTCACCTTATGATTTGTGACGCCGTCGGGTCGCCGTCATTAGGGTTTCGTCTTGGCCACGTTAGTCTTGCGACGGCGTCACCTTGTGCTTGTGACGCCGTCCTCTTCAGCTTATGACGCCGTCTGGATCAAATCTAGGCCGTCTGAGTTGCGACGGCCTACTCTTTTAAAGCTTGACACCGTCACTTGAAAATAAGAAATTTGGCTACTGTCCCGTCACAAAATGCTCCGACGGCGTCGCAGTTAAGCAATGACGCCGTCACTTTGTATTTCAGCAGCTTGAGTGTCTCGATTTCTTGACTTTGGCCATTTTCTTCGTATATCCGCGCCTTTTCGTCCAAATAAGTGCCATTACAGCAATTTTCCTACAAGATACCTAAAAAGTGAAAAGGAACGATATTAAGTAATAACGGATACAAAAGTGATCAAATAAGGACTTAAACGACCCCTCAAAAAGGTACATTTTAAAACCTTATCAGGATATTATGTTGATTATAAGTTAGATTATTTTGACACATTGATAACAATTGAGTTGTTAATATTGGACTATAACAAAATAATAAGCATTAACGACTAATTATGTGACTAGTAATTGATATCGGGTATTACACATATGTTATAACTATTAAGTATTTAACTATGTCATATAAACTTGGAATAACATTCGATAACAAGTTATATTTGTTTTGGGTTGAACCTTATTAAATATTGTGGGTTAACTAAATGCAATATATTGGATTCGGTATGAGCATAATATATTTTCACAACGAGCCTAAACATTTAATTGTCGCTTAATAACTAGTAACGAAATATAAAACTATACATTACCAGTCAGATATGGTTTTATAAACTCTTATTGATTTAGGACAATAATTCATGTTTTCTAAAGCACGTGATAACTTTTATATACATGTCGAAAAATATGGTTTTATTTAAGTAAAAGCCTTTATCAACTACGAGAATAGCTTGTGTTTTATATAAACAAGTTAACTTTTATAAACTTGTTGGGAAATGTGTATTTTGAGAAGTCGGTATGATAAAGACGTAATATTTTGGATACATTGAATAACGAATATGTCGTTATAAAATAATGCAATGGTATATTTTATATAACGTACTCTATTATAAACTTGTAACAATTGAGAAACCTTTATTGATTGAGTGATAAATGGAAACTTGCTTTTTATTATAAACATGTACGTTTGGGGATTGTTGGGTAAATTGCTGAAACAATCAATTAACCTATTTATGTTACATAAATAGTTGTCGTCGTTTCCTAGTCTTTGACTAGCCTAAGTATTGTTAGTATTTCTTGACTTTGTCGATGTCTTTATCTTTTGGCGTGCGTTCTGGTTAGTCTGTCTCGACTATGTCGACGTCCTCTCCTCTTTCGCGTGAGTTGTGCGTCGCGTCTATGTTTTTTACCACCACACGAAACGTTAAAACTAAACTTTTGAGATAATAATTATAAACTTTTGGGAACGATAATGTACTTTTGAAAATAACGACATGAATGATCCACGAAAACTGCAACACATTACTTTCTATTGATTTCTTTTTCTTTTGAGCCGTATTTTAAGATAATCGTATACGCAATAGGTTGTGTCACTTCTATTCTATTGTACTCGTCATACACTCATCTTGATGTCGTGGAGATTAGCTTTAGATGCCAGTCGTGTCAATAGTGAATAGTGCATTGTTGTGGCTAAGGTGAGTTTCATAGCCCCTCTTTCCAAAGGTTTTTATAACTATTTTGGGGGAGAATACATGCTGCTTTTAACAAACTATAACTGGATATGTGAATGTTATTTGGAATGACTGTTGTTTGGTATATTTGATTTGGTGATTGAACGTTTTACGTGTTTATGTGAATGCAAACTATTTCTTGGACCTGCCACTATTCTTCTGAATTGCTAATGTGTTGACTAGGAAAGGTTAGACATGCGACATTTGCTGACTTAGACTAGGGTAGCATCTCTAAGCTTTAACGCGATGCCTAGCTAAGAATTGACCGACCTAGACCGGGGTAGCTTGTGTTCTAGGCCTTGCTACGACTGTGCTAGCTAGAGTCGCGCAGGGCCCTGCATTGAGATCTCAAGCGTGTTATAGATTATTGATTGGATAGATTATTGATTAGATAGATATTGATTGGAGTTATTAATGTTTAGATGGATAATAGTTGATTGGAATGTCTATTATATATCTGCCTTAGTCGCACATAGCAATTAAACTTTATTAGGTCCACTACTATACTTTTGTAACTAAACTCTATGAACTCACTAGCGTAAGCTAACCTTTTTAGCATGTGTTCTCAGGTTTAAGGCGATAGCTCACTATTAGAAGACGCTTGGCAAGAAGCATGGTCATAGGCGACTCTGATGAATAAACGGGACCGCTTTAATTATCTTTTGAGCCTATTTCCGCACCACCTTCATTAATATAAACTTATGGTTTTCAATTAATGAATCCTATTCTAAATAAATGGGATAAAAACCATTCTTTGTACCTTATGTTGTGATTCCAAGATTGTAGCACCCACAGGCTCGTATGCTTCCGCTAGACCGTATTTTTGAGGTGTTACAGATTGGAATCAGAGCCAAGGTTATAGAGAACTGGGTATATTTTTAGAACCTAGATTATAACCACTTTTTCGAAAACTTAGCCCTATGACCGCCATGTGCCTGCCTGCCAATCTGAAGCCTCGCGTATGACTAGTTTAAGGATGTAGATGATTGAGAACACATTAGACGAATTGATTGATGAGATAATTGATGATATGTTTATGGCTTATTTGATGAATTGTTTGAGGGGATACTTGTCGAATGTGTGCCCTTTAGTAAGCGATTTAAGTCTACTTATCTTAGTAGTTCACTATAAGCATTTCACATGCTTATACACACACAGTAAGCATGTCCTCATGCTTACGCATACCCCATAAGCATTTCCATATGCTTATGCACGCCCTATAAGCATGTCCTCATGCTTACACACACCCAGAAAGCATGTCCTCATGCTTTCGCATGCACTATACCTTTCACAGAGTGTGGAGTCCCAAACCTTAGATCTACAAAACTTAGCTTGTATTAAGTAGTTGCCCTGGATAGTTCTAAAACAACAAAGAGAAAATTTGTACGAATACACACAAATACGTGGAATCTATTGGAATATACTTAGAAGATGAAAGTAAACAAACGAACCCAAATTGTGATAACCAATACTTCAACATTACTAATCAATAATACGGATACTCTCAAAGTATCAGGGTTATAAAATTTCCCTGCGTAATCTCACCATTTGATTTAGAACTTGCACATTAGTAGTGGCCGTGGGAATGATTTGGGAAGGTAGAGGTAATGGTGCAATTATAACTAAGTTAGGAAGTCACGAACGAGACCTTTTGTCTCGTGAACGTGAGTTCCGTAGTTAAGTTTTTACGAACACGAGTCTAAAACGCGTTAAAACTAATAAAACATGTAAACTGGTGTGTTGGTATCGTGTGTTGTGTCATGTTCACGTGTTTTTGCATTTTATCATGTTTATGTGTTCTTGGTCATAACTAGATGATGGGTTATAATGGTTTTTGTTAATACAAATAAGCCGTAAAAACGTTTATTTATATTTTACAATCTTCTAATGTTTTGTCGATAACAAACGTAAAATCATTTTAATGAAACAAATAAAATACGTAAATGGTTTGAGCCAATAGTTTCTAACACACTTACGTTTTCACATAAAACACTAAAACAAGTATAAGTGATTTTATGATTGAGTAATATATATGTACAACAACTAGTGTTTACATATTGGGTAAACATATACATAACTAGTATGTATTATATTGGGTAATGTAATTGGGTAGAAACTTAAGTATCTTCACCCATTGACAAAATACATTGAATGTAGTTGGGTACAACCCAAAGTCAATGACCCATACCCATGGAGCTTGATCCATAACCCATTGCATGACATCATGCTTAAGTCATATATGGATATTATCCATGACCCATGGTTTTAACCCATGACCCATGGACTAGATGCATTGCATCTTGTAGATACATTGTATCTAAGGAAATACCCATGGACCAACCCATAACCTATGACCCATGACCCATAACCCATGGGAAAAAGGGAGCGTCCCACGAATCCGAGTGATTACACTGGACGGATCCTTTAAGGGAGGGATCCGTGGGATCCGGGGAACAGTAGCCATTTTCTCTCTATAAATAGTGAGCCATTTCTTCATTGTTTCTAACCCCTTCCTCACATATTTTCTCTTTGAGTTATAAACTCTCTAACCCCATATCCAAGTGATCTATGTATGTAGTTTTGTTTTTGTGTGATCCTTTAGGTTCCTCTTAAAGGCGAGATCACCACCTTTGAAGTCAAGCAAGCTCAAGTCCATGAGTTGCTGTCCTTCCTCATCATCAAGACTACTAAAGTTATCTTGTTGATGGTTCTTTTTCTAAGAAGTGTAGTATTGAAGACATTAGTGAAAGATGTCTTAAGTGTCAAGACGAAGACATTAGTGAAGGGTGTCGATCGTCCGTATTGTAGGCATTAGTGAAGGGTGCCTAGAAGTCAAGTCACAAGACATTAGTGAAGGGTGTCATGAAGATCAAGTCAAAGGCATTAGTGAAAGGTGCCTAAGGTGTACATTCGATATGGTGTGATTCGATGTACAAGATAGATTAGTATTGGGTCAAAGGATATTGTTATCCTTGTTGATATTATTATAAGGAGTAGATCTCCTTTGGGGTTAGGTGTCGTGTAGTGTTGGGTAGTAGTTCCTTAATTGTAATGGAACTCGGTACTTAGCCTAGTACCGGATAAAGGGTAGGCGACGTTGTGGTAGGTGTGGTTCTCCTTGGTGAAAGAACTCGGTATCTAGCCTTGTACCGGATAAAGGTGTAGGCGACGTTGTGAAGGTTTCTCCACCATAAGGAGCTGGTGTTGTGTAGTGATTACGAACTCTCGAGTAGGTGACTCGGGGAGTGGAGTAGGGCAAGGAAGGTGTCCTTCTAGCCGAACCACTATAAATACTCGCGTTGTGGTTTTGTGCTTCTTACTCTTTATCTTTGTCTTTATTCTTTTACTTGCTTATCTATCAACATCCAACACACATGTTTAAGTGGATTGACATAAGTCAATCTAAATAGTTTAAAACCAAGTTTTAATCGGTAAAACTATTCAACCCCCCCCCCCCTTCTAGTTTTCCACAATTGGAATCAGAGCTTCTTCACCAAGTTTCTTAAAGTATATTGTACTTTAAAAACTTGACACGATCCATGTTTAATTGAAAACTACAAAGGTCTTTTACAAAAACAAACACTATGTTTTATTAAACACTTTGTTTGGATGTTGATTAGATGACAATATTTTTATTTATTTGAATTGCACTAACCTTCCTTGTCATGTTTCTTAGTTAAAAAGCTCATACCTACCAAGCCATTAGGATTTTCTTGGTAACAAGAATACCTTCCCTAAGAAGGTATCTTAAACACGAAGGAACCGGAATTGTCTTCTGACATTTTTTGTGTCATTTGTAAAGGCATTCCTAAGTGCACTAGAGGTATGACTTCCCACTCATCTCTAAATAACATTAGCTTGATAAATAAGTATGCTTACATAGGTATTTATATGATTATCTTTTGTGCACATTCATGTATTACATGTAGCTTCATTAGGAAGCCCTTCTCGCATACGTGTTGCTTTTTCGTCTATAGTCGAAGTTTATAAAATTTGTGTTTTATTTCATTTAATCCAAAAATCATATCCTTCTAATAATAAAACAAAACACAAATCTCAAAAATTCCTGCTTCCCCATAAAAACCCCTTCCATCGTCCACTCCATCAAATCCCCATTTTTTCAAATCTTCCACTTTCAAAAAATTAACTCTCATTCAAAACTTCATCTCATCTCATCTCAAACCAAAACCAAGAAGTTCGTCATCAACATGGTTTACATCGCTCTCGTGCTCATCGCTCTTGTGTTCCCTATGATGAAGTTCTCATACGGAGACATATACTTTGTGTTGTTAATCTACATTGGGGTTATATACCCAATCCTTTGTATCATTCTTAGCATTAAAATGAAATATTACTAATATTCTAGTTTATCTAGGTTATCAAAATGTGTTTGTCATTTCTTTTGACTTATATCTTTCGTATTCCTTCGTGATACATTAGAAACCATTAATGCATGCTAAAAGAAAATGTAGGCTAATACACAAATCTTGGTATAAAACTATATGATCTAAAAACCTATGCTTTTATCAAAAATCTGTTTCTATTACTACAGATCCACGGATCCCTGTAGGTATACTAGCCGGATCCCTGATAGAAGGGAACCGTGGGAATCGTCCTTCTGGATAACATATTTTCCATGCAAAATAAAAACCGCTCTCTTCCTAAAAGAAATGTTCTATTAGAATGTCAAGCATTAAGTGAGTTAAATGTCATTGTTAATAAACATCTTGTAAAAACGTTAGGTAATCATTGTTTTACTCATAATACGTCACATCCTATTAACTTCTCTTTCCTATAGGTTTCGCTATGTCGCATGAATATGAGTTTGATTTTTCACTCACTAGCGTCTACACTCCTAACATCTCCCTTGAGCCCAACACACCTGGCAATCATGTTCGTGGGTTCAATAATCTCAAAACCCGTCACTTCCATGAAGGACGTATTGTCGACACTCCTCTACAATACGAAGAAGGTATCAATACCTCCTTCCGAACCATAGGACTGGAATGTCTTCTCGAAATTAACAAGAAAATATGTCCAAGGTTTGTATTGGAATTCTTCCGTCAAGTTGAACTCGTTCGTAACGAGGATCGCTCTCTATCTCTTTGGTTTTGGATCAAAAACCAAAAGTTTGTTTTAACCCTTGGGCAATTTGCTCACATCCTCCGAATTCCAAATCATGGACAATTTGCCTTCACTGAAGATTGGTCTCTTGATTCCCTCTTCAACTTTCGTGAAGAAAATAGTCCATATTGTTCACACATACCTTC
The DNA here is from genome assembly GCA_910596185.1 of Chrysanthemum makinoi. Taxonomy (NCBI): domain Eukaryota; kingdom Viridiplantae; phylum Streptophyta; class Magnoliopsida; order Asterales; family Asteraceae; genus Chrysanthemum; species Chrysanthemum makinoi. Next base: position 586,841 of record OU343219.1, read on the forward strand.
CCCGGAAGACTTGAATCGCATAATATGCAAACCCCATTACTCCGATCCAAACATTATCCATACACGGGATATACGAGAAGAGTACAAGCCTCTTGCACTCATCCTACGTGAAAATGTTTGGAGCCTTAGGGGAAATCAATAAATTCTTCCCGCTTGTTGTGCTCACATAATGTATTGTTTGCTAACACAACAACCATACAATCTCGCCTACTTCTTCGCAAGGCGAATTGTAAATCTTCAAGGCTCGAAGAACAAACTAATCCATTATGGAATGTTCTTGACACGCCTTTATCATCACATCATGTACTTCCATCCTCAACTTCAAAGTCCGTTGTACGTACTTGTGAACAAGATGATGGAACCTCTAAACATATCTCTCATGAAGACTTTCTTCATTCCCGAATCGGCGAACACTCATCAACCATTTGATGATCCATCTAGCGAAAATGATCAAGGAAATTAGCTTTCTTTCAAAATAGGGTCAATCCTTAGTATTCAAGCTTTATCAATGTAATGCAATTTCCTTCATGAAAAACATCTTACATTTGATATCTGTACTATATTAGTGTTAGAACCTCGTAGAAAACACTAAATTTGAAATATGACGCCTTGGGTAACCGTTGCATACCTTTTGTAAAGGTTCTGTTTAACAAAGAGACGGATCCCAAAGTTTGTGCTAGACGGATCCCTACTTTCAAGGAACCGTGGGATCCGGCAAACAGAAATGCAATTGCGATCATTGTATTTCAAAACATGTCTTTAGATCATTTCACACTAAGCTAGACATAGTACCTTAAGATAAATTGAGTCCTTATCAAACTGAGTAAAAGCTTCATACTCACGCATAACTCACTTAGATCACACTCAAAGCGCTTGTAGATCAATCGGTTCACCAAAACTCATTACTCTTCCGCTCTTATACTCACACATGATCCCTCACATGTTAAAACATCTAGATTTGGAAAACTTTCGAAATTGATTATAATCATCCTTACCTCAAAATTTGGTCGAAACTGATCAAATTCTAGTTTTTCCATCTTAAGCCTTTAGGATATTCTCCAAGACATTATCCTAAGTTACTATCTGATCTCTAGGATCATTTAGCTCCATTTGACACTCTCAAATCTTTAGTGTCATCTTTGGTCACCCATTGGTACTCTTAAAAGTTCCAACCTCTTCCATAAAAGGCAATCATTGGCTACATCACACATTACCCTTAAGTATTTAAGCACCTCTTCATTTAAGACACTTAGATGGACTGAAACACTCAAGAAGAAATAGGCATTAAACCTTAGAAACATCATTCTTACCCTTTTCCTAGCTGCTGATAGACGGATCCCTAGGATTAGCCTAGACGGATCCCTCATTGGAGGGAACCGTGGGATCCGTATGACAGATTCATGTCAACTCTAGCTAAAACAATCATTTCAAGCTCATTTTACTAACTTGAACACTCCATCTCATCTTAAATAAGATCCTATATTAGTACAACTCTGAAGTTGTGTCACACCCCCAAATTACCTGTTTTGCAGCGGAATGGAATTCCTGGGGTGACTGCCATAGCATCACAGTTACATTTATATTGAACGACCTAAAGTTTCGTTTTGAAAACACATCGTTTGATATAATAAAACATTCAGAGTTTACAAAAGATAGGTCCCAAAAAGGTAATTAACATTTGCGGAAATAAGTTTGTTACAATCCAAACGATGTTTTAAAGTGCATAAATTCCATGTGAGACGCGTCGTCACCGCGACTCTATGATAAGTCCACATGCATGCCATGAATTATATGCCTTAGATACCTGAAAATACATTGCTAAAAGTGTCAACACAAAGGTTGGGTGAGTTCATAGAGTTTATGTAAATGTTTTATACGACTACGACAAGTATAGGCCATGTATGACAAATATGTCACATAAAAATGTTACAATTGCTATAAGCACATGACACCGAAGCTAGACTGATCATGATGTTCGCCCCAACAGAGTATTTTGCCAAACAAATCAAATAATGATATTAAATGAAATGCATCCGTTTGACCAGTTGGGACCACCAACCCGGATGGAGGAGTCACCCTCAATAGATCTATTCACTCACCCTCGCTTCTTCCGAAATTAACGGTTCATGATTATGAAATGGGGACATTCAATTGGCAATGAGGTAACTTAAGCAATGTAATGAATTTGATATACTTGGTATCGTAATAAAAATGATGTGCAATGTATTCTCCCCCGTAGGTTTGAAATAATGTATAAACTTGAAAGACGGGGCTATGAAAACTCACTTGATACAATGATATGATGGCAAAAGTGGGTACACTGAAATGTGGCGCAATCTCTATCCGCGACCTATTATGAATGATATGATTCTAATATAAGTAACGATGTCATGTTATTCATACAAACTCATATGATATCCATACCACTTGTGCATTTTTGAAAATAAAGTTTATCGTCAAAATATAAGTTTATAACGTATTGGCAAGTTATAAATTACTTTATAAGTATTTACGTTGAAATGATATCCTACGATAGTCATTTAGTGATTTATTAAGAAATTATAGTTTTTCGTCGTAAAACAATATAATTTGACAATTCATGAAAGTGACTAAATGGCCTCGAAAAGCTTGTCGTAAAATAGTGAATATCGAGTGTTAGGAAACAAACTCAATGGTTTTGGAAAGCTTGTCACATTATCTAAATGTCTTAGCATTTAACTTTTGATCATAGAGGTCTCGATCATAGAGAAATATATAGATGAAGTAGGGTAGTCGGACTAAAAATATTGTTTAAGGTTAGTTTTCGGCAAAGTTTGAGTGACCATAAATTATTCGTTACAATTCCGTTTGACGAACGGTTGAACATTTTGGAAAATAGGCTAGGTGAACTCACTTTTACTTGTAGACATCGTTTTCTAAAAAGTATTCTATCGATATGAAAAATGACTCCAGACATGGTCACTTGCGACAACTATTTTGACTAATAGAAATTATATATAAGTGTTTATACTCGTGAAAATAGTTACGATAACTATTTAAATCGCGTGTAACTTAGTCGTTATAAGTCCGTTTTCAACGTTTTATATATCCTTAGTTTCGTGTTAAAGTATACTAATATATTTTTGATAAATCGACTCATTTAGATAACGCTTAAAACTCATTTTTGAACTACGAAAAATTCTGGACAGCATGCAGTTTTTTCTGAAAATATAGTTTTCGTCGTTAAACTTGAAAATAGAGTAACTTCTTCGTTATAAATCCGTTTTAACCCGTTCAAGCAACCACGGTTTCGTTTTAAAGTATATTTTCTGAATATCTAACCCAAAATAATCCATGATCTGTCGAATTTTCCAGATTTTACAAAAACGATCAGACCACAATCTAAAGTTGTCGAAAATGATTTTTCTTGCGTAATACTTGTTTCAATCACTTCAAATCAACACCAAATCTATTCTAAACCTACCATACACCTTATTAGGGTGTCATGGGTTCCTAAACATCATCAATAATTGTTGATACAAAAGTTGGACGTTCCTATTTGGTGCTCCGGTTCTCGTATCAATTGGTTGTTTGCTGCTTGAGACCTGCGCACTAATAAACAGAAAACACCGTTAGGCTTATCGTGGGATTGTCTCCCACGATTATCCTTCGGCGTAAGAGTAAGTAATCGGTTTTAGGGTTATAGAGAGTTAGGGTTTTAGATCGTACCTTTAATGAGGGATAGGGTTCCCTTTATATACACACGGAATCCTTGTTGGTTCCGTGTTCCCCAACCTTCGGCGTATCCCGCCTAAGTCGGTTGAAAAACGATTATCCCCAAAGATAGAAGATATCCGATATCGTATCCCATAAATAACTTTGGGTTTGGGCCTTCGTGGGCCCAGACCATTATTTGGTTAGCCCAGTCGTGTTGGGCCCGCTAGTAGCGGTCATTGGTCGGGTTAGTGACCCGAATGTAGACTATACGTCATCATGTCCCCCCAATCTAGTATGCGCAGTGATGAACTGCGGATGCTTGACTAATAACTGCAGTAAATAAAAAACTGTGAAGCGTAGCCAAGAAGCTAAACAGACTTCTCGCCGTTAAAGATACACGGTGTATCTAGATATAATATTTAAAATGGACGCCTCGTAATTCGGGGGAAAGTAACTGTAAGCACGTCACTTCAGTGAATCCTAGCCACTCAAATAGCGATAGTGGAATCCACGTGTCAGGCATCGCGTGGATGAGGAGACTTATATAACCCTCGACCTTCATTTCACTGTGACTATCACAGTAAAAAAAACGTATTCCACCATTGTTAACAAACCTTCAACCTGCGACAAAGAAAACTACTCATCCAAAGGTAACCGCGGGTGCGCTTATAAAAAAACAAGACCATGGTCAAAGTGTTATCTGATTTCACATCCGTCATAACTGAGGATGAACTACTAGAGTTCACATCGGATTATTTTATTCCACTGGACGTGCATCCAGTTGTTCCGGATGCGCGGGCATCGATTGCGGACTTCCCCGAAGGGAAAGTAGGGGTATACACACGGTTTTTCGAATTCGCGAATCAACGTGTGCCCATATCCCTATTTATGTGCGATGTATTAAATTATTACAGATCGCACCTATCCGGTACCTGCATCGGTGCAGCTAAAATTACCAACTTCGAGGTTAACTGCCGTCCACTGGAAATTAACCCGACTATCCATCTATTCCGCGCGTTTTATCACACAACGTGGTCACATGGGTGGGTATCCTTCGCTAAGCGTGCTGGTAAACTTCAGTGTTACACTGAAAAACTAGACGCGCTTAGAAATTGGGGAGAATCATTCTTCTGGGTAGATGATTCGTGTTTCCCGTGGCGTTATAATTTCTTCACCCAGGGTACATTGCCGAAGGATGAGCGCCCCCTCCCTGGACTATATAGCGCGGAGGATGCGAAAACGATAAACGCCAACCGCATCCCCATTAGTTCCTATCCTGAGGAATTTTTGGTACATATGGGCATTAGTCGTAACTACTTTGGTATGCCGGATGAGATACCAATCTTTTTAGGCGCGGATGGCCAGGGTGGGTGCTCGTCCTTTCGCATCCCCTTTTTAATTAATGTAAGAGCTTTCTTTTCCTTTTGCACATTATGTAACATCTGTGTTTGTTGTCTTCTGTTGCGCAGAAATGGATCTTTTCACAGTTGTTCAGCTGGCAAGGCCACGCCAGGTCAACGTGGGAGTGCGCGCGCTGAGAGACGGAGAATAGCCTATTCTAGAGACCACTGTAGGGCGCACTCTGGAAATGAACTTGGGAGAAGAGGGGGCCAGTTCATCAGTTGCAGTGGAGGCGACCCCCATCCAAAGCATTCTGAGCCCCAGGGCTCCCTCTCCGCCTCCGCAAGTGAATGTGGCCGGAGGCACGGGAGAAGAAGAGGAGGAGGAGGAGAGCGCTCAGTTGAAGCGCAAAAGAGCGCCTGGTGGTGAGGGCGCAGGGCCATCCAGGAAGAAGCGCCTTGTCGTTTTTAATGTGGAATCGTCCTAAGATAACGTCTCAGTCCCACCATCACCTGATGTGACTCTGTCGGAGTAAGTTTGTTACCTTTTTTTTTTTTTTTTTTTTTTTTTTTTAATTGCGCGCTCTCGTTTATGTAGATAACCAATAATCTCGATCTATTTGCATGCAGTGTGGAGCATACTGGGGATTCGCCTCCACGGGCTAGTCCTGTTTCCGAATCTTCTGGGCAAAAGAGCCAAGGTGCTGAGCCATTGGCGGCGGGGAACGCGCCAATGGAGCAGCTTGTGGAAGAGTTGGAGCTGGCTGCTGCGCATCAAGCCTCGCTTGTGGGTAAGCTAAAGAACAAGGTTCTTTGGAGAGGGCAGCCATATTGCGTTCTTTGGAGGCGCAGATTGGCTAGTGCTAAAGCTAGGCTGAGGGTTTAGGTGTATATGCCCAAAAGCTTGCGAGAGGAGAAGATGGCTCTGTTAGGGCGGATAAATCGAGGAGCGTCTGTAGCGTTCAATATAAGTCTTCTGCGTCGGGCTGAAGTACTTGGAGAAGGGTAAGGACAGCTGCTCGAGGAGTTAGGGAGCTTCGTCAAGCTGTTGAAGGGCATCACTGGAGGCGCAAGAAATGAAGGCTGCGTAAGCTCGGTTTGGAGTATGATGAGGAATTATATCCTCATCTCATGTCCGCCATTGCTGGCTTGGTGGCTCATCGCCATGGCTGCGCCTTTGCTCTTAGCACCCTTGAGTCCAAGGAGGTAGTGGACGCAGTTGGTGGAGTGGTCCAATGTGCCTTGGCGAGGGGAAGTCGAGGCTGTGGAGGCGCTGCAAGAAGCGACTTCTTTGAAGGTACTGCAGAAAAGGTACACGGTTATGATCGCGATCCTATGATAACACAGTTCTTTGCGATGAATAGGATGAAGGTCTTAGAGCTTCCCATGATTCTTGAAATGGGCGCGACCAATATTATCCCATAGGTGTTATTATGGAAGGGTTGACCTTAGCGCGCCATCGTACTGATAATGCAGAAGTGCAGCCGGACTATTTTTTGAAGCCCGATGACTCTCAGTTTCAAGTGCCTATTTTTGCTTGCCCCAGGGACATTCTGAATCCCTTTGCTTTAGAGAAAGAAATGCCCTTGAAGGAAGTGTTGGAAGCGCATGCTACCAGACTTGCTAAAAAGGAAGGTGTGAAAGGTAAAGCGATTTTGTGCGGGGTTGGTGCAGCTCATCTCCCAAGGTCTGACGGGGTGCCAGTGAGTGTTGCCACTGTGTCTTGCCAAGACTCGAACTTGTTGAGGAGGCTAAGCGAGATTGGAGATGCTGCAAGCCGCGTGGGGACTTCATCACTGGAGCGGTCTAAGAGTATATAGATAGAATCTTATGTTTATGAACATCCTTTTGTAATAACTTGTTGTCATTAATAAAATATCCTTTTGTTAAGTGCGTGTCAATATTATTGCAACTTGTAATGTGCGTACTTATCTGTTTGTCTTTGCGTAAAAGGCGTGTTCGTTGTATCAGTATCCAATTTGTACACAAGCGCGAATAATATGAGAAATTCATAGTCATGTATGAAGATCAGAGTATACTTAAAACATAATTAATAAGTAATTGTGTCATAGTCGTGTATGATGTGATATGCAGCGTACTGTAAATATCATCTTAAAGAGTCAAGTGTGTTGATTCCTTATTTTGTTAAACGTGCACCGTATGCATAGTTGCGCGTCCGTCGTGAGATGCGCACCGAACTTATTCCAACGTCTTGTGAATAAGGTGTTTAACAAGGATACATTATCCGATGTTGATGGGTTTGCAACCCTCTTACTCAACGAGTCATTTAGTAAGTTGACTCATCCTTTTACCATCGTGGGTTTATCAAATGCATGCACGCCATGTAGGCAAAAAATAAAAAATGTTAAGACATAAAGTATATGGAAATAACAAATTGAAATGTGTCGCGGAATTAGCTAGAAATCGCGACGGTTTATTGATACTTGCAAGTTTTTATGAAAGAAAATAAATAAGACATTTGCCTAAGTAAAAATAAATAAATACATGGATATTTATTGGGCACGAAAGTGCAAGAGTATCCGTGCGTTGGGCCATAGCCATTCCTAGAGATAGCATCGCTTGAGATTGCAAATATTCCATGTACGCGGTAGTTCCCGACCATCCATGTCTTGTAGCTTGTACGCGCCTGTTCCTAATGCTTGATAACCTCATAGGGTCTTTCCCACCGGTCCAAGTTTACTGTGTCTTCGCATGTCTCGCGTCATTGGCGCGTAAACGAAGTCACCGGTCGAATGAGACACTTCGTACTTTTGCATCATAATATCCCTTCATCTTTGACTTAGATCTTGCTTCACATATAGCTGCGCGTTCACGTCTTTCTTCCAACAGGTCCAAGTCGATGCGCCGCTCGTCATCATTTGTTGCAACATTAATTTCGGCAGTGCGAATTGTTAGCATCCCAATTTCGGCTGGTATGACAGCTTCTGTACCATAGACTAGAGAAAAAGGGGTGTCCCCGTCTTTGGTTTTGATTGAGGTGCGGTGAGCCCATAGGACGTGGGATAATTCTTCCACCCACCGTCCTTTGTGTTTGTCCAGACGTGCTTTGATTCCTTCACCTAAGCTTCGATTTGCACGCTCTACTAGTCCATTGGATTGTGGATGTTTAACTAACGCGAAGTGCTGCGTGATGTTCAACTTCTCGCAGATCCTTGAAGGGATTGTCACAAAATTGTTTCCCGTTGTCCGAGATGATTTCCCCAGGCAGTCCGAAGCGGCATACAATATTTTCCCAAACAAAGCGCTTGACCTGATTGCCAGTAATTGTCACCACTGCTTTTGCTTTGATCCACTTGGTGAAATAATCTATTACCACTATTAGAAACTTCAGTCCTCCTGCTGCAACGAGAAAGGGACCTGCAATGTGGATACCCCACTTGTAGAATGGCCATGGTGCCGTGATAGGCGTTAGCTCCTATTGTGGTTGACGCGGGATGGGTCGATGAACGGCGTCGCCGCACTTTTTATTAATTCCACGCATCACGGTGCATGGTGGGCCAATAGTACCGACCTTAAAGCACGTGCCACTACGGATCGCGGTCCTGAATGCATCTTTGCATGAGCAGCGTGTATTTCCTGAGCACATAATTTGCTTGTAGGGGACCGACGCAGCGGAGCCATGGTTGAAGGAAGGAGCGTTGATAGAGCACACCGTCTCTAAGTTCGAACCTCTGAGCTGTGCGCCGTATTCTTCGGGCTTCCATCTGTTCTTGGGGCAATACACCCTTACTTATGAACTCCATTATTGGGGTCATCCACGTAGGGCCTTCCTCTTCTATTACCGTTGATATTTCCATCTCCGAGATGGATTTGCTCTTCAAAGTCTCCACCAGCACCTGTTTTGACAAGTGTGCAAAGCTTGTGGATGCAATTTTGCTTAGTGCATCCGCCTTTCGATTTTCCCCTCTAGGCACCTGCTTGATGGTAAACCTGTTAAAGTCTTGGATTAGTGCCTTGGTTTTGTCGAGGTATTGGATCATGTTTTCCTCTTTGGCCACGTATTCACCCAACACATGGTTGGCTACTAGTCGGGAATCCACATTTGCTTCCAGGTTGCGTACACCCATTCTAGCTGCAATGCGTAATCCGGCTATTAGGGCTTCATACTCTGCCTCATTGTTTGTCGTTTGTGAACTCAAACGCGGTGCGTAAGTGAATTCTAGTCCTTCCGGGCTTGTGAGGATGAGGCACTGCTCGATCCGTCGGCGCATGAAGAACCATCCGTGAATAAGATCCATGGGTCTTGTAGTTCCTTTTTGCTTGGTGCGGGTGTATCCTCGGTTCGGCTTTTCAATGATGAAGTCGCTAGTATCGCCCTTTTCTGCGGTCGTGGCTGTAAGAAATGTTGTGTTCACCCAGCAACACGCTCCACTACGTAGTCGGCGATGCATCGGGTTTGGAGATGATCGCTTGATGGGTTGATCTGTGATTACCGCAATTGGATGCGCTTGGAAATACTGCGCGAGTCTTTTGGCGGCGAATACCAATGCTAGAACAAGCTTTTCCATGGCGCTATAGTTGATCTCCGTCTTCTTGAGCACCTTGCTTACAAAGTACACCGTTCTGTCTTGAGTTCCTATCTGTTAGTAATACTGCGGCGACAGCTCCATGAGTTGCGGATAGGTACATGATTAACTCTTCCCCGACGGGGTACCACGGCGTAGGGAGCGCTGCCAAGTGTTGTTTAAGCTGTAGAAAGGCTTCTTCGCCTCCGTAGTCAGTGGAAATCTCCCCTTTTCATGCACTTCTTAAGTGTTTTGAAGAGAGGGAGTGACTTGTCTGCTGATTTGGACAAGAATCGATTTAGACCGGCCAGTTTTCCAATGAGAGATTGGACTTCCTTCAAGCGTCGTGGTGAGGGAAGTTCAATGACAACTTTGGTCTTTTCTGGGCATGGTTTAATGCCATCAGGCTCTATCAGGTATCCGAGAAACATGCCTTCCGTAGCGCCAAATGTGCATTTTTTAGGGTTTAGTTTCATGTTGATCTCTTTGAGAGTCCTAAATGTTTCTTCGATGTCGCGCACCAATTCCTCTTCAGTATGGCTCTTTATGACCAAATCGTCAACGTAAACCTCGAGGTTACGGCCCACCTATTTTTCGAATGCATTATCCACTAACCGCTGGTAGGTGGCGCCTGCATTCTTTAAGCCAAAGGGCATCTTAGTATAGCAGTAGACGCCTTGGCTAGTATGAAAGGCCATTTTTTCTTCGTCGTCCTTGGCCATCTGGATTTGGTGATATCCTTTGTATGCATCGAGGAAGCACTTGAGTGGGTAACCACACAAAGACTCTACCTTCCAGTCTATCTCCGGTAGTGGATAGCAGTCTTGTGGGCATGCCTTGTTGAGATCTGTGAAGTCTACACACATCCGCCAGCTGCCGTCACTCTTCTTTACCATGACTGGGTTGGAAAGCCAGTCATGGTAGTAAACTTCTCGCATGACACCTGCATCTACAAGTTTGTGTACCTCTGCCAGGATTGCTTGCGCGCGTTCTGGAGCTTGGCCACGCTTCTTTTGGCGTATTGGTGAGTATCCTTGTCGGATTCTTAACTTGTGTTCCGTGATTGAGCGTAGTACCCCAGTCATGTGCTTTGGCTCCCATGCAAAGATATCCAGGTTCTTTTGCAAGAGTGCGCACACGGCTGCCTTGCCGTTGTCCGACGGTGATCCTCCGTCGATACTTCTGTTCGGGTAATCGGGATGAATTGCAACCTTCGGGTTTGGAATTTTAGTTGCGCTGATCGGAATGGGCTCCGTCTCGCATGTAATCGTGTTACATTCTCTATGTGGTACAATGGCGTTGTAGAGAGTAACAATGCCACCTTCCACTAGGAATTTGAGCATCCCATGCGCGGTAGACGATGCTAGCGTATGGCGATATCCACGGTCTTCCAATAATGCCATTGTATGGCGAAGGGGATTTAATCACCATAAAATTCATCCACGCCGTTCTTTGAGTGTCCTTTATCACCCACACTAACTAGTAGGCGTATCTGCCCCATAGGCCATATCTTTTCCCGGTGAAACCGGTCAGTATGTCATGGTGGGCTTAGGCGATTGCGTATCTCAGTCGCAATCGTTTGAAACAATGTTCATACATGATATCTGCAGATGCTCCTCCATCGATATACATGCGGTGGATATCATGACCCCCCGCATTGATTTCAATGGTGAGCGGCTCCGCCATTGCGTTGTCCGCAGTCAAGGTGGGGAAGGAGATTTCACTTCCGCGGGAAAATTTATGGCTGAATTTTTGCACTGGTTACTGCTGCCATGATTGTATCATGTAGATTGTGTCGCCTTGTCTTTGGGTGCCTCTTTCTTGTTTCGGTCTTACGCCTATCTTTTCCCTCCTTGATGTTCTTGACCAAATGGTCCAATCTGCCTTCTTTAACTAGTTTATCAATAAGTTGGCGCAGCTGGACGCATTCATTGGTGATGTGGCCCTTCTGTGCGTGATAGTCACAATATCCATTTCCCACGCGCCGATCTTCTGGAGTGCGCATAGGTGGGGGTCTCGGAAAATTCGCGCCTTCCGTTGCAAATATCTCCTTTAGAGTCTTTGTGAGTGGGGTATACTTGTCGTTATCTCGTCCACTCCCTTGGCTGCGGTAACTCCTATTACGGTTACTACTCTGGTCAGTGGATTGTCTCCGAGGTTGTTCCTGTGACCTGTAGTTAGAGTAACCTTTCTTGCTATCCGCCGCGGCGGCTTCTCCTTGGATGAAGGACCTTGTGCGTTTCATGAGTTCATCAAAGCTTTGGGGGATCTTGTCGTTCAACCTTTTGATGAGTTACGGGTTATTGATCCCATTCATGAATCGATATTTTCAACACTTCAGCACGCCTTAACCTGTATGCACTCATCTTTGAAGCGCTCCACATAAGCGCTTGTGGATTCCCCCTAGCGCTGTTTTACCCTGGCGAGTTCGATAGGGTTTTTAGCGCACTTCTTCCTTTGAGTGAAGTTCAGGCGGAATGCTTTCTGCAGCACTTCGAAGCCATTGATGCTTCTGCGTGGAAGCTTGCTGAACCAATTTTGCGCATTTCCAACCAGTGTGGAATTGAACATGTGGCACCACACGGGTTGTGGCCAATTTTCGATTGTAGCGACTGATTCAAAAATTTTTAGGTGATCGTCCGGATCACCTGTTCCATCATAATTTTTCACGTTGGCGGGCATGCGCCTTCTTTTGTTTTATGAGAAATCGCTAATGCGCCGAGTGAACGCATCCACTTTGTGACGGCGCCATGGGAGGGACATGTCCTCCTCCTCTTGATCGCGATAGTTCTTCCTGGACATCCAGTGTCCGGTTTTTCGTGTCTCCGTCATCCGAGGAATTTCCAGAGGATGAGTTTTCCCTCTTTCGGCGCTTGCGCCGATTATCCTCCGAGTTTCCGCTTGAAGGGCTTTCACTTGGGGAGTACCTTCGCCCAAGTCTATCCTGAACTCTGCGGCCACCCAGCCTGGCGTGGACATTGGTACGTCATTCATCCTCCTTGCTTCCTTCCGAATGCTGTGAGTTAGATGTCTCATCATCCTCAACTCTTCTCCCAATTCTGTTAAACACTAGGGGTCGGCGGCTATCCCTCCCGCGCTTCTCTTTCTGACGGCGCAATGGGGATGTTTCGTATTCTGAGTCGAAGTTTAGTCGGGCATGCAGGCTCCGACTTGACCTTTTCTTACCTTCCTCTTGCATGAGAGCGGCCAAAGTTTTGTAATTTTGTGATACAAAATCTCCCGGTGCTAGTTCCGGTGCGACTCTTTCTAGAGCAAGGGTGCCTGTTTCTACCACTGGGCCCTTGTTTCTATCGGGTGCATCTGGTGCCTTTGAGAGGTCAGTTTCTAGCACTGAGTGAAGAGGAGTAGCAAAAAAGGTGCGCAGCGGTTCTGCTGCGCTAGTGGTGGTTGCGGTGGCTTGGGTTGTCCCCGAGTGTTGCTCCACCGTAGGGAGAACTAGGTCTGGGCCTAACCCACGGTTTTAGCAACACGGTTGTCCCATGATGCGCTTAGAAACCGATTTGCTTTGCGCTTCTTTCTGTAAGGTGCGCTGCGATCGCTGATTTCCGTGCTTCGTCATTCTAGTTCTTAGTTCTTAGTGATGGTCCCACGGATGGCGCCACTTGTTGATACAAAAGTTGGACGTTCCTATTTGGTGCTCCTATTCTTGTATCAATTGGTTGTTTGCTGCTTGAG